>JBBKCR010000141.1:13547985-13560525 GCA_037577295.1 Ladigesia roloffi | reverse complement strand
TTTCTCTCTTTCTCTCTCTCAGGGAAGATGACACACCAGTACAGCATCAGCCAGAATTCCAAGTGATTCAGAACTTGATCAGTTGCCTTCCCAAAGGTCAACAAGTGCTAGATGAGGTTAGACATGATTAGCCACTTTTGACCACAATTGAACTACATTGTTCCACAAGTTGTTCTACAAGTTTTTCTTTGTTTCTTTTAGGTTGATAAAGCTATTGAAATGTGTTCAGAAATGCACAACATCAAAAATGCAATATATGAAAATAAGAGAAAACTGGAAGGGATTGCTGAGGATTATCAGATACAGGTGAGTATTAGTATTTTTAGCAAAACTGAAATAGATTTGAGCAAACTTTTTGAAAGGGAAGGAGAAGTGTTTTCCTCCTGTTTGATTTATGCAGTATAT
This sequence comes from Ladigesia roloffi, assembly GCA_037577295.1. Lineage (NCBI taxonomy): Eukaryota > Metazoa > Chordata > Actinopteri > Characiformes > Alestidae > Ladigesia > Ladigesia roloffi. Next base: position 13,560,120 of record JBBKCR010000141.1, on the reverse strand, counting down.
TTATGTTCATATCTTTTTATAGGGAAGCAGCACCAAAGGATATTTCCTGCAAAGAACATTGCAAAGCCTTGAGCGTTATTTCTACTTGATAGTGTTTAATGCTTACCTTCGTGACCAGGTACTGTTTTTGTATATCATCGTCAGAGTGTGGGAAATCAATTCTTTCTGTTTAAAGCTTTATTCCCCTGTTTTTCTACTTCGCACGTTGTTTGCAGCTTCTCTCTGATACACTTTGCCTTGGTGATTGATCCGTTTTGGTGTATCTGTTTTGTTTTTGCCTTAATTTGCTCTGTAGTTTCCTAAGCTGTTTGCCCAGAGCTTCAGTCAGTGGATGTGTGTGAATGCGTGGATCTACAGGCTGCTTGGCAGTATGAACCGCTCTGAGCTTGCAGCTCCAGCCAGCCTCATCACTGATGGAACCAGGATACTGGTAAGGTTCATATTTAAGAAGTAAATGTTACTAAACTAAACATCCCAAGCAGCCATAAGATAAATATACAGTAATTCATACATTTCCCATGCATAGCAGTCAGAGTTTGAAATAAAACACAGAATGCTCTTACACTCACAACTGAAACAGCCTGTGCTTGCATATTCCAGCATCACTGCTTTTTTTGAAAGGTGTCTAGTGAGTATTTGGTACCAGACCTGCTTGGTACATCCAAGGAAATGAGAGTGGCCAACTTCAGGCGGGTTCTCAAGACTGCAGTGTATGGCGTGGCACAGCCAGGCTCTGAGGTAGAGCATGTTTCTTTGCTCTTTTAGGTCTTCTCCTGTTGTGTGACAAGTTAAAAATTGGTTGATTTCTACTTTAGGCTGTGTCTGTGGTGTTGTCTTACCTAACGGATGAGAAACGGAAGCATTCCAGCATGCTGTGGGTCAATCTGCAGGAGGAGCTGGTCTTTGAAGGGAACGGGCAGATATTTACTCCTCGAGAGCCAGTCTGTGTGGATCAGCCAATCCAAGTGTATACCCAGAACACCCAACAGCTTGAGGTACAAGCAGTTTATTTGCTTCTACTTGATACTGAGAGAGTCAGTTGAATGATCTAAACATCACACGCTTAGAAATAGGCATGGAGCTGTACAAGCAGTTACTAAAGGTGCAATATCTTACATTTTCCTTGTAGGCCCTTTTTCTCTTTGACATTCACCTATTACATTTGGGTTTATATGAGGAAAAAGCAGTAAAAATTACTTTTACATGCCAGTTTTCTACTAAGATTATACAACCTGAGGTAAACTGACTTCCCAAAAGTTAATTCATTGAACATCCATGCCATATATTGAAAGAACTGTGAAGTGAATGGAATGTTTTGAAGATTTAACTATGTTTCTAAACTACATGAACCTTTTTTATTTCAATATTGCAAAGAAGACTTTGTTTTCTATAATACATCCCCTTTACAAAATTAGCTGACTTCATGAGAGGCACTTGGCCAAGCAACTCACTTGAAATTAAAAGTTGAAGGTGAAACGTGCACCACATTCAGCAGAAATTATAACTGCCCCCAGATGCTGGAGCTGGCGGTGAAGGAGGACATTCTGAAGTGTGAGAAGTGGCTGGAGGTGACTACAGAGCAGGAGAAGCAGATGAGAATGCTAAAAAGCTGTCACACTCTTCAGGAGATCTTTGCCCAGCAGAAGACCATGCATCCACGTCTCACTTACCATCGAATTCCTTTATCTGACTGCTGTGCTCCAAAGGAAGATGTACGTCAAAACAACACATATTAGTGCAGAATATTGCTCAGTTCTTTTGTTAAGGGTATTTCCATGTTATTCTGAGTGTCCCATATGTGCAGTTATATAATGTAAATGATCTTAAATGTTGCTGCTGCCACTCTTAGGTATTTGATCAACTTTTGGAGGCTATAAAATCTACACTTGCTGAGGACCCTGCCTCTGCATTCATCTTCAACTGCTGTGATGGGAAAGACCGAACCACAACTGCAATGGTCATTGCCACCCTTACTTTGTGGCATTTCAATGTAGGTCATTATGTCTACTGTGAATTTTCTGTTGGCCTACATGATTTCATAGTGGATTGCCTTTTCTTTATTAAAAGGAAACATGTTTCAGAAATAGTTATTGTATCAAATGGGATCAAAAATACACTATAGAACCAGGAAAAGTCTAAAACTAGACCTCATAAGCCACAATGACTTATCCTTGATTTCCTCAGGGCTTTCCTGAGTGTGGAGATGAGGAAATTGTGAGTGTCCCAGATGCAAAATACACTAAGGGCGAATTTGAGGTATGTTCTAATATATTGTATACATTAGATACTAGGTGTTGTTTTTCCTAAGACATACAAAACATGTGCTAGTTTTTACAGACATAAAGAACTGCATGTGTTTGCACGTTCAGGTGGTGATGCAGGTGGTTAGACTGCTACCTAATGGTCACCATATGAAGAGAGAGGTGGACTTGGCCCTAGACATTGTCAGTGAGACAATGACTCCGATGCATTTCCATTTGCGGGAGATCATCATATGCTCATTTAAACGGGTGAGTTCTTGATTGAACTTATAGAATTTTAAAAAGAACCTTGCTCAGGAAACAGAACTGGACATTTGAATAGAAATAAACGTTGAAGATATTTGCACATCTTCCAGTCTCTATACTACCAATAGAATTTGTATATTTTGGTATACTACCAATAGCTTTGCTCTACTTTTCCTCAAAATGAAAAAAAACACAATTTCACACATTTTTAACAGAGTTTTCCTTTTTTCTCAGATTAAAACTGCAAAATCAGAGGCTGAATCTGAGCAGTTACAGCTGCAGAGTCTGCAGTACCTGGAGCGCTACATTTACCTCATCCTGTTCAACAGCTACCTCCACTTGGAGAAGAAAGACTCCTGGAGACGACCATTCAGCCTGTGGATGCACCAGGTGGGAGCAGTAATTACTGAAAAACAGGGTTGTCCTACAATTTGATTCTGATGGTTCCGACTATCTGTAGTAAGTTTTGTTAGTTAAACGGCAGTGTTTGAGGATAAAATAAAGCATGACTTTGACCCAAGGCATACTCTGAAATGAAATTTAAAAAATGTACCTGTCACGGTCTCTGTAACAATGTGGGTGATCACTGGGGGTCATCCTTAGTTCTTTTATGTTGTATTTTGCTCCCTGGTTACACCGGTTTCTAAATAGGGGAATAAAAGGATCAGCTGCCGGGGCAACAGGGAGAATTGGGACTGTGTTGGGACTGGGTTTGGGCATGGGCAAAGTTTCTGTTTATTTTGTATATTTAAGTTTCTTTGGAGTAAAGCAACATGCTGTGACAGACTCATGTTTTTGTTAAGAGTCTTTGCTATTTATATTGCTATACATAGCATATAACAGTACTTGTGGGACCATATTTATGGTCTACTGCAAGTCTGAATGCGGCTAGTTTCATCCAACTGTGCAATGCAGACACAACTTGCATCATATTACATATTTATTTAATATTACCAGGCATACACTGGTAGAAATATAAATACCATTACACTAGCTGCACAGTACTTAAATTATATGAAATGCCTTAAATGCCCTGACATCTTTTTTGTTTGATTGTTGTATTTTTTGCTTGATTTGGCAGGTGGCTGCAAGAGCTGGTATCTATGCCATCCTTAACCAGCTGGGCTTCCCTGAGTTTGCAGCACATAAAGATTCTCCACTGGCCAGGCTACGTTACCGCTGGCAGCAGTGTAGCACTAATTCACTGCCTGTCCGTGGAGACTTCATTTAATGAAGCAGTTTGAACAGAAGATTACACTTTTAAAAATAAAAGTGCCAAAAAGTGTTCTTTGTGTGATGCCATTGAGGAACTACTGTTGTTTCCCAAAAGAAAGTGGACGCTTCTTTACATAATGTATTTTTTATATGAGATGTGGGAGTGCGAAGAACCTTTTCAAAAAGACCCTGTGCAAATAAACAGACCTTAAACAGTTTAAGGACCTTTACATGATGTTAAGATTCTTTAACCTTTTGAATGTTTCTTCTAACTTACACAACACTTTTGCAAATATTGTTCTTTGCCAATGAAGAACCAGAAATAGTTCTTCTATGGCATTATTCAAAATATTTTTAAGAGTGTAGCATAGTTTTTGAGAGGGAGCAAAGTACTGGGCTAATTGCTTTGCATATTTGTATTATTCACCATTTTTATTTTCTGAACCCTTCAAATGTAATTAAATGTACTAAATACTTTGTGTGAATTTTCTTCCCAAAAGTGTTTTTCTTTTCCTTTCCTATTCCACACACAAGCTATGATCTGTATTTGTGAATATATTTTTACCTCAGTGGTGGTTACCTGTCTTTCACATACAACAATCATATACAGCATCTCCCAACAGCTAAAGAAGGTTAAAATTTGGTTCCTGGTACCCTGTATCATTCATGTGGGGGTTTACACTGGGTGGTACCAGCTAGGCTTGGTTCAGTTTGGTTCCGATCTGTTCAGTTTGGTTTCGGACCTACAGTTTTCCACTACAATAAATTATTGCCTTCATGAAACTGGTTGTTAAAATGACCACCAATCATTAGCCTCAAATATGTACACCATCATTTAGTATTGGTTCAGCATGCCTGGAACCTCGGCCAAGGTGGTACCAAGAATGATACCGGGTAGCAATTACAAAAGCAAAAAAAAGCGAGTAGATTTGAACCGAACCGAGCTGGTACCAGTCAGTAGAATACCCGCATAAATGGATGGATGAATGGATGTTTTGTATGTTGAACGTTATATCAGTTTTACCCCAAAGCAACACAAATAATTACTCATTTATTTTCTGCAGTGCATGGAACAGATATTTGACCCTCAACAACAAAAAAGTATTTTACAGAGAGTACAGCTGTAGCACAGTGCTTTTTAAATGAGTATTTTTGAACTGATGTATTTATTTGCTGTTTTGTAAAGTGTGTGGATTGTACAGTGATTTATTCACTACAATACATTTCCCAGAATACCATTTTAGCATTTGCAGTACCTCTTTGTCTCATTATTAATTTTATGTGTACTTGTGTTTACCCCAGATATTCATAAGCCTGGAGAATGAGGAGCTTTATTTCAGCTGAGGCACAGACCGAGGCACAACTTTTCTTTTTTATTCCTATTCTTCGTTTAGTCTGCATTAATAAGTGTTCTACACATATTTGAATTGTCCCTGTGGAGTGCTGTCTCTTGTCCTGGAACTGTCCATTTTCGTCTTCTTCTTTGAGAAGTTTGGGATCTGTTCTGAGTGGTTACTCGCGTAGATGTTTTCTCTCTGGAGTGGAATATCAGGAAAATGGTGCATTAATTAAATGACTAATATTTGCTGTACAGGTAATTTTCCTACTAGATGTTACAACCTTTGTGCCATATTAAACTATTAAAGTGTGAATTACATTGTCTAAATATTTATAGTATTATAATAGTAAAGGTTAGCACACCTGTCATGTCCCAAGACACCTCAGTGTATTTGAATAATGATGGTGACATACTACATCATCACAAAATGTAACCTCTTAAACTGCACTCCTTTTATAGGCCTGAATGTAGGTCTACATCTCAGCTTGTAATGACATAACTTACAGATTAGATGTTACTGCAGTTAATGAATCATTTGTTAGTAGCTAATACATTTGTTCAGAGATAACTAGACCAATCACAAATCTATTTCTTTTCCATGCTATTGTACCTGTACAGGAGAGGCTCTCTGATGAGCTGCATGCAGTATTGCATGGGTATATCAGAGAAGTTAACAGTGGTGACAAAGCTTATGCAAGAATTCATCTCCGCGACAGTCTCAGCAATACTTTTCATAAGTGGGACATTTACTTCTGCCATGGCACTGACAACTATAGAGAACCTGAAAAAACATATCCATTATAGTTATTCACCTAAGGATTATACAAGCACAACATAACTGATTTACTGAGTTAGAGAATACGGGTAGTTTTTTTTCACAATATCTGTTTTGTTATGAATATGTCTTACTTTATTGAATATCTTTGCATTATAAGGCCACTTGTACATACTTGTTTTTGACAGAGCTTTTTGACTCCTGGCTGAATAAGCTGAATTCCAAATCAGCAGCCACATCAACAGAAAGACCTCCATGAAAGAAAACATGCGCTTGTAGTCCAGACTGTAGAATTAGATTCTGTTGGAAGTAAGAGCAGGCAAGCTTGTTTTACTCTTAATTTAAATCTTTGAATTCACACATCCGGTGGCATAACTACCAACAGTACAGGCCGGAAAGTAACTTTGGGGTTCTATCCTTTAACATCTTTACTGAATTCAATAACAAATGAATGGTGTGTAAACAAGCAAACCTTTTATATTGTTTTGTTCTGTTACTGTCATGTCCCTGGGTAATAACTAGGGGTCACCTTTAGATTGCCTGTGTTGTATTTTGCTCTTTGGTTACACTGGTTTCTAATCAGGTGATTAAAAGGATCAGCTGCTGGTGTAATCAGGGAGAATTCGGACTTAGTTGAGTTTTTGTATTTAAGTGGGTTGTGACCAACAGGGGTTGTCGGTCCACCGTCACCATCGCCTTTATAATTTTAATGACCTCTTTTGAAGCCAAGGGCTTTATGTTTATTTTATTTTGAAATCTTCATCAATCTTTGAAAGGCCATCAAGCCTGATTTTTTTGCGTACAAAATAAACTAAGAGAAAAAAGAGATGGCTGTCTTTTCTGGGGAAAACGGGACAATAGTGACAGATTTGACACAATTATCCTAAGGCGATCTTTTTTTGTACGTCAGTCATGCCACTGCACATACAGTAAGCAGTACCTCCTAATTTAATCTAATCAAGTAAAAGGAGCCAAACCAGGGATTTGATTGTATTAGACTTCCATAAGTAAAGGTCTGGAAATATTTAGGTAAACATTTTGCCACATATAAACCCACTATTTACTGTAATAATATTAATTGTATCTATTATAATATAACTGTTTTAACACTAATTTAACACTACAGAACAGTAGAAACAGATTTTAATTATAATTTTCCCAGGTGCCTAAGACTTTGCACAGTACTGTATATGAGACAGACTAAAATGAATTATGTGGTGTATTTCATTTGACTAAATAATGAGTTATGTCAAAAAACATTGGCTGAGAATGCTGATATTACCTGTCTCTGATACATAATAAGAATATTTCCAGAGAGAATGTTCATTGGTCCGTCACCTGCTGAAAAGTACTTGCTCATTAAGTCACCATAACCTTTGAAGAAGACAATAGGTTGGATTTGCACACCCAGAAACATGGCAGACATTCCTGCCATTAGCTCCTCATCCTCGGATTCGTCAGTCAGCTTAGACTCAAACAGTGAGTCAAAACCACCCAGTTCGAAAGAAACCTGAGAAAACAGAAAATGCTCATCTCTAAATATGTAGGACTAATTTGAATCTAGCAGACAAACTAGACACTCTTTTCAGGCTAGACGCCCACTCAAATCTGCGGATTCCCTCGCTGTCTTCAAACTTCTTAAGGAGCACCTTGTTGACAAACCAGTCTTCTTGTGATCTCTTATACATTTTTTTCTGTATATTTTAAAAATAAAATACCCTCAGGCACTAACTGTTTTTCCTTACTTTTTTATTTTTTATTTTTTATTTTGTATTTTTTATTTTTGTCAGGGCTTGTTAATGTGTGTAAACTAGCTGGCAATAACTTGGTTAAAAGCCGATATGTTTTTAAGTATAGCTTTACAGGCATGAAGAACAGATATGGACTACTTGAGCACTGATGTATATCACTCTGGAGAAGCATGTCTGCTTAATGCCATAAACATGAACTGCAACAAAAAGATTTTAAGCTGAAATCACTAAGATTTTGTTGTAACCAAAAAGACATTACGCAAAGACAGCTTTTCACTTAAAAAGGATTATTTACATACATAATCATATGCAAGATTTCAAAGAAGGGAGAGCACAGCACCATGTCAGCATCATAAAATCATATGAGTCTTGGTTTCAGACTAGTGTGCTTTGCTTTATTTCACAGGCAATTTTAATCAACATTTCCTTTTTAGGCTATCGTCATTTCAGCAATGATTTCATGGGCATTTTACCTTAATCATCATTGTGGACTGAATACCTGTAGTGAATGTGAACTTCCTCCTTTGCTTTGAGTAGAGAAAAGGCCATTACTCTGTTTCAGAGCTCCGGTTTCAGAAAAGAGGAAATCAAAGTCGTACGACATAATTGTGTCTTTTGTGTCTGTAGAAAGTTTAACAAGAATCGAAATGCAAAATTAATTTCTAAGAAACTATCAAATGAGATGCTAATTTCATACTGTGTTATACAGTATCACATAATGCATAAACCTTCTTAGTATGTATGTATCTAACAGAACAGAACCAATGAAGTTTAATTAAATTGTAAATGTCATACCTGCTATCAGCCCAGTATATGATGCCGAACAGCCAACTTGTCCAAGATGGTGATAATTGTTCAGCCCTGGATCTTTCAAAACATTAAGAATTATATTCCTAAAGAGAGAGATGTTTTAGTAAAACAAATCTTTCACATAATAGCAAATGAGGGAAAGTAACATGGAAACAAACTAGCACATTATATTCATTACAACTTCCAGGTCACATAACAGACATCTTTTTATCTATCCTGCCATGTCAGAGAAACTCTACCTGGCTGGGTTGTCTGACTGTAGCAGACTCATTATTTTGGCAGAGAGGAACTTAGAGACCTCAGGTTTTTCCTTCGCTATTCTAAGGATCACATCTCTGACATCTGTGTGTTGAGGATCCTGTGTGAGTAGTATCTGGGCAGCAGCCACTCGCACAGTAACAGAAAAGGTCCTCTTTCTTTGACTGAAAATGTCTCTAACACGCTCTTTAACCTGATGAGAGAAAACATACACCATAGAACAATTTTACACTTTTTATGAAACTTTTATTTAGTTTTTTTGTGCCCTAAGTGCTCTGGAACTGATCTAGACTGGAGCAGGATGTTTTTACTGTACCTCGTTTGTGATATGTTGGGATGGAAGTTGTTGCAAGGCTGAGAGCGTGATGCTTGATAGTGATTTGGACTGATCAATATACCGGAGAAGGTCTGGCACTGTCTCTGGGAGAAGAGCACTTTTCAGAGCCAGAAGGTGTGACTTCAGCTCAGTTTCATCTTTGGCTGCACTCAAACCTTCAAGAATGAGTCTCTTAGCATTTGCTACTTCCTTGAAAGAAAAATACAAGAAGATAAAATAAACAAAGCAGGAAGATTGGTTAGACTATAAGGTTGTGAGTACTAATTGATTCTCCTTTCATTTCAGATTCCTGCAGAGTAGAACAAATGCTGCATTCATGATTGTTGGATATCAATGAAAAATATAATATTTTCATATGAGAAGGAAAAAGGGATAGAAATCGCACAAGCCTATCTGGACCATTTGGTCCATTTGTAATGAATGTGAAGGGAAGTTTTCACTTGCAGATGTTTACATTCAAACAGAGATGCAGCTTCCTACTGAGCAGGCAGGGAGGTTGGATTGGGACTTCCATGACATTGGACACCACAGTGCATCTTCACTGGACTCACTCCTTATGCAGTTGTTTACAATATCTCATAATACTTAAAATACAGTAACTAAACATCGTTTTGATAAAAAAAAAAAAAACAGCATGTAAATAGGCAAATGTTTTAATTGTTGGCGATCAATTTGAGGTCATTTTCCGATGGAGGCCTACAAGTTCCCAGTCCTGCTACTGCACACATCATAACTGCTTTGACCAACTGCCATATTCATTATAGTGTTTGATGTATTTCATATGAGAACCATTGGGCATTTCTTTCATAAAACTGTGAGTCAAGGAAACATTACTAAAAATTATTGGATTTTGCTTTGCTTTGGATTGTATACTTGGGTTGAAATCAATAAATTAACAAATAAAGCAATAAATAAAGTCAGGTTACTGAATGTGATTTCACAATATACTACTGTACATCAAAACAAAAGAGTTAATAGCTTACTTGCAGGCTGCACAGGTTTGCGGAACACATTTTTCTTATCACTGTCCCAAGAACAATGAGAGCAATATCATGTGTTTCACACTGTCCTGATACGTGAGATAGAATGTGCTGCAACAAAAACATAAAAAGATTTAGTAAAATGTGGAATATTACACTTTAAAATACAATTTGGCTTGAAAAATACAATAAAAAGCTCATAACTCACTCACAGTGATTGCACTTATCAGATGAGGCGATGGTTTAGAGGAGAATGCACATGAATAGAGGAATTTTTGAAGCAGTGGAGCTGTCTTTGGGTCTGTGATGTCTAAATACGAGACAACAGCATCCAGTGCAGCAGGAGTCGAGGCCACTGCCGCAGCTTCTATTAGAATAGGACTAAAGCATACAGTAAAAACTGAAAAATTATCAGGGACTGTAAGGACACAATATAATAGCACACAGTTGAAACACTTGGTACTTACACTAACATGCTGTTTGAATGATCTAAAATTTTTCTAATGTTGTCCATTTCCATTCTGCGAAGACACTCTGTCAGCCGGAGGAATACTTTTGTTGAAGCTGATTGATCTGTGTTCATCCCTTTTGCCTTCAAATGATCAAGGAGTTTAGAAATCTGAAAGGATTTCAAAAATTAACAGCCTGTCAGAGTAATGCAGTATTGAAACTGTGAAAATAAACATTATTTTTCCAGTTTTGTTTATTTGAACATAATTTGAATACAGAATAAGAGGCCTTTAAACTTTAATTATAAATAAAGTAATAGAAATATTCCAAATGTAAATATTTTAATAACCTTTAAATGAGGTTTGTTTTGTTTGTTTGACAGCAAAAAGCCCCCCTGTGTTTTATATGCATAGTGCTGGAATATCAGGTCTGGCTTCCTAAACTAAAGATTTTCATTTTTCGCCCACATTTTGACCTTTTGAAGATCTTTCTCAACAGCATCTGCACAATACAAACATGCATGGGCATTTTGCTGCAGTAAGTGAATTAAACATATTGAGTAGCAGCAGGATATATCTAATTTCAGAAGACACTGTAGACTGCGGTGAGCAATTTTCCTCTCAGCTTTTGTTACTTACTGGATATCCACAGAGAGCGGGCTGTCTGACAGCAGCAATGGCGTGAATCGTATGATTTCCTTTGTAAGAAGTGAGTACCTCCTGTAGTTCTCCCTGGGCCTCCTCTTTAGCACCAGATTTTGTCGATAAGAGTCGTAGGAGCTGCCTGAAGCCAGCAGCACACACATCATCCAATTCAGTCTGATAAAATGCTCACACAGTTGTGCCTCTGTTTTTGTATGTGAAACCTTCTATGATGTAGTCTCTGAATCTGATTTAACGACTTTAGAATTTGTGTTATTATAATGTACTGTGTTATTATTTTTCAGCAAACCAAAATTGATTGCCAAATTACACCCAAATGCCAATATGTTATTAATGAAATACCTTGATGAAATATGGATTCCAACTGTAGTCTGTTCATCCAAAACCACTGAACGAAATTCCTGTGATGTTACTGATTTAATACTGCTGCCCTCCAATGTGAACACTGTTTCGGAGCTGCCAGTTGAGCTTACCTTTAATATCTAAAGCCACAAAACAAGACAGGACAAAGGCATTATATACTGTTCGTGATCTTTGTAAGTAAATGAAAGATCTTTAAAATGCCCCAGTGGTTTACATTCAATACTGCTTTGAGAAGGCTGACAATACTATAGTATCCTATAATATCCTTAAGTACAGTTATGCACATAAGTTTACATACCCTGGCAGAATGTATGATTTCTTATCTATTTTTCATTAACATTTATGGCAGACGCTTTTATCCAAAGCGACTTCCATCCCCCACCTACAGTCTCCCTGGATAGTTAAAGGTCTTGCTCTTGAACCCAGTGGTGCTGAAGGTAGGATTCAAACCCATGACCTGTTGGTCCAAAGGCAAGTATCCTACCCACTGAACTACCACCACTCCGAGAACATGAATGAAAACACAAAAACTTTCTTTTCATCCATGATTATTGTTTGGGTGAAGCCATTTATTGTCAAACAATTGTGTTAACTATTTTTAATCACAACACTTTCACAGACGAGTAGAAAGACTGCTCACCTGTGATCTTGAAGCTGGTCTCTGTAGCGCGATGGATTTGCTCAAGCG
>JBBKCR010000141.1:13515836-13547885 GCA_037577295.1 Ladigesia roloffi | reverse complement strand
CTCCAACTTCCTGTTTATATACTGTGGCACGTAATTACCCTATGACCTTGACGTGCCACGTGGTCTGCATGTGACAAACACAAACTACCCAAATGCTGAATAAAAGTTTACATACCCTGGTGATTTGTCCTGATAACATGCACACAAATAGAAATAAACAAATTGACTCTACGGGGTGTGTATAAAAGGTCACTGAGTTTCTGGACTTCTGACAGACCCTTACATCTTTCATCCAGTGCTGCACTGATGTTTTTTGGATTCTAAGTCATGGGGACAGCAAAATAACTGTTAAAGGATCTATGGGGAAAGGTAATTGAACTCTATAAAACAGAAAACGGATATAAGAAATTATTAAAGGAAATGAGAATGGCACTTGAAGACAAATGGTCTGCATGGTCGAGTTGCCAAAAGAAGAAATGTCACAAAGTATCCCGCTTACAATATGCCAAACAGCACAGAGATAAGCCACAAACCATCTAGTCCAAAGTCATTTGGAGTGATGAGACAAAAATTGAACATTTGGAGAAGAGTCAACAAGGCCTATGATGATAGGTTAACTATTCTTATGGTAAAACACGGTGGTGGATCGCATACGTTCTGGGGAGTTGTAAGCTACAAAGGCACAGGGAATTTGGCCAGAATTGATGGCAAGATAAATGAACTAAATGAACCAAATATTTTTTGGAGCTGAATAAAATAAAAATGCAGCAAAATAAAGTGAAGGTTCTAGAGTGGCCGTCTCAGTCTCCTGAACTCAGTATCACTGAGCCACTCTGGGGAGACCTCAAATGTGCAGTTACTAACATTCAGATTCTTTGAAAAATTTATAAATTATAAAAAATTATAAATGTAAACTTATGAGCACAACTGTACCTCACACCCCAGCTGTGACATATGCCACAAAGTCATATAACACATTTGTAGATGTGTGGACATTCAGTGTCATACCTGTTCAGAGAAAGTTTCATCCATTATGTTCTTTTCACAGTTCTCATAGTCCTTGACTTTAATGATTTCATCATTTGAGGTGTGGTAAGAGACCTGACATCGACCTGTTGCATCATCCTAGAATAAAATGAGTGTAACTATAAAAACTGTAGTATGCAAAAGAAGGCAGGTGGATTGAGTCAGTTAAGTAATAGTCTTTATTTCTGAAAGTAAGGAATATCTAAAACCCTTTTAGCTTACCTCTATCACAACCCCAGAGAGAGTCTGAATCTGGAGCATTGATGCCAGTCCTTTTTTGTAATTCAGAGACCTGGTCTTGTCCTTAGAGGCGTCAAAAACTGCTTGAATCTAGATGAGTGCCAAAGATGCAAGTGAACATCCAAGAATGATGCGCAAATGTACATTTGCAGTTAAAATACAGTTACATTGACATATTAAGCTTAACAACCACTTGTATAGAGCAAAATTATGCAATATAGCACACGGAGCAAGAGATATTTCACAATTTTTGGTTAAATGAACATACCTTTCCTGAATTAAAATGTACAATAAATGATTCCATAATGTGGTCAAAGTCTTTTCCCATCTCATCCACAGTAAAGTGTTTGCTGGTGTCAGTTTGTATACGAGTAAGTTTTAGATCTTGAATCTGGGACAGAGAAGCAACAGCCTCATCCAACACTAAAGAGACATTCTACCACATGTATAGAAGAGGTATTCAAACATATGAGCAAAGCTGAAATGCTGAATTGATTTGCTCTGCCTAAAACCAGTTTTAATGTTTAGGTTATTATTTAGATATTTTGTGTAACCCTTAAATTAATGCTATCATATAAACCTACTTTAAAGTGCAAAAGTTGTTCTTCCTGCTTCTGAGGGCTCTTCCATATGGACTGGATCTGAATTACTGCCTCAACAGTGCTCGCATTGACTTCTGCAAGGTCCACTGAGATGGGAGCTACTGCTGTGGAAATGCTGTACTCGAACTCATACAAGACCCCAGCATCAAAGTGTAGGACTTTACTGAAGGCTGAAGAGTAAAAACTGTTACTAGTAAAACTGTCCTTTGAATGTGATGTCCCATTGAATTTGAAATTCCTGCTTGAAACCCCTGCATTTCATAGCTGTTAGTAATTATGCATTCACATTAGAAAAGTCAGACTCATAAACCACTGAATCAATGAAATCTCTCATTTCCCAACTCTGCTCCTGCTGTTCCTTTGTACTACACAATTTATTAGGTTCCCATCAAATTCATGTCATCCATTAGGACAGTAAAAAAAAACGAAATATAAAAATCATAATGTAGAATAAGAAGAATGTAAAATATTAAATAAATGTAGAAAGACATTTTACATTACCCATCATATCATTTCTAATTCCAGAAAAAAGAAGAAGAAGAAACGTCAGATATTCGGCAGGCTTCATGTTTCAGTGCTGTAGTTCCAGGTTATACTGGCAGCTTTACTAAGTCAATCTGACAAAGAACAGAGTCAACAAAACTTGGCCCAATTGAAAATGGAGATGATGCAATTTGGAAGCTGACAATCTTCTAGATATCACTTCCTGCACAGAGACCACATGCTACATATATATTTTTTATTTCTTCAAAAAAGATGTGACAAAGAAACTATCAAGTCCAAAGCTGGAACATACCTCTAATATAAGTAGCATGATGTGGGATTGTTTCCTATAGCACGTTAATCAATGCTGAAATCTGAAAGTGCATTTAAAAACTAATATTGGCATCTGTGATAAATCATGCTATATTTCTCTCTCTTGTTCTCATATATGTATAAACAAAACTAAAAAAATATGGAGAAATATATAACTCAGCTCACTTCTGATTTGTATAATCAAGATTTCATTAAGTACACTTGTACCCTGTTGGGTCTCTCTGACCTGTCCTTTGGACAAGCGTCCGGTGGAGTCTAGCTGGAAACTAAAACCTTAGGCTTTTATCTTATGAAAGGTAAAAAGGTCACATTTCAGTGAGATTTGTCATAGTGAAAGCAAACTTCTGTGTACCTGTGATAAGGTGGCTCATGGCCTAACCGGGCACAGTGACACTGCTGCAATTGATCTGTTCCAACTGACCTGAGTCTGCCCTGAGTCTTTTGTGTTCCTCAGTAAAGTCTCAGCTAATCTGAAATTCACACATAAAATCTTTTTTATTATCTGCACTCTGTTGTCTAGAACCTCAGTTACACCCACTCAATTTTTTATTCTATACATGCAGGATATCTCCAACTTTTACATAAACACTGAAAACCCTTTATTACAGATGCCAATATTAGTTTTTAAAAGCAGTGTAAATCCTTCCCCTCTTCGTGAAGGTCCCTGCGCTCAGAACAGAAAGCTTCTACCCTCACATATTTGGCTGAATCTCAGAGGTTTAGCCATGAAATAAATAAAAGGCTTTCCACAAGATTGTGGAGTTTCTGTGGAAATTTGTGCCCATTCATTCTGTAGAGTGTTTATGAAGTCCAGTACTAATTGCTGACATAAAGGTCTGGCCCACAATCTCAACTCCAATTCATCCCAAAAGTGTTGTATGATGTTGAGGTCTGGGTACTGTGCAGGGTTTGGTCAAGTTCTTCCACAATGGTCACAGTCTTGCAGGAATAGAAAAGGTTATTCCCCAGACTGTGTAAAAAATAACTTGGTGTGCTGAAATATTAAGATTAAAAATTCCCGGTTGGTTTAACAGTAAGGCGTCCCAATACTTTTGTTCATATAGTGTATATCTTCATATAAACAGTATATTTGAAGATAATTCAGAGAACATTGTGGCCCAACGCCTATGTGGGCAACACGCGCTAAATGACCAAGTTTTCCAAGAGGAGTGGAGGCGGTTACAGCTGCAAAAGTGACCAACTCCATTTCAAGCATAGTGATCCAACGCAATTAAAGTACATGCAATTGGAATGGCCAGGCGTCCCAATATGTATATCCATTGTGTAGAGTACAGGCTGTCGATATATTAACAAGGCCTAAAACGTTTGAATAGATCAGAAAACCTTCCGCTCATCATCAGAATTATTTTTTCTCTCTGAGCTTTTACAGTCAGGCAGACTAAACACCTACCCAAACATCAGGCATATCGTGGGGCAGGTTCGGGTCCTTCTTCCTTTTCCTCGTCCCTGAGCGAGCCGACGCCAAGATGGTGCGTTAATGTGTCAAAAACCTAACGAAAATCTTGAAAAATCTCATGCATCTTTAAAGCTACGTTTGTGGAAGTTGTGTAATAACGTGTTATAGTTAGTCCGCGAGACGTGTTCACCTATATTAAGATGAGTTTATGTATGTTTGTGTAGTTTTTCGGTCTGTATTGAGGTAGCTCCTGCTTGGCTGAGTTTAGATGTGTTTTGGTGTTTTTGTATGTGTTTTTAACTGCTAAAATAGATAGTCGAGGACTAAGCTTTTGACGCATAAAAGCTTAATTGTATTCTTCATTGTGGAAAATGAACTTTGTGTTAGCTTAGTGCTAAACTAGTTAGCTAACATGGGCTCAAGGAAGGTCCAGAACCGGTTAAATTAGGCAGTATTTTTGGACAGGATGTTTATAATTACAGGTATCAGTATAACGTTAACCAGACATAGTTTGAGAAGGGGGTTTTATGTTCTGGCTGCTTCAGTTAGAGCATCCCAGTAAGGTTGCCTTTAACGAATGCTAACCTACTAGCCAATGGTTTGATTTTCCCTGTAAAACGAATATCTGAAGTTCGAAATTGGAAAATTATTCTGTTTATCCTGAGAAGTTCTTGTTTATAAGAAGTCTCGTGCGACAAGTGAAAATAAAGAATTGTACAGTAGAAAAATGATAGTAGTCCAACACAATGACAAGAAAATTAGTGTAACAAATTAGTGTAACACTGACATTGCTATGTATACAGATTATGTGCTGTAGCAGCAGATCAATAGAGCAGAGCAGCTTAGAATTTGTGCAGAAAAAATAAAAGCAATAAAATAAGTTGACAAGGAAGTGAGTAACAAAAATGTGCAATAGTCCCTAACGTGCAGAATCATTTCAAGTTGTCTGAATTGATATGGCATCATTTATGTGCATTTCCATGTGTGATCTCACTGAGTTCCACTATGTGCAATTATGTATTCCTAAACAGGGTCTGTGTTAGAATTCACTTATCTAGAGGGGATTTATTGTATACTTCAAAATGAGATGTTTTATGCAGATCTCTTTGTAGGATTCATTTAGTGTTCTTGTTTGTGTTTCTTTACAGCCATAATGCAAGCTGTTTCCTTTTTCTGACACTGATGTACTCTTAGTTATTTCTCAGATAGTTCCATCTTTTGGAGATGAGAAACTGATGATACTTAAGATTTGTCAGCTTACTTGTAACCAGAGGCTAGTTTCTTGGATGCACACACATTTGGCTGGTAAAGTTTTATTAGTTTTTATTAGGTTAATTCAATCAGTTCTTTCTTTTGCAGAATGATACAGTCACTCTCAGGACTCGGAAGTTCATGACGAACCGCTTGCTTCAGAGGAAGCAGATGGTGAGTTGGTCAAAGGTGTAAACTCAGTTTTGCGATAGTGATGTTATGCATTGTAGATAACTGATGGAATGGTCTTTCTTTTTCAGGTTCTTGATGTCCTCCACCCTGGCAAAGCAACAGTCCCCAAGACTGAAATTAGGGAAAAGCTTGCCAAAATGTACAAGACAACCCCTGATGTAGTGTTTGTCTTCGGCTTCAAGACTCAGTTTGGAGGCGGCAAAACAACAGGTTTTGCTATGGTCTATGACTCACTGGACTATGCCAAGAAGAATGAGCCCAAATACAGACTGGCCAGAGTAAGCTACTGCTCTATGGCTTATTTTGTTTTCAAATTGCCAGTTTGGATGTGCAGTTTAGACAGTTTACTAATGTGAAATGATGGGGGCTAAAAATTGTCAAATGCTTTCAGTCACGGTGCAGTTAATTTTTTTCCTTCGCCCTCTCAATTAAAGCATGGTCTCTATGAGAAGAAAAAGACATCCAGGAAACAGCGCAAGGAAAGAAAGAACAGAATGAAGAAAGTCAGAGGCATCAAGAAAGCATCTGTTGGTGCTGCTGGCAAAAAGGTACGATCAGTCTGTTTGATTTACTACTGCTCTTTTCCAGGCTTTAGAGTGCCACGTTTCTCAACTTTTTCATTTACACATTTCTGCTCTGCTTTAATGTCATCTTCCCCCTCTCATGTGTACTTCTGGACTGTAGAAGGTAAACATTTTTATTTGTGAAACAGTGACTGTAGTGTGGGCTTAAGTTAGCTTAAAACTTACCACGTAGTGGGTGCAGACTACCTGAGCAAGTAATTACTGGCTGCTCATAGGTGTTAAAAATCCTCATTATCTACTCACTCCATTAAAGGGTAGTGTGCTTGTTGTGTGCACTAATAGTCAAGTGACTTAAACGTACTGTACTGATGAGCAGATCATTTAAAGTCCTGCTTGAAAGATAACTAATTAGGATCTGATTAATGGCTGTGACAAATAGAAAAGCAAACAGAGAATATATGTGCTTAAGGTTACTCAACAAATCTCATTTTCCTCCCCATTTATGCTCTTTTATTTTGCCTCCCTGGATGTGTTCAGAAATGAGGTGTCAGGAAAAGGTAGAATGGAAATTGGCATGGTGTGCTGATTGCAATCCACTTTTACCTTTAGTTTGAGTGCTTTGCATGTTAAACCCCAATGTCTCACCTCTAGAAAATCCACAGTTTGAGATTGTTTTGACTTCACTTTCTGACTGAATTAAATAAATTAACTGTTGTCATTGTATTGTGTGAAACAAATGTAAGCCACTGTTTGGGAGCAGCATGTGGTGGTTTTAACTTTTGTACTTTTTTTCCTGGAGTCAAGCAGATGTTAAAACTCAGCTGCATGCTCGCTCATGTGACTTACCGAGTGAAATCTGAATACACTTTTGTCCCCTTAGTATTACCCTGTGGTGATTGTAGTAAGCTCCCTGTAGAGTACATATGACATGTTTACTTTTACCCTTGTCAGTGTAAGGCAGGTAAACCTGGTGCTGGAGTTGTCTGCTGCTGTCTAAACTGTGCTTTCTTTTCTCCAACAGTGAGACCTTCGGGGAAGACCATCATCCTGAAAATGTTCTTGTAAATTGTCAACAAATAAATTCTAAAAAAAGATTTTGTCTACAGGTTTTTTTTTTTTAACTAGCCTCACTTAAATATTGCTAATATGTGTTCTGAGTATTCACAAACATTACATAGGTGGCAGAGACCAATAACATACAATTTGCCAGCTGTTCTCTTACACGAGTTAAGATCAGCTGACATGTTTTGGAGTTTTGCCTCTTTAGTCTGTAATCTACCTGTGCATTAATCTAGTCATGCAGATTTTTTTTTCTGAAGGACTGGGATCTGTTACAATTTTGCTGTTTTTGTTTTGAAAGCGGATGCATCTTTTTTACAAAGTCACATTATTTGGGTTTCTGAGGTTAAGTTGTGGTGCTATAACCACTGCTTTTTGGCTAAAATCTTTTTCTATTTTAAAAATGGTTTGCTTTGGATATCTCATCATGCCTTTGCAAGCAGTGCAGTGGTTGACGCCTTTAAACTTAATTTGTCAAATGCTTCTTCGAGCAGCTCAGTTCAAAATGACTTGAAACTTCCTCATTAGTGATGCGCGGGTCGTCTCGTAACCCGCGGATCCCATGGGTAACCAGTGGGTCGGGTTTGGGCGGGTAAAGAAATTGTCACTTTATTTGCGGGGTGGGTCATTAAAAACAAAATTACATAAAAAATCCAATCTATAGCCTATAGCTTGTATAATTATCTTTTTATTAATGTGACCTGATTAATCGTTCAAAATCATATGATGCTAGTTTACAGGGCGAAGTTTCCTTTTCCACTTATCCAGCATACAATCAAAAATGCTGACCACTACATTGGGCATGAATCTGTTAGGTGGGGGTGTGGCTGTAATTTAATAATTTGTTCATGAGATATGGTCAGTGCGCTGGTGTGTTTAGTTTACAACTTTCTGTAAGTAATTAAACCTGCATACATTTCAAAGCATCTGTACAGTGAGATCAAAGTGAACGTATGAAGTTAATCTTCACAGCTTGAAAGTTGTAGAAAAGAGGAGCAAACCTGCCATGATAAATTAAATGCAAATGGGGTCTAATGCCAACTGCCGCAGTTTGGATGTATATTTAGTGAATTTGAGTTTCTGAAATTAGTTTTCAAGTTTATATGGATCGGGATGTTGGGTATTTAGGAGTGCAGTTCTCTGCTCGATTTGTTTCTTAACACACCATTTAGTTATCACTCCAAAGTAGAGCAACAAGTTGTGCCTTTTTATTCCCTTTAGAGAATTGTGCAGGGAACTAAATGTGATAGAAAAATAGAGCCATGGGTGTCCCGCAGCAGGTCTTTAGCAATTTTAAAAGCACCTTATTACAAGCTAGAGTAAAGCTGGGGAACCTGCTGCTGTGCTTTGTGTTGTGATTTGAAGGGCTCGGGAAGTGGCAGCCTGTTAAAAGAACTCTTGATGGTGGAAAACGTTAGTGGGTGAGACAGCCTAGTGCAGACTGTTTCTTAAGGGTTCCTCTGTAAAGGCAGGAACCCAAAGCTCCTGTGTGCAGAGACCTTGGGGTACCCGCTGATTTACGATTCGCGATTTCATGCGTCTGTGTTCCCACCCCCCGGCACTGTGAATCTCTGAGGTACATTTTATTGACAACACAGCTGCAGAACAATGAGCCCCTCAAAAAAACCCTGAAAACCTCTGTTTTGTGAAACACATCAGGGACAAAATGTGTAAATGGAACATATTTTTAACGTGTAAACAAGATGAATGCCCTTTAATTTTTTGTAATTTTAACTATACTCATTTTGAATTGTTTTCAAAAAGTGGAAAATCTATAAGAAAAAAACAGCTGCTGGAAAAACAATAGCTGATTGATTGGTCCAGGTTGGTCTTCTTTGATGAGCTTGAATCTCATCCCATATTGTCTGGTGTGTTCACTCCATATTCATGGCTGAAGATTACTGTTCACAGCAGCTGTGTACATGTACATCCACGATGTGGACAAAAGTATTGGGACAAACCTATTTTTCATGCTAGGCCCCTTACTTTCAGGGAAGGACAATCTTAATGCTTTAGCATACCAAGACATTTTGGAAGCGTCATGCTTCCAACATTGTGGACATAAAGAAAAGTCCATGTAGATATGGTTGGATGAGTTCATTGTGAAAGAACTTGATATCATTAAAGTCCCTGTTGGTGTAATGGTCAAGCGTCCCAATTCTTTTGTCCAAACTGTGTAGTGTGATGGGACAACATCCCATGGACCACAGAGTAACATATAGCAACATACACCATTCAACAGTCAACAGACAAACAATTAATAGACAACTAGTGTGAACTCAACATAAAGCTTCTAGAGTGATGTAAATTGCACCATAGTAATATTATTGCACAGGAGGCAGTTACAGCATTGAATAAAGTACAAGAGATGATGGGAACAAATCAATAAATTGACAATACAGCAGTATAACTTTAGTGTGAATGGGGTGTGAAT
This sequence comes from Ladigesia roloffi, assembly GCA_037577295.1. NCBI lineage: Eukaryota > Metazoa > Chordata > Actinopteri > Characiformes > Alestidae > Ladigesia > Ladigesia roloffi. The sequence continues at coordinate 13,538,384 of JBBKCR010000141.1, read as the reverse complement.
CTGAGACAGTACAGTAAGTAGACAATAAAGAAACATGGCCCAGTGTTACACACAGTGTTAACAGTGACATTCTTTCCCTGTGTTTAACCGATTCAAGCACCATGAGCGGTTCTCTGGGAGTAGTGTGTGGGGCAGTACCTTGCTCAGGGGTACCTGGGTGGGATTCAAATCCACAACCTTCTGATAACAGTCAACACCATAGCCATTATGCTGCCGACAGCCCATTAAATCATGAACTGTATGTAAATGTACCATACAGGACGGCTAATATACTAGATTATACTGTGAAGAATGAAATTAGCATACATAATGCTAATATTAGAAACAGCTAGTAGCACAGAAAACCCCAATTAATACGTGTAAAAATGATAACTTGAAGTGCCTGTATTGGCAGTAATAAACTCTTGATGGTCGAAAATATTGCTTAGAGTGTGTGAAAGACCTGGTCGACATCAAGCTTCCAAAGGCCATTTCATTAGCATGCCTGTAAACAGGAATTAAATATGCACATAATCAGAGTGGAGAACAACCAAGCATCCCCACAGGATCCCTGAGGTTCACATTACGTTACATTACATTATTTATTTGCTTTTGGGCCATGTCCTTACCCAGGGCGATGTTCAGCAATTATGTTTTTTACACTGATCATAGGTGTGTGCTTGTGTGTGTATGTGTGTGTGTGTTTCAAGGCCGTGTTAGCGATGGGCTGCACAGACCCCCGCGCTCGAGCCGCTCACCTGAAGTGATCGCGCGCCTGCATCTCTGCTTTGAAGTGCAAAAGGCGAGACAAGAAAGGGGAAAACGGTGCATATCTTCTCTCCACTAACAGGAATCGCCACTTGGGGGCTCCTTCTGACTGCGTTTTGGTGGTCCTGACTCCTTTGTAATAATCAGTCACACACACTGCACACAAAAACACATTCCCTGTGGCGGAGCTGATTCAGTATTCCGCTGGCTGATTTATGCAGACCAATTCTCCACAGGGATGGCTGGAGCCAGGGTGTGGAGGGGGTAAAAATGTCTCAGAGAAAAAGAGAAAGAGAAAAAGAGAGAGAGGGAGAGAGAGAGAGGGGGAAAAACATTGTGGTAAAAAATAATTATCTGTGGTGTCACTGTTGCAACAATCTTTGAGGCTGATGTCAATAAAATATTGAACAGCGCAATCACTTTGAGTTTGATCTGAGAGGGTCAGGCAGAGAGAGCCGCAGGAGAGAGCGCGCGCGCGGAATTTTCCGCAAAAACGTGTGCAGAATGCAGAGCGCGCGCGCACCACTGTCTGCAGTCATTTAACATGTCAAAACACTCCGTCTGCAACCTGGAGCTCCGCTTCTCGAGCTGTTTGCAATGAGCCTCGTCTCTTAACCACGAGCTCCTTAAATGTCATTCTAAGTCATTTCACACTGGTCTAATCTCCATCTCCTGTTTTCTCCTGCTGCTTCTCATATCTGAGACGACAGGGCTCTTCATGGACATCCAGATTTGGTCGTTATACTGCTCTTACATGAAGATTTCAGCATTTAGCTCTTATCCTAACCTTGATGTCATTTTTATATTGCCAGTAGTTATTCACTATTCAAGAATAGCAGTGGAATAAGCATCAGGAATACATTAACAGACCGACAGGTGAAGTGACTAACATTATTTATCTCGTTACAATGGCAGCTGTCAAGGGGTGGGGTATGTTAGGCAGCAAGTGAGTAGTCAGTTGTGGAAGTCTATGTGAAAGCAGGAAAATGGCCAAGCTTAAGAATCTGAGCAGCTTTGACAGGTGCCAGGTTGTGATGGCTAGATGACTGGATCAGAGCATCCAAACAAAAGTTTCGTGTGTGGTTGTCAATACTTACCAAACATCGTTTATGGGAGGACAATCTGTGAACCAGCGAGTCAGAATCAGAAAACATTATTCATCCTGGATGAAAGTGCTTATGCTGCACCTACACACAGATTCACACACACAAGAACAGTATGAAGTGTTGTAAAAGTTGAATAAAAGTAAAAATAAACCAGAAATTCATGAAAATGCATGGTACTAAATACACTATGTTATTTACACGAACTGCTGTGGCCAGTAAGAGAAGTACATATAAATACTATAGGCTGAAATGTATTAGATAACACAAATACTGGTTTGGAGTTGCACACAATACAGAGTCTGTTATTATGTGGAATTTTGAAATAAGTAGACTTGACATTGCACATGATTATATTATAGCAGTGACATAAGTGACATAATTACAGTTAGTAGTGATATTACAAACAATAACTATTGCACATAATAAATATTGCACATAAAAATAAATATTAGGCTATGTTTGGAATAATTTAGCGCACCATTACGAATGACATATCTGGGCAGCAGCAGGTTAATGCACAGATGATAATGTCATGGGTGTCTAAAGGCTCACTGATGGTTGTGGGAAGTGAAGGCTAACCTGCCTGGTTCAATTCCACAGAACAGCACAAATTGCGGAAACGGTAATACTGAGTATGTTAGAACAGTGTCAGAACACCCAGTGCTTCACAGCTTGCTGCAAATGGGGCTGCATAGTGAAAGACCCGTGGAGAAAGAGGGAGGCATAGCAACCACTTATGGACATGCCCTAGGTATTAATCAGAAATGGATTATACCTTCATATCTATCAAAAATCTATTTATCTGCTTAACCAATCCTGATACAAATAAGACCTTTTTTCCCCTGAAAGTACTATCTACTACCAGGATCTTCTACAGAGTTCTTAGAAGAATTCAGTGATTTCCTATCAAACCAGGCAGCATATGGCGATAAAGTAATAACAGTTGGAGATTTCAATTTTTGATAAAGACCCTGGTCCACTGAAACCAGCATTTGCATCAAACCTTGATCTTGAAGGTTTCATTTAAAAAAATGTAATAAGGCCCACTCATTAATGCAGTCACACCCTTGATTTAATTTTGACCCTTAGTGTTAATATAAATAACAGAGCTATTCTTCCCTAGACGACAGCAATCTCAGATCATTATCTTCTCACACTTCCATGTTAGGCACACAATAACATCCTCCACAGCTCTTTCACTGAAAGCCTCCCAGATTTATCAACATGAGTCAGCTCTCCATCTGGACTAACAGAGCAGGACAACCTAAGTGAATGTTTACAGAAAAGATGTTTGTTTAATGTCAGATAATGTGGCCCCTTTAAAGCGTAAAAGAAATAGAGAGAAAAGGATGACTCTATGGAATAAGGATCAAACAAGCACTTTAAAAACTGTTTAAATGGCTACTGACCAGACTGGAATCATTCCTTAGAGATTAAAGTAGCCCTGGCACTTACTGCCACACACTCAGTCCACCTGTACTCTCTGTTTGAATCTAAGAAAAATAATCCCAGATCGCTTATGGCCCAAAGTCTAAACAAACATAGATTCAAGGCATTGCCAAACCTCAAATTCCTACAGTTTAGTCCTGATTTCAGAAATGTATAAAATGATCAAATCAAAGCCATTAAACACACACCACACACTTTAAACTCCAACACACGTGTGCTATCAGATACATTTGATGCAGGCATACAGCAAAATGTAGTAGAGAAGAGACCTTTAACCCAATTCAATAGACAAATGTCATCACAGTTACATCCTCAGTTATTAAGCCGCTGATCAAGAAACTAAACCTTGACCTTTGTGAGCAATCACAGACCTAGTTCTAATCCACTATTTACAATATATGGACAATTGTATTGAGACACACATTTTCATTCAGTCCCCTTACTTTCAGTGAAGGGCAATCTTAAGGCATCTGCATCACAACACAATTCTTCTAACATAGGGTAAGCACTCCACAGCACGGGGAAACATTCAAAAATCTTGTGAAAAGCCTTCTAAATAGAGTGAGAGCCATAATAACAGCTAAGTGGGGGCCAGCTCCATTTCAAGTCTATGTATTTGAATGCAATGTTATAAAAGTCCCTGTTGGCGTAAAGGTCTTTCATATACTTGATATATTAATATACATGGTATATTAGCAGGTAATATATCAGATTCAGACAAAATTGTGGCCCAGCAATTGTGTATGTCAGCCAAATCAGATAATCAACTTAAATCAAATAAGAAATATTTTTGCATAAACGAGTAAAAAAAAGGAAGGATGTCCCATTCTTTACTTTATCCTGCCTTTTATAAAAGTAAAAATTGTAGTTTTTTAACTGGCCTAGTGTGTCAATTAACCTAAACCATACTGAGTGTGACATTTATTTTATAAAGACAAAAAATACACACAAGCAGCAAATAAAAGTGCCTGAGACTTTGATTCTCATACTTAAGGCAGTCATAGGATTTAAAACCAAGTATTATGCATGACTGTTTGTTTTTCAGGTTATGTTAATTTGTCTGATTATTTAGGATCCCCTGCAGTCAAGGGACTATGACTAAGGACCCTGATGTCTTTAAATCTCACACATTATAGATGTAAATATCCTCAAATTAAAGCAAATATTGTGCATGTCTCATGCTTCAGTAAATACAAGTCATTGTGCCACTCCTTTTACCAAACAACAACACCATTTTACAACTTTCTTCTCCTCCTCAGACTAAGATTCACCTCCTAACAATCCAGACTATGGATAATTTAATCTGTCAACAAAACATAAATATATAAGACAATGAAAAGATTCATTACATTCAAAAAAGCAAGAAAATAATAATATAGTTTCACTGACCCTGCATTTAACAAACTTGACTTATTCCAACTTTGTGTGAAACTGGGGATTTGACATACTTTAACTCTGACCAATTCTTAAATAGGTCAAACAAGTGGAAGCATCCTTGGTTTTAACCTCAATACATCGGTGAGAACAAAGCTTTGTATTCCCGTACTTCTGCTACTCTCCACACTTCTGTGTGGGTCTCTTCTGAATCTGTTTTTGTGGGGTAGGTGCTCTTAAAAAACACACTCATAAATTTACAGATGAGCCAAAACATGACCACCTAGCTAATAGCCTGTTGGTCTGCCACATACCGCTAAAACTGGCCAAGACATAGACTTCTCTCTGAGTGTGCTCTGTAGAATCTGGCACCAAAATGCTCCCGGCAAATCCCATAGGTTCAATAAACTGACCACTGTTGGTAGTCATGTCAAATTTATTTATATAGTGCTTTTTACAACTGATGTTGCAAGCAGCTTTAAAGAATCTGGATCTGAGCCCATAGTGAACAAGCCAAAGATGACAGAGGTGAGGAAAAACTCTATAAAGCTGGAGGAAGAGATCTTGGAAGGAACTAAGATTTAAAAGGAGAGCCCACCCTCCTCTTGTTGGCACTGGATAGCAAGAGAGGATAAAATAATATCACTGTGATGATAGCTAATATCATATACATAAAAGAGGTCCACAGTCCCAATCACTGAGGAGGAGTAGAATCAAGTTAGAAACAGAGTGTGTAATTAGTTGCAACAGGTTCTGTTTCAGTCTGTGTGGGTTTGGCTCAGGGTTGGGCATCACTTGCAGGTGATCTTTGGTGGTTAAACTAGACTACAGGACAAAATATCAAGAGATTCCAAACATGGTCAATCTGGTCTAGAGTACAGGTGAACAGAAAATCTCAACAATGGTTGATCAAGCTAAATGTGTGCCCATTCCTTGCAGAAATTATGGACGATTCTGGAATGAAATAAAACAGAAAGTGCAAAAACGACTCAGGCCAGTCTAGTTATAACAGCCCAGCTAAAAAGGACAGAGCCCAGGGGAACCACTTCCCAAGCCATGCCTTTTTATCTCATTATCATATTTTGTTTTTTTCTCAAAGTCACTTGGGTCTTTACCGCTGGGCATTTCACCTGCATGCAACATCCCAATTACTGATCGTTCACTTACCATCCAGTATATCCAATACTTCGACATATGCAGCATGAGAAAGATCATTTGATGTTTGGAAAGATTTGATGTTTAGAAAGATCAAATGTTTCTTGTAACACAGTTTTTTTTTCTCATCTACTTTTCTTTGCAGAACACCTCTAGTTCAGGACAGTTTATAGGTCATCTTGCAAGAACATTTTAAAGATCACAGATTTTCAATATCATTCCAGTATGGGGGCAGCAAATGTTGTTCTGGAACTTTAATCTTGGGGACAAAAGTTTAGCCTCCTCTCCGAAAGTGGGGTGACCAGGTGACTGCCCAGTTTGCCTGTATGGATGCACCGGTCCTGCACCCACCTCTGGGCATTTAGTGAGGTGTTTTTTGATTGATTGTTTGTATTGTTTGTCTATGTGTTGTGTGTTATATTTCTGATAGTGGCTTTTGTGATGAGATCACAGTTAAGATTACCTTCTGATAACTCGTCCAGGTAGATATATCATCATTGCACAGTGGGTTGGAACATTGCTAACTAAATCTTCCAGTGCATCTTCAACACAGACGTGTACATTTTGCTTGGCAACTAGAGTTTTTTTCAGAGATTTTTCCTTGATCTTCAAGATCTTTTCTTGACCATTCTTAGTGATATTTTGGACATTATAAATTACAAGCAGGAAGCATCCCTGTACAAGAGAGTGTCTATAATATTTTTGGAGATTTAGATCTGCTAAGTGGGCCAATAAGATGCTAAAAACTGCTGTTTATGATCCTTTTTATTGTCATATGCGAATGATATTTGATCATGTAAATAAGAACCCGTTTATCTAGAGAGAACATACCTCTGCACATTCTAATGAACAATTATTAATGACCTTTTTTTTCTCTGGAAAATCAATAAAACATAACATGACTGGGACCAGAGAAACACTACATTAGCATATAAGTATCCTGACACCTTTTTTACTTTTACTGAAATTGAGCTGCTTCATTCTCAATCATTTATAGAACTTATACATCTCAAAATGAAGGCATTTCCAGTATAATGGGGCACTTTGAAACAACCTCAAATGAAAAAGATGTATCGTCCAGTATATGTGTTTGCATGCTCGTCGATCTAGTTTAAACTCCACAGAAAACTTGAAAACTTCTAGCAATAATTGTTCACATATATAAGACTCAATATAATAAAACCTTTTATTATATTAAATAACTATGGCACATATCAAGATATGAACTTTGATTAACTTAAATAAATAAAGTTTATTTCACCTACATATTCATCTGGTGGTTTAGTTCTTAGGGAGTTGTCCCTGTGATCTGAAGGTCAGGTGCTCCAATCCAAGGACTGTTAGTTTTACCAGTGATGTACTCTTGAACAAGGTACCATCCCCACACACTGCTTCCTGGATGCCTCTCATTGGTGGCTGCCCACTGCTTCACTTGCCGATTGGGTTAAATGCAGAGAAAGAATTTCACATTGTTCACACTGTGTGCTGTGGTGTGTTCATGCATGACAAAAAGGGGCCACTTTACTTTTCCAGGGCTTTGTTATACAGTACTGTGCAAAAGTCTTGGGCACCATCGAAAAATTATACATAAAACCTGTTTACTCCTGGACAGTAGTGTTAAGTTAAAACAGTAATATAACAATGAATACAATTAATATTTTTATAGTAAAAGTTGGTTTTAAATGTTTTCCTAACCATTTCCAGACTTCTTTTCTCTTTCTCATGGAAGTCCAATATTAATTTTAGCCACAATCAAATACCAGGTTTGGCTCGTTTTACTTCATTATAATAAATTAGGCGGTGGTGCTTATGGAATTTTATAAATCACAATAGCTGGAGGCAATGAGCAGAAATCTGAAACCAAACCTGTGTTCTTCTGACCAGCTCACAAAATATCAACTCCTTTTTAGAAAAACAATAAATATTGATACTTTTTTAGTGCTTTCTTGTTTTTTTAATATTCTGATGTTCACGTGTGTTTTTGCTGGCTGGAAGAAACCCACTGTTGATATAAACAGATTCAAACAATTTTCACAGCTGCCTAAGACTTTTGCAGAGTACTGTATACTGTACTGCAGTCTTACTAATACCAGAAGGATAAATATTTATGAATATTTATCTTTTTCTATTACTTTACTCAGATAATGTACTCTGCTAATACAATGCAATACCATCAAAGCGAATATTGACAGGTATTTCTGTTGGAAGAACATTATTTTGAATAATACAAGCAGCTCCCAAGCTGCAGTATTTGACTTTATCAGGCTTGACACGGCATGGAATAGTACTTATGTCCTTTGAGCCATCTGGTTGAGTTTCAGACTGAAAACAACCATTATAAAGTTCACCTTTCCCATCTATTTTATTGTTCTGTTTGGCTTTGCAAGCCTATTTGGGGAATAAAAATGTTCTTTCCTTGTCATGAGTTGTGCTTGCAGGGGAAAACTGGCAGTACTAAATTGGGGAGAAAATTGGGCAGAAATGAAAAATAAAAAAAAGAACTTTTCCAAGTTAAGAGCAGCTGAAACTGTGTGCTTATTAGTTATAAAAACAGAGCTGAGCGAGTGATTAAACTGGATTTTAGCCTGGTGCCAGTATGTCAATAAGAGAACATGAGTAAGCTTGTTCACTTTTATCTTCTTGGGAAAGCTCTCTGTAATGTACTGCACCGACTCATCGTCAGGCCTACTCTGACGATTCATTAAGGCAGTAAGACAGCAGAGAGACTGAACTGTATCGAGTTTTACAGCTATGCTGCCATAAAAGATTAGGGTGACATTTTCCTCTTGTTTCACAATCAGTTGTCTTTGTCTGCTTCCAGAATCAGAATCAGAGAAATGTTTTTCACAACAAGCAATTTGCTTGCCCTTGTAGAGCAATACAGCATGTTTCATGACTAAATCTGCCTTTTGATTGAGGCCAGAGCATGTGGCCCGACAGCTAAAATGACTAGAGAAGCACTTGAGACTGGGTGGTTGAAGAAGTTGCAGAATGAGCAACAATAGAGCGAGGGAACACACAGGGCTCACTTTGCTTTGCTTGTGTGGCAATGGGAAAGATGACATAAATGGGGCTTTCAACTCAGGGACTGGTAACAGATGGCGTTGGAAAATGAGGCTCTTCTCAACAGCATTGACGCACGCTCCCGGGGCGCTCTCTCTCTCTCTCTCTCCTACCTTTCTCTTTCCTCTCTCTCTCTCGCTCTCATTTTTTTCTCTCTCTTTTCTCTCTCTCAATTTTCTCTCTCCCTCTCTCACAATTTTCTCTCTCTTTTCTCACTCGCTCTCTCTTTCTCTTTCTCTTTCTCTTTCTCTCTCTCCTCGTAGAACAGCCTGTGAGCTCAAAGAACCACTGCTACATTAAGTTGCTGCATCGCTGCCCAGAGAGAGGAAAGAAAAAAAAACAGAAGGAGAGGGAAGGGAGAGGGACAGGGTGGATGTTTATTATGCAAGGCTGGGGTGGTTCGGCTGGCCGGCTCTGTCAGCTGGGCCGAGGCAGCCATTCTGGCTCTTCCAGACGCAGTAAGCAGATGGCGGAGCTGCGTCTGCTCTTCTCCAGGGGCAGCTGCAGATAAAAGAGAGAGAGAGAGAGAGAGAGAGAGAGAGAGAGAGAGAGAGAGAGAAAGAGAGACAGGTGGGGGTGGAGGGGGTGCTTGCCTCTGTATCCTCCTTACAGACAGGAGACAGCACCAAGCCAAAGAGTCTGTCAATGTCAGTGTGTCCCAGTCTGTTGAAGTGATTCAAACTGCATGTTGGTGTTTGTCCATAAAGAGCACTGAAGTGATATCTGTTACACACTGCTGCCTCTTTACTCACACAAGCAGGGCAGTTCCAAATTGTGATATTTGAACACAAGGCTGAGCTTGTTGTTTTTTTTCCTCTCCTCCCACTGTTGAGCAGGGGGCAGCATGGTAAGCTCATGCCAAAACAAACACCTGTGATGGTTGGAACTTTATTGAAATGAATCGTAAAAAAAAACTGTTCCCTCGGGGACCTGCTGCAGGCTTGTCAAAAGGCTTCAACAGAAATAGATGCTTTATTTGGTAACCCAGGGTGCATTTAACTAAACCACAGGGGCTTGACGCTTTGTTGCACTAAGAATAAATAAAACTAGTTCTGACACAGATTTTTACACATATATAATACACCTTTCATTTATGTCTAACATGAGGGATTAGCATGATTCAGATCAAGGCTTATCTTTCTTGCAAACAATGAAGATCAATAGTCACTAATTAGCATGGTGCAATTTGTTAAACCCTCTAATAGTAAATAGGCCTACAAGTAAATGCAAATGTATTGGGTGTATATAGGGTTGTGATCCGTGTCCACTTGATAAAGATAGAGGCACTTCAAAATGACACCAAAAAATTTTAAAATGGCAGCATTTTTGTCTAACTCTTTCCTTGAGCTACTACATGTTATAGCTGTACTTTGGCCAAGATCCAAAGTCATACTGGCTTTCTGTTTTTGTGCAATTATTTTCTATCCTGATGTGTCTAATAATATCCATGTTGCAGCTGTAACCACCTTCCAGTTGTGCTGGTACTGCCAGCCATCCGTGCTTTGTGCTGGTTGCTAGGTGCTAATATGTAAAATGTGCAGGCTTTTAAGGGCCCCCAGGATCTGGCGAATGATTTGCAGAGGCCACGCAGGGCTGGTAGAATTCTAATCATGCACACTGTAGCCCAAGCCTGGCTCAGGCTGCGATTTGCCCAGACGAAAACTGCACAATACATAATGAAAACAAGCTGAGTCTCCTTTACATGCTCCACAGTGCTCATGTCACTTCTCACAAGCTAAGCGCTACTCTGCTGCATTTACATAATAGCTTTTGCACGCTACCATCTGCATATGGTGGTCAGATTATTCATACCTATCGTCATTTACCGTCTCAAACCACATGACTTGTTGATGATTTTTTGATACATTTGCTTTGAGAATTGCCTTGAGTAAATGTTTCCCTACACATCTCTTTTTTTGTGGTAACTATTGATTGTACATCACCCACCCACCATTTCAATGCTGCCTTGGTGTAAAATTCCCCCCGAAGAAGACGTGGTGTGTATCTTTTGCTCAGTGGACTGCGTGTAGGAAACCAGTGTGAATGAGATCGCAGCGTGCGGTGGGGTGGAAGCATCTGTACTGGAAAGGGTCCTCCTGGCTCCCTCTGCTCTGATGTCCTTGTTATTTTCGTGGAAGGAGGACGATGAGAGCTGGCTGGGGACTCGCAGCTTCCGCTGGCCACCAGATGTTATGGACTCGCTGATGGAGGCTGATACAAGGATGAGAAAAGAGCTTACTGATAAAAGTATATATAATGATTTGTGTGTAATGTCTCATGTGATCAACATGCCTTGGATTATAGCTTTACAGAAGTTGAGATTTGAAGCATTTACACACATGTACTGTATAGACATCCCTAATAATAGTGTATGTTCATAAACAGTCTGCAAATGAACATACACTGTGAATTGTATGTAAAAGGATGGGCAACCTGGAAAAATGCTGGCATGCTTTTCCTAGTGACATTAAATATACATCCTGCATGGAGAACACACTTTATCACATTTTAACGCACTGTTACAGTTTATCTGCCGAATTTCATATATTAGAGGAAACATAAAAAGAGAAAACGTGAGCTGGCAAATTTGGGCTTTATGTCATAATATCCCCTAAAAAACATTTAGAAATTGTACATTAAAATTGTGCAAAAAATTGTTCATTTCGTATAAAATATTAGTTGGCTGTAGAGGATTGTAGGGTTAATTCGGTCCATCAACCTTATACCTGTATTTAATGGCTTTTATTTAATCGGGCATATCTACAATATACGTGTACTTTGTATGTTTACAATAGCTGACTAGCCCATCTGTTCTATGGACAATTCATCATCCATCCTCTCCTCCGCCCATCAGTGGAAAGGGACCATAATAGGATCACCACTGATGAGATATTTTATGCGGTGAACCTTCTCAGTTCAGCTTATAATCCTGAATGACATTAGTGGTAGGTCAATAGTAGTGTAGTGGTGAGTGAATCAGGCAATGTTGCTTTGTTTTCATCCAGCAGTGGTCCTGTGGTGATAAACTGACCCCTGAAGAAGAGGATGATTAAGACAAATAGTCCATGGAACAAGACAAGTCATCTCTGTGTGGCCAGTAAGCGTACACAGCCAGTCAATTTTCTAGTCCCAAATTACGGCTAAGATCACACTAACAAAAATGTCCAATGGTGATTCACCATTGACACTAGTATTAACCTCCAAACAAGGTTTAATCCACGTTTTCTGCAACTGGCCGAATGAAGAAACCCCTCAGCATTTGAATCTCTCATATGCACACCACATGCACTAATATCCCATTACCATGTTGGTTTCACTGCTGTGCAAAGAACCGCTAAATGTCTGTCCAGTGGTAGCCCTGCGGTGGTCCTAATTTTCAGAGATGAACAAAAGAAGAACAAAAGACTGAAGGCGTGAGGAAATGGCCCCAGATCAGAGAGGTTGGCTGCTGTGAAGCCCCTCTCTGGACACATTCTGCTCTCTTATCGTGCTGAAACTGTTATCACACAGATTGTGGCCTCAGTCATCTGTCACTTACCTTCTGCGATTATCTCCTAGCTAATCAGAGGCTGAGGACTGACTGAAAATGATTCAATCATCTGCCTGGATTAAGCCAGCCGTATTCACCCAATGCAGCAACACTCCATCTACTCATGTAGAGATGATTTCCACAACCTGGCACCATTTAAGACAAGTATGTTGTTATGAACAATAGTGGCAGATATGCTTCGTTCTGAATATTTAAAAATACATCACGGTCCGGAAGCCCCCTTACTGTTTCCTGTTTGGGATCTGAGTGGAAAGCAGAAGACATTAAAATAATAGGTGAATACAATGTAAACGAAATGTCAGATGGTTGCCTGAGCGAAACAATATTTTTCTGCAAGAGTGAACTTTGCATCTCTCAAGAATTGCCTTGCCTTTTTTGTATTAAAGTGCTGGGATATTTAATCAAATATGAATTATCTAATTAGTGTGTGAACAAAATCCAATTCATTAAATGTGCAGAAGAGGCCCTGAATTGGCTTTCACATCCAATTAAATGTTTGTTCTTTTGTGCCATGTTTAATTCATATGAGGGCGAATTGTTCTTTTGTTACACGGTAAAAAATTTTCCCGAGGAAAAGCCGTTTACCATGTCGCGGGGTCTCAGTGGCATTAATTCTGCGTGTAATGTGTATGTGGTCCTGTAGATTCAGTAATGGATGTTTTCTGCATCTAATATTGTATTAGCAACTGCAGTTCAACTGTAATGGGTACTATTATTTTCACTGTGTTATAAATCATTGTCTCATGAATGATTTATCTCTGAAGAGCATGATGCATCCTGCGAACTGGGAATATCTAACCACTCCCTTGCCAGCCATCAGTCATTACTGTAAATAAACAGCAGGGGGAGCCATCATAACAATTTGTTTTGAAAGGGACTCTTTTTTTTCTTCTTCTCACGTGTAGGATGAATCTATTTCATTATAAAATATCAGTAAACGTGCCCATTTGTTTATTATGATGAATACGTTGGTGTAAGACATTGGAGAATCAACAGCAATTACAAGGCTTTTCACGGCCCGTGGGATGATGTATTCATGCAATATTTTTTGTAATAATGGTCAGATAGGAGATGTATGGCATCTACCGGAACACAACAATAGACACGTGCAGGTGAAGCAATTCAAATAATTACATACATTATTAGGTTTAGTCCTTTGTTCAGTACGTTCAGCATTCTGCAACAAATCGGGGTATCTAATTACAACACACAAGTCACATTTTTGCCTGTGCTATTGTAATTTCTTCACATTTATTTTGCCAGGGACTGAAATGTCTGCTGAATCACACCCTGAGCAAGATCCGATTACTGTAGCTGGTCATCAGCATCACGTTGAGGTGTTCCACGGAAAGCACTATTCTAGCGGATGTATATGTGCTCAGGCCGTCAGGCAGGTGTCATTACTGCAGTTCATTTGCAAGGTAAGTGACTATGGGAAGTGACAGTGGTGGAATTAGTAATGCGCTCCCGCTGTCATTTTTATCAACACAGCCTGCAGGGAGGACGTGATTAAATGGATATTCCTCCTTCTGCATTAATACCCTCTGCCCCACTTTCAATCCCATTCACTTACTGGAGCAAAGAGCAGAGAATTTTACCATCGATTGCAAGGCATTCTAATTCGTTGCCTGACATGGTGACGCTGGATCCTGTGCAATAAGAGAATATATGTAAGGCTTTGTTTTTTTCCTCTCTTTAACAATTAGTTCAGTTTAAAAGGATTGAAACAAAGAGTATTGGTACAAATGATACAATTCCTTCCTTTTTCCATTTCCTTTCATACTATCTTTGAAACCCTACAATGACTCTGACTAAATATTACTACTTGCACAGTTTACACAGCAATTTGTAGTTGTCATATTTTTTATTGTTCCAAGGTCCGAGGATGGACGTTTTCTTGTGTGCGGTGGTGTCAGTAGCTTTCTCTCAAACACAGCGGCTGCTCATAAGCCAGGGGGGGTTAAAATCCTCAGAAGCGGACTCAACATTATGCCGCAAGAAAATCAATGGCCATTGACCTTACTGTTGCCTTCCTGCTGATGTGCCTGACCACTAAAGAACGCTGGTTGTCGAGCATTGTCCCAACCTTCAATACAACCTGATCCAACACTGTATGTATCTAAATGGGTGCACATTATTTGGTGTCCTCTGTTCTAGTCACATTATACAACATGAAGAAAGCACCAACTGAAGCCAGTCCCTAATGTGCCACGAACCCCATCAACTTTACAGGTTTGAATGGGGGAGAAAAGGTATAAATGAATTAAATGGTAAAAAGCGCTCTTTAAATATGGATGTGGAGTGGAGGGAGATAGATGAGAGGTCAAACACTTGACTACTCACTTACCATTCAATTATTCATGGCGAAATGTTCAAATAGGCTACATTACCAGCTATATTTACCTGAACTTCCGTTTCAGAGTCTTTCCCTCCCAAACTGGTGATGGAGCATCAGCTGCGTGCAAAATGTAGGAGACACTTTGGGGATTTGAACTGCAGACCCTTGTATCATAGCTCTCTGCCATAAGCACTGCTGTATTCATCATTTATGAGGCTCTGATTTATGAGTCGGTGACTGTTCAGGTCACCGGTGTTTCTTCAGCACCATCAGTGGAGCCCAGGGTCCTCACAACATGAAGCTAAAGACCGCACAGCAAGGGTTTCACACCCTAACACAGCATCCTGTTAGCTTTTCTGTAGTTTAATACACACTGAACAGCACAATATTAAAACCAGTGACAGGTGAAGTTAATAATATTTATTCTCTTATTAAAGTCTCACCTGTCAAAGGGTGGAATGCATTAGGCAGCAAGTGAACAGTCAATTCTTGTAGAAGAAAAAAAAGGTAAGCGTAAGTATTTACAGGAATTTGACAAAGGGAATATTGTAATCCTCAGGTCAGAGTATTGTCAGAGTGGTGGGTCTTGTCAGCAGCATTTCCCATATACTACAATGGCTAGTGCTTTATATGAAAGAATAGTGTCAGGGAATAGCGGAGCTTGTTGTGTATGGAACTACATAACCACAGACCGATAAGAATGTCTATCCTGAACTGTGTTCACGGCTGAAAGCACCTGCCATGTGAGGTCATGTGAGTATCAGAACTAGACCATGGAGAAATGGAAGAAGGGGCACTGGTCTAATGACTCATGTTTTGTTTAATATTATGCTGATGGCTGGATGAATGAGGAGAGGGCATCTGGAGATCTACTGTGCAGAGAATGCAAGCTTGCAGAGGTAGTGTGATGCTCTAGGCATTGTACTGCTGGGTTACTTTGAGTCTTTGAGGTATTTAAATGTATGTTACTTAGACATGTACTAAATACCTAAATATAGTTGCAGACCAAGGACACCCATTCATGGCAACAGTATTCCTCATTGTTAGTGCCCTAGCCAGAAAAGGCATGTGATGAAGCCTCCCACATCTTAATCCAGTCAATCTTCAGTGGGCTGGGCTGGACAAACTATCCTGATCTGTGGAGGCCCCACCTTGCAACTTACAGGACTCGAAGGATCTACTAGTATGTCCTGATGCCAGATATAACAGCTCAGCCATAGAGGTCTTGTGGAGTTCATGCCTCAGAGAGTCAGAGCTGTTTTGGTGGCACGAATGGAACCTGCTTTTAATGATATGGCTGATCTGGGTGTGTAAGTCCTTGTTAACAAAATTAAGGTTTCATTTGTCACGCTGAGTACATTGCTTTCAATGTTGAGAAAAATAATGTTATTAATAATGAGCAAGCTACCATATTAATATTTCATGGTGCATGTTTCATTCATTCATTGACCATTCATGACATGATACATCGTTAACTGAGCATTTCAGGGGTAAAATTCTCCAGTTTGTCCAAGTTATGAGTACATTCTTAATGGATCTGCAATGTATGCATGATTCGGTGCCTACAGGCGTTGCTATTTCAGGCATAACTCTGATTCCCTATGGAGAGCAGCCTGCTTGTCCTGTGTGAGATTCAGCCTGAAAGAAACAACGTCCTACCTTATGAAAAACATCATCACACTGTAGCACCACTTTGATCTAATGAGTTTGATAAAGATTTCAGTTGATCTGATGATCTACATTCAAACAGAAGGCAATAATTAGTCAAGTGTAAAGACAGATGTACATACATATATACATGTATATGCAGTGGTCAGACTGTAAAATATGGTTAGGATTAGAGCTGGTATAATAAGCTTGTACCGTGATTTGAAAAGTCAAGCTCTGTGTTCATAACAAATAGTATTGTGTAGTGTATCATACAAAAAGGGAATATATTGACATATTTTATTTGATGTTTTGGAATATACTGGCCATATATCACAATGCATTTCACTTTGATGTGGAGTAGGTGCCACAGCGAGTTATGCAGGCTGTTATGTAGTCACTCCAGGTGAGTGTGTCCTGCACTGCTACAGAGAAGAGCTGTAGTCAGATGTTCACTATGCATGCGGCATTGTCTGCTCGCCTGTTCGATAGCGCTGGCAGCGAAAGGTGACATCTGGTGACTAATGTGCTCCCATGTTCCTCCTCTTCTCTGGGCAGCAGATGCTCTGCACAGGCAGATAGGAGAGAAGGGGGATGGGGAGGGAGGGGAAGATGGACAGACACAAAGTGTTTTTTGGGTGTGTGAATGTGTGTATACATGTGAGCACCTCCAGTCCATTGTTATCTGGTTTGGTTTATTATTCAAGTGAATTTGGTGGATATTGAAGGACATGCCATATTTTCAAACACTGGAGTGACGGTTCAAGTATAGAAGTGATCTGAGCTTATGATGTGATCATAAAACCGTGGTGTCCAGAGATTTAAACATTCCATGGTCCATATTCCATCTGTCCTGTAAAATGTTGTGATGGGCTATCTACTGCTGGACATCTACACTAACAGGATTTGAACAGGGCATCTGAACTCACACAGTTATTTAGCGATTACAAACATGCAGCCTGTGGGATTACAAATGTCCAGGCATGCTATGCAAAGACTGGTAGACAATATGGCTAAACAGATGCTACTGGGACAGAATTATATCAATCTAAAATGTGTGGGAATAAATGAATCAAATGAGCTTTGAAATGCTGGGTAAAGTCAGAAAGGGTTTTGGGAAACATTCAAAACCGTTCAATACTAACCCCATATTAAACTGCACTGACAGCTGGTTTCATTGTAAATTCATTGTTTTGTGACATCACAACATCCAATGTAATTACGTATATCCATCTGTTCAGCATATAGTAGATTTACCAC
The DNA here is from genome assembly GCA_037577295.1 of Ladigesia roloffi. NCBI lineage: Eukaryota > Metazoa > Chordata > Actinopteri > Characiformes > Alestidae > Ladigesia > Ladigesia roloffi. Next base: position 13,520,695 of record JBBKCR010000141.1, on the reverse strand, counting down.
CCACTGATATTGAAGTTGTGAAGAGTGTTTCAGCCCAGAATCATTTTTGACAGAGATGGTGGGAAAGCCAATAAGATCAGAGATTATTTACATATACTTGTCAGGCAGATAACAAAAATGGATATCCAGTGGTTATTCAGAGGGACATAAATTGCTGGTGATAAATACCAGGCGTCGTGATGTCTACAGCGCAAATCTAGTCGTTTTATTTAGCATCCAAAATGACAGTGTGGACTTGTGTCACATGACTTACTATAGGCAGACTGGAGTCATAAATCATAAGAGAGTCCAGACACAATGTGGCGGAAATGTCAAGAGCTACTTTTCATTTCAGTGCATTAGTTTCCTGGGGTTACTGGTGGGAGGCTCCTAATCCAGTTTTTTTTTTCACTATTTCAATTAAAAAAAAAAAAATTTTGTTCGTGTAAGTTATGGTAAGTAGTGGATTATATTTCAAATGGCAGGAGTGACAAACAAGAGCAAACGAGCAAATTTAAGAGTTTTCTCAAACTTTATATTCATTCATTTATTCATATTCAGAAGTGCAAGTCTTTGGACTGTGGGAGAAATCGTAGACCCTGGGGGAAACCCACGGCACCACGAGGCCTGCACACACCAGGCCAGGACCAGGGTTCAAACCCACAACCCTGGAGGTGTGAGGCAACAGTGCTACACACAGAGCCACTACAGTGCTCAAAAATGTATATTTCCAGCAGAAACACTGTCTTGTATTAAGTGCTGCAGTTTAAACAAGCAAAGCACCTGCCTTTTTGCTCTGTTTTTTGTAAAATTTGCTCAGCACAGTTGTTTTTTTATTCTGTATCAAAATTTGTCAGTTTAAATTCATCTGCTAGGTATCATTGTCATTTCTTTTTAAATCAACATCTTTCCTCTAATCATCTCTATTTATTTCTTATCTAACTAACAATGGCACTCATGTTTCCCTTATTAATTCCACTGTGCCTCTCATAAGTATACATGTATTATGGATTTAGTCAAAAGGTAAAAGGGTAAGGGAGTAGGGCTGCACAGTTTATTGTTTATCAGTTGTTATTGCAGTACTGATACCTATAATATTAAAGGCTTAAGAGGCTTAAGGCTTAGTTTCCATGAATTAACAGTTCATATATGAACTGTGTGAATGTTGGTAGTGAATAACTTTTGTGTTATCATGAAACTATGCCTTGGACTTCAGGTTGCATGATCATAATCACTTTGTATAATGTGCTAAAAGCTTTCTGTGAAACAGTTTTAAAAGGATTCAACACAATTGCACAGGAATAGTACATTTAAATGATTTTATATTTGTATCCAAATTGAAAACATTGATCTAGAATGTTTTGGATGAAAATTTCCCATCCAAGAAAGAGCAGTGTGTTTTCCTGACTATTGGACCCCGAAACTGCAGCCTGGTCCAGCGACAGCGGCCTAGCCCCTTTTAATGTAGCGGCCTAGCCCCTTTTAATGTAGCACACTCTCCGCTCTGCATGTCACCCCGACAGCTCGTGCTTAACCTCTCCTTGGCCCTTTTGCACAACTGCAAGTGGTCTCTTTTCCCCCTGTCTCACCCATGAGTGGGCCTTCAAACCCAACTGCATGTGACAGCAGAGCAGACAGGGCCTGTTCTGGCTCCTGCAATGGCCTTGTTGTTCCTCAGCCACCGAGAGAGTCCAGACAAGGCAGACTTGAGACAGTTACAGCAGCGGTTCACACAATGCCATGTTGTGTCAGACTGACTGTGCGATGTCGTGCTGTTGCTAGACAGCCTCTAGCGCAATACAAATGCAGAGCGTTGGAAGAGGACAGAAGCTGAGAAAAAAAAGAATGTATCCATGTTCCCATTACGAAGTAATACGCTCTCTGGGTCTGTCATTTTCAAATGTAATTATGGTTTTATCGCAGCTTTAGCGAGCCAAACACGCATGTCAATTCGGACGAATATGTTGCCTTTATATCGATGCGACCGGCTCTGCATTCTGCAGTAAGGGAGTTATCAAAAGGCTTTATATTTAAGTTATGATGCCATGTTTTCCCCCCCAGAAAACACCCATCTTCTAGGAGACAGGAAAAATCTGCAGTGTGAAAATGAATTGGCAGGTTACGTCCCCTGAGGTTCCCCTCTATCAGCCAATGCAGTGGGTGACAAAACGCAGCGCCTACACCCCCAGTACAAACCTGATTCCATCTGTAGCCCTATCAGCCAAAGAAATGACATATTTATCAGAGTAGCGTGGCCTCACAGGCAGCAGAGCCACAGCACCGGCTGACTGGGAGGTCTCTGAGAGTTAACTCAGCCTGTCCTCTCTCGCCTTCTCTTTCGCTCTGCACACCATTTATGCCCCCCCACCCCCCCACCCCCAAGGGCTCCGCATGAAAGGATCTCGCATCAAATTGCTTTCTTATTTGTTGGGCTGAATACCTTTGATGGCATTTGTTCTGACAGACTAGATGATATAGAATAATTCCCATGATGATACGCTACACTGCTGCTTGTTCATCTGCATTTCCATTTAGTGTTGCAGCATCACGTGCAAGTCTGTTAAAGCTGCCTTTTTTCATCCCGGCTACCTTAGTCTTATCTCATCCGAACTCCCGCATAAGACAAATATGTAAGTAAAACTTTGCGTGATGGTGGCAGTGTTTGGAGAAGGCTGGTTGCAATCCCCGAGCACTGCTCAGATTAACCATGCCCTGGCTGTCATCAGTGCCAGGAGAGAAAAGCTGCACGCTATCAGTGGGCCTGCTCTAGCGTTCGGTTTCAAAGAAGAGCCTGAGGGGAACGCTTCTAATATTGTCTCCGATTCCATGTTTTTCACAAAACTACTGATGCGTGTGTGAGCCCGGAAAGAGAGAGAGTGAGAGAGAAAGAGAGAGAGAGAGAGAAAGAGAGACTGAGAGAGAGATAGAGACAGAGAGAGAGACAGAGAAATTGAAAACATCAAATGTATTTTTGAACCATGAGATTGTTAGACCACAACCAAACAATTCCACCTGAAACCAGATTGATGTGCAAGCTCTCATGACGTGATACATTTCTCATAAACTTGGATATCTTAACCAAAATTGCTTCATGTTAATATGTTTTCATTTTGTTACCTCAAAATTCACTAACAAAGCCTACAAATTGCTCAAATATTTGTTAATAATAAGGAATCAATAGACATTTTATGCTTCTTGGGTACCAAAAATTAAAACCAGTATAGCAAAGACTGTGCTCTGTTGCAGGAACCCTGTGTGTTGGTGCACATGTTAACACGTACATAGATTTAGTGCTTTAGTGTTTACAATTTAAGATTTGTGTCTTATTTTAACTTATTTTTAATAGAAACTGGGTTAAATTGTCATCCCCTTGAAGTCACTCTATTTTGACTTCAGAATACCAATACACAAATGTAAGAATGTGAGAGTCATCATTTAAATACGTAGTTGTTGTTACTAAATAGATGCTTTCAGTTTATTTTTGTCATAAATTATTTATAGCAAAAAATGTCCATTACAGCAGGGCTATTGTGCAGTAAGGGACATGTTTATGTGTAGATGGGTTTACTGCGTCATTTAGTGCCTTGTTCATGTTCTACCACTGTTACACACAAACACACACACACACACACACACGCACACACCCTCTCACAGGCAGTGTTATGTAAGTGGGTAAGGCTGGGTGAGCAGCGCACAAGGGACAGGCGTGTAAACAGCTGTGGTGTCAGTGAGGAGCACACTGCCAGGGCTGTGTACATGTGACTCCCTGAGCATTACCAAAGAGAGACCATCTTATCACACACACACACACATAAACACACGGAGGCATTGCACAGTCACACACAGCTCAGCTTTCTCTGAAATGGCAGCCCTGTTCATCAGGGGTGCCTATCCACTCTGCTTCAGAACGGAGTCAAGGTCCACATGAAGGACAGTGCTTCTTTTCAAGGAAAACCAAGAAAACCACAGAAAACTTGCTGACAAAAACTAGAAATCAACGGACAGATGCAAAAGCTGTTTAGAGCCAGTGATTGTATTAGTATAATTAATTTGTTTGTTTATTTGTTTTGTATTGCTATTTATATTTTACTAAGGACCCTTGTAGAAATGATTGCCAATGGTATCTGTCTGTGTAGCATTGGGCTGAAACACACTGAAGTATTCCTTCAAGATAATGTTTGAATATTAGCGATAAAATATCCCTTTAAAGTTATAGCTTCTCCGTGTTGGTCGCTTGTTTTAGAGAACAGTACATTCTGTTCTGTTTGAATTGTTGCAGTGACCCCCATTAAATGAAATGAGATTTTAAATTATAAGCAGTCGACGAAGCATTTCCTTGATGTAATTAAAAGCCCTGACTAAATGAGAAAGGGTCACTTCAGTGATAGTTGAGATAGTTAAGTGTTTTCAAATGAACACTAACGTTTTGCAAAGTAGCAGTCAAGTGAAACAAAAAGCTCCTGTAAAGCAATTTACACAACTCTAGTGAAGGTTCTTGTGATTTTAACCAAGGGATGAGGATATAATTTTACAATATTGTTTTATAATATTGTTTTGATGGATGTTGACCTCTCACAAGGCTATTTATAACACTCAGCTTCACTTTTACCTGCATATTGGTAGATGGATGGATAGATAGATAGACAGATAGACAGACAGACAGCTAGATAGACAGACAGACATGCGGACAGATAGTTAAACAGAGAGACAGACAGATACACACATATACATACCTGTTTACATACATATATAGATAGACATGCTGTGAGATTCCACAGGAAATTCATCTGCTTAAAGGGAAAGTTCACCCCAAAATGAAAATTTGATGTTTATTTGCTTACCCCCAGGGCATCCAAGTCGAAGGTGACTTTGTTTTCTCA
>JBBKCR010000141.1:13497305-13515686 GCA_037577295.1 Ladigesia roloffi | reverse complement strand
TCTGTGCATGCTTTTTTTATTTTGAAAGGTCTGACGCCCATCCACTTCCATTAAATGACTACCAGACTGCTACGGCTGCGTTTGTGTTCTGCTGAGGAAACAAAGTCACCTTCGACTTGGATGCCCTGGGGTTAAGCAAATAAACATAAAATTTTCATTTTGGGGTGAACTATCCCTTTAAGTTCTCATGCCATTCGACTTTGCAATACTTGTCCATTAGTACTTACAGAGCAGTGTGTCTTTATTTAAACAGCCACTTTGTCATAGTGGAATTTATGTTTTTTTAGTAGCATTTTTTTTTTAGTAGCAGGTATTTGTAGTAGCACACACAGTTTACTGATCAAAATCACTTCTCTGGCTTTGTCTTTATTGGTCTGATATTAAATGCATCTTTCCAGTCGCACTAAATCTACTCATTTATTTCAAGTGTATATTCCTGAACAAAAATCTGCTTTTGTGTTTTTCAGAAAGCAATCTCCTGAAGTGTTCCCACAGGAACACAAACAATGGCTATCACCGTATTAGTCATCATATTACGGCAAGCAAGCACGACTAGGAGGAAACGCCTCAGATCTCTATTAGCCGGGTAAAATCTTCTCCTGTGTGTAATTGCAATGTTCCGCTTCAAAGACTCTGACAGGAGAGCTGGTGTAGGGGTGAGATATCCTTAAAATACCAATTAAAGTAGCTGAGGGAAATATGACCCCCACTTCCCTGGGTCACATCTCTATTGCAGAGACTGGGTGTATTGAAAATCTCAGCCTTACCTTTCAGCCATGGTTCAGAGCTTTTATATCAACACCACTACTTCCCTGATTAACTCTCGCTCGCTTAAGGGATTATAATGTCACAACATGGTTTTTTTTGCTTGAGATTTCTCCTCCTACATCTGCATGGAAATGCAGGAGTGTGTTCTTTTGAGGGGGTCAATAATATTATGCTTCAAACTGTTCAAATGCCATCACTTAACTGTAGGGGCACTTTTGTTTATAATGACCAGGCATTGAATAAGGAGCTGTTATTGTAAACTTGCAACAAGGAAAAAAAAGTTTTTTTTCTATAGTTTGCCTCTCATGTTTGATACAATCCACTGAACCAATGATACAGCGCAGAGTGAAAATACACAGAAAACAATGATTTGCACTCAGGGTCGTGGGAGTGGTTATGCATAAATGAAACAGGTACAATTTAGGCGACTGTCCCTCACTTGCACTCCGAAAAAAGAATCAGGGCAGAGTTTATTTTTAGAGATTTGCCTCTTTTTGATTTTATCTAAATAATTTTTAGAATGTATTTACTCAAATTCCTTAAAATCAGCATAAATCTGTTCATTTAGAAAACAATGAAATTGAATCAGTCAGGACTGATTTAAAAAGGACGAGCTTTGGATTAATCAAGATTATTTAGTTAAAAGTTAAGAGATTGTGTACATCAGGTTTATTTAAAGATAGGGGTGTTATTGTTTATTCAAATCACATTGTGTTGATTGGAATTATTACATAAATCTCAGTCTTAATTGTTTCATTTCCATGTGACTGACAAATATGCAGCACATAATATTTACTGGCCTGTTTCTGTTTTATATCTAAGTAACTCAAATGGATGGACATTTTATATGCAATTGAAATACATAAATACTTGGAAATGGGCCAAATATTACCATGAGTGTGATGGGCAGGTAAGGATCCAACATGCATATTAAACTAAATGGGAGCCTTTAATCAGGAGAGCTCAAGCACAGGCGGGAACAGGAAACGGTTAAACTCCTTTCTTGCCACATTTGTCACAGTAGCAGGCCTGATGTTCTCTGGGTTGGTGGCCTGATTTCCATTTGGAGATGAGTCGCTATTTGCCCGTGCTGCCTAGTAACTGTCAGATCTGGAGTGTGATTTATGTAAATCGGCTGGCAGGGGCTTGTGGGTCAGAAGCGATCTGTTGTGAGACCACTGCCGGGCAACTGCACAGCAGAAACAGCAGGATGGAGCTGCGCTATCAGAATCTCCACTAACAATGGCTGAGGACATTTTTCTGCACCATCTAAATGGAATGCATCATACGCATGTAACGCAATCACCTCCAACCTGTTTCCTAATTTAAACTGATGTAGGCTCGGACCTCTTTGATTACATTTGCAGGAGTAATTCCTCTGCATGATATTGCAACAAACAGCCACACATTACAAAAGGATTAGCCAGTCATTAAATAGCCCTGCCAATAATTAATAGTATAATGGAAGCTCAGGTCACGACATACAGATAGCAAAGCTTCAGGAGCCAAGAATCTCTTGGAGTGACGCCTGTGCTGACGAAGAACTGGCTGTTTACTCGAGTCTAGAGTGCTTATTTAACACCTGGATGGAGAGCGAAAACTGTTTAACCGTTCTGCTACTATTTGCTAAGTGAATGCTTACTTAAAACAAAGAACTACTTCGCAGGCCTTTGACCTAAATTGATTGTTTACATTTTGTTAATCATCTTTGAAGAGGAGATAAACTCAGGCAGATGACGGAGCCGCGATTGATTCCCTATTGTGTGTAAACAGGCAGAGTATGTTTATTTTTCAGAGAACAAGCCATTCTTATAAATGCATGTCAAATCAGTGAAACCTACAATTCTACACTTACATACTGCAGTGAAGCTTCAAAGAAGTCACAGTTTTTGCAGGGAGGGGGACATGTTGGCTTTTGCCTAAGACTGGAAATTCACTGTTTGCGGTTGGGTCTGAATCAGAGTCGCACATTGTTGTGTACATCAGAGCTGTCGTAAGCTTCAAGCCATTCTTATCTCCTCTCTGCAGCATGGCTTACAGTACCTTCATTTGGATCACCGGCTAAACAAAACTGGGTGAAGCAACAGCAGGAAAAATTCTGTTTCGCTTTTTTCCCCCCTTCTGTGTTGAGAAATGCTACCATTTGACACGGTGAATAATTTATAATAGTTACTCCTTAAAAGCGGCGTGAGAGCCGGTAGGGAATGGATACATCTTAGTCAGAGTGTCCTGGTGCAGTTCCTTATCAGATTAATGATACCAAGATTATGTGTTCAGCGGAGAGACCTCTGCCATAACAATTCGAGGAACTTGTGTAGACATTTTCTTAAACAGAGGCAAAGTACCATGACATAATTAGGGCAGCACCATCCTCCGTGGCCACACAGGGCCATGGAGTTCAGCTTGGTTTGCAGAGCACTACTTGAAACGGCTCGGCAAGGGTGCACGCTCTGATACTGGTGCAGATGGTCTCAGGGCCATGTGTGCCAATGGGAAATTTAATTGCGCTGCATTTAAAAGTATCTGTTTTAATAGTGGGGTTTCTGGAGTTTCCCGCTGGCACGATTTAATTAGTCTGAATACATTAGACTCCTGTTGGAGCTCTACCTGCCAGGATTGATCACTGGACTGGGACTACACACAAGCCATTTGCATTCACACTTGTGGTTCCCACACAGTAAAACAGCCAAACACACTCATACACACTCTCTCTGTCTCTCTCTCTCACACACAAACACACACACTACACAACTTCCCTTTAATGTCGCGATTCTAGCTCCCTTTTGGTCACTCATTCACCACAGTTCACTTATGGCTGTTACTTTGTGTAATTTGCTGAAAAGAGTGTTTTTCTTAAGCAGGCATTGGGGAATCTCTGAGGATAGAGGGGAAAGTAAATGTGGAGAAAAAAGGCAGTTGACTTTTCAAAGGCAACCTGCTGCCCTCTGCCAGAAAACCGAAACTGAAGAGGAGGTTTATCTTTCAGTGCTGACAACAATGGGCCTAAGCGGTCTGCCAAAGTAGCACTGGAGCAGCTGAAGAACAAAAAGACAAGTACTGCTGAACAGCTCTGTCCTGTCTTGACCTCAGGTTGTTAGAGCAAGTTTTCGAGAGGCAATGGGGGCTTTGTATGTTACTTGAATAAAGCAAATAAACTGAATCAGCAACTCAGTATCAAAAGAAAGCATTTGAAAAAGGTAGGACATTTATTTCCTAGTTGCATTCGGCATAGGCTGGACATTCCCCAACACTTAATCTTTCATGCTGCAAAACGTTTGTTATTGCACAATCCTTGGAACTTGATGGGTTTTTGAATTTTTTTTTTATTATTGAAATCCCCTTGTCTTCTGCAATTGACACGTAGAGTTGTGACTACTTGTTTGAAGGAAGTTTTCGATGATATGCTATGTGTCTTCCAAGCCCAATCCTAATGGCCCTCCTTCACAAAAACTTTATTGTTTTTTCTGCTCAGCACGTCTGAGTTTTCAGCACATCTGAAAAGAAAAGAATGGGTTTTCTGCAGGTGGAAGAACAAAAAGATACATGAAATATGGCTTTTTCCGATCCAGTTGAAGGCACATTTGAAGGTGGATTTAAATCTGTGGTCAGATCAGATTTTGAGTGGTTTGTTGTTATTTGCTCCTGGCAGCTCCTGGCATCAGGGTGTGCAATGAGAAAGTCAGAGCTGCTTTACTGTTATACTTTAAACTTGTGGAGTTTACATGCATAAATAATTTGGTTTTACTTTGTGCCCAGTAGTTTTACAGTGATTTTAATTACTACTAACGTCAGGTCCTCTTGGTATGTCATATTTTGCTCATTTTCTGGAATTTAAGCCGTGCTAATATTGTATTACCATTCAGGTACTTACAGTCAGTGAAGAATGGTACAAGCTTGTAATCAGTGTGCTATGTTCCATTCCTACCCCAATCAAGGTGCTCGACCATGCATCATTACTATGGCAGTATCATGATTTTCCACTGTGTTTATAAACAAACAGCAAGACGCTACACAAACTGCATCAGCATGTACATCATCAACATTCATTATGAGTCCAGCAAAACTAGCACAGGTCTTGATTACACTATCATGGTATCTAATTCAGATATTGTGAACTTTCATTCACCTCGTGAATGCCCTTGGGGATTAATGGCGTTCGTTCTCCAGAGCATTACAAGATCTAACTCTTTGTCCTTATTTACCATATAAAGCTAAATCCTCAACACGAATCTGCTGTAAAGACATGTGATTCAGCTCTCAGCTTTCACGAGAAAGAGCTCCAAAGGCCCACTCATTAGCAAACAACACATCACTGTCAGTCTCATAAATTTGCAATGTTGATCGCAATTACTGCAATGTCATTCACTACAATTTCCGCAATAAAGCTCGTTCCCCCCAGTAAATCCAACCAATTTCAAACCAGATTTGTTTCATTAAAATGTAAGGCAGTCGCTCCAAAGCGCAATAGTCTGCTGGTTAAGTAGAGTTTTTTTGTTTATTTGCTTAATGTCATCTCATTGACAACACAGCCATGATGTGATTTGTGTTCCAAATTCCCGAGCCAGCTCCTCTAGAACAACCATCCATACTTGTGCAGTTGTATCAGGGCAAAAAAGGATTCAGTTTCATGCAAGAGTGATGTATTCCTCTAAACACGAGCGCATGCTGTTCATCATCATCATCTGATCCAGATGTGGAGTGGAGACTCGTGTCCATAACCCTCTTTGATTTCAGAACAGTTACCTGGACTTATGGTTCAGTGTAATAGAAGCATTATAGCGCTGCCCTGAGAAAACAAATGTGGCCAAGCACTACCTCATCACCTCCCAGTCTCTTATCACTGTGTGTGGAAAGTACCTGAGTAGCTCTCCTGGATCCGCACCATAGCAGTATCAGTCAGGGAAAAGAGCTGACGGTGGCCTAATTTGGGTTATGAAGTAGAGGGTGAAAAAAAAGGCACTGAAAATGAAAGCCTTGCATCATAAGCCTGCAGGCTCAGTTTGGCAGGAACTTCACAGCCGTCAGGACTGCAGAGGCTGAAGTGGCATGTTTTCCCCCCACTGCTTCTATCATGAATTCCTCTGTTTCTGCACCAGAGGCAACCTCTAGCCCCTCCCAGGCATCTTTATGAGCAAAAATGCTTACTGTGACTGGAGTCAAAACATGATTGACCTCTAAAGTGGGATTTCAAGTTGATTGTGCTGCAAAGAGGTGCTTGACGTTCCTATCAAAAGCAAATACAGACGAGCTGTGGCATGACAGACCGGTTAAGGTGCTTCAAATTAGATCTCAGTCTCTAAAATAAAACACAATAAGCATGAATTGTTGAATTCTTCATGAAACTATCAGATTTTCTTATGGAGGATTAAAGTACATATTCATTCAATAAAAATCTAACCCTTTATAATTATAATTGCAACCATTGTAGCCACTGAAAGGGTAACATTGCTCTAATTCATTACAGTATGTTGTGTTAAACATAGTTTTTTTTATTCATGTGGAAATGAGTCACACATTTAAATCAAGCAAATACAGTGCATCACTTCCTACAGACCTAAAAGAATACATAATGCTTTGTTAGATTATGCTGCTAGAGCAGTGCTGGGCTTTGCGTGCTCTGCACTGTGGCTGAGCAGTGCTGAGGGGTCATGATGAATTGAGATCTTATTCCGATCTGGAATGAAAACAACCTGTATAAAGAATGACGCGACAGTGCTGGGTTTTATGAACAGAAATCAATCTTGGAGTGGTAATGGAAAGCAGAGGGGAAGGATGTGACAGGCACATCATCTTCATCACCCAGAAGCCTGAGAGTGAGTCTGGGGTGCGTGCGTTAGCGAGCCAGCTTGACTTTGAACAGCAGGAGCCTTTCAAAGCCTAATAATAAAAGCAGATGTTCGCCTGTGATCAAGCCAAAAAGGAGTGATGTAACACTTTGCGTCGAGAAGGTGCTCCTTGTAATGCTTCCCATTGGCTCTTAGCAGGCAGTGGGTTGGTGTCGGGGGAGTTGGTCCCAGACTACTTGGTTGAACAGACAGCAGGGAGGAGTCCTCACTACTCAACTCTAATACCAATGCATCACACACAGTTGCTGTGGAAACTTGTTAGAGCTGCAGAGGGAGCACGGTTGTCAAAGCGCTTAACGGGGCAAAATATACACACACAAAACTGCCCTGGGTCCTGCAGGTGCTCGCCATTATGTTTAATGTTCAGTTTCAATATTGGTGTTCAAATACAATCGTAGTATTGTGCTATGAACCCTGCGGCCTCCTCAAATGTGTATCCAACGCTAAAAGCGAAATTAGTCCTAATGAATCGAGCTCCACATGAAACACTTTTAGCTGCTGCTCAAACATGAAGCTTTTGAAATATATTCCATGTCTGCATATATTTATTGTTAAGTTCCAACAATAGAGGGCAACGTTTGATTAATGTCACACTGCTCCATCTTAATTCAGGTCACCATGTTGCGCTTTTCCGGAATTCACAATGTGATGATTAAGTCTTATTAATTTCAATGTCATACTGAGCTGATGTATTTTTACGGATGAACAATGAGGACCCTACCAGACCTCAGTACTACATGGCCTTTAGCAACACATGAATAAAATAAAAAATACATTTCATAAACTGAAGCATGTGGGGGGGCAGGAGGAGTTTGAATTTAATTGTGGGGAAGTGCTTCTCTGTCTAATCATGAAGGAATATTAAACCTTGGACTTTCTATAACTCGACATTCTCATCTTGGTCTTGCCTGGAGGGGGGGTAATTACAAACAATAATTAATTCAAATGAACCCTGAGCATCAATCGGTACTTTGTATTTTATTACATTTGAAACAAGATGCATTATACAAGCCATTTGAAAATGTCTAATTTGTCCCATTTGTTTTATACTGGATGATCCACAGGACAGGATATGGGTAGTCTAGTGAGATACAGACGACTGCCAGAGCTCTGAGGGCTGTTTTGTTGTTAGGGAAACCAGGCTGGAGAATTTTAGAAAGCAGCAGTTGCCTCTTAGCCTGGTGTCCTTTCCTGTACTGCAGCAGAGTGGGTAATGGATCAGACCTGGGCCCAGGAGACCTGCGTCTGAATCAAACTGTTCAATACGTGCCAACACAGGCTTCTCTCTCTCCAAGAAGCTAAACAAGGGACAGAGCTAGAGGCAGACACCTGATTTGAGGCTCTAACCTAGAATGTACAGCCGTGTTCATGAAGAATTTGTAGCCACCATTCAGGCTGTGCCATTGGATTTCCTATGAATTAGGTCATGAAAAATGTTTCTGCAGTGAACTCTGCATAAACCCCCAACCTCCCGACAAACTGGCAATGATGAAGTATTATTTATGTTCCCTGATACACATTACCCAGAGTCGCCATATGGGTGTGGTGTTAGCCACATTGATTCAGTCTGTTGTTGTAGAAAGGGTTGCCGCGCTAACATGGCTTTCTCTCCTTGCAGCAGAGCTCTCTTATTCTTCACTGTCCTGTTAAGGCTGCCTGCCAATTAGTCTCAGCCTCCTTTTCTTTCCAGGATGCAAAAATAAAGGAGCTACAAATAATGAAGTGCAAATGTACACAGCAGTATGCCTGCCCTCTTTAGGACTAATTTAAATCCCTGCTGAATTTGATTAGTGCACTGTGGATTTATAGCACCTGGGATTTCTGAGCTTCAGGTAATTAATATGGAAAGGCACTGAAAGTGAACGCTTTATGCTGTTAAAGGTGCTCTCTAAAGGTGCTGGGTTCAGAGCTGAAACATTGTGTTCACACCTGGTCAGACTAATGGTATGTACATTAAATTGTAATGTATTAGAGAGCCACTGGCACATTTTAAAATTGTAGGAGTACTTGGCTCAACACTACAGTTTACCTGGATGGATGTGTTAAACCTGACCTCTGTATGGAGGAAAACGTACATGCACAAGAATTTATAACTTGAATGACTGTATTTGCAAACAAACATAAGCACATAAATGAATCGTATTCTGGATTTTATTTTTCCATCATACATTTTTCCGTTGAGCAAGGCTAGATCTACCAAATGTATCAAGGCGTCTGGAGCCTTGGGTGCCCAAAAGCCATCATCAAATTCTAGAAATAAACACCTAAACTGAAAAGCAGTCAAGGAACTTTCTTTAATACAGGTCTCCCAGGGATGCCCATTACAGGTGTACCCATTATAATGTGATAAAACAATTTTTGGGTGGCATTTTTGGAGTAAATTAATGACCTGTGGGTCCTGTCATTGTATCAGTTTCCTGACAATATGTATATATATATATGCATGCAGGTCAGTTTAGTCAAACTAAATAGATCCAAGCCCACCCTTGTTTTCTTAGCGGTCCAATCACTGCTGGGCATTTATCGGTCTCTGGCATAACCTCTGTCAAGCTTTTACAGCGTGCTGCTCAAACACGAGCAGAACAGAGTGTCTGCTTTCTATTTTTGAAGATAAAATGAAAATTTCAGTGTGTGTTAAGAGATGTTAACATTTTTTTGTTCTCAGTGATTTACATGACAAAGGTGATATAATCGCCTGTTATGAGTTGCATGAACATGCAAAACTAGATCGTGCGGTGTCTTTTTTGCTACGTGGTTTAAAAGGTCTACTGCATTTAGAAAGACTCTGTCTGTTGTGATGTTGGCTGTGCAATCAAATATGTGAAGCTGTGCTCGTCGTTTGAATTACATTCACTGTAATACAAAAATGAAAAAGGGCAGATGGACAAAAATATGCATGCCAGCCTGATGTGATGTTTCAGTAATAAGATTTAGTTTACTGTAATCCCTTATGGTACTTTGATACCTAATATATTGTGACGGACTGCATTGAATGTTTATAACATGTTTGTTTATGTTTCCCGGTTGAAGGTGTCTTCAGTGCAAGGTATGTGGCCTTATGACATTGGTGTGACATTGATTTTAAACTGGCTGGGCATGAGATACATTAATTAAAATAGGCTTTTTTGCATGTTCATTTCCATATTAGGACCATGTTGTAGAATAAATGATGAAAACTTTTGAGAATGACAAATTTTGAGAATGGACCGTATTTTACATATGTCACACTCCTTTATTTCTAAATGGATGAAGTTTTCCACTATTGGGCTCTTCAATATGGATGTGACATCCTCTTCCAAACTATATTTTGTTATCTATTACTAATTTGATTACTTGTTTGTAATTGTAAAACTAACAAAACAATACCTGAATGATATCTTCACAACTGTAGAGTATAACTAAAGCTTCATCTGGATCAAATCCAGCAAAATTGGTCTTATTTATTGGTCTTGTAACTGATCCAGTTTCTGTCTAAGGATGTGTTTCAGTAATAGAGTTTAAAATGCAGCTAGTGTTGAAAATGATGTCCCATTACTCTTGAATGACATCATATTGCCAAGTCTTGAAATAAGTGTGCATGCAATGTTCCCTTTATCTTAAACCTGCCTTGCATAATACTCTGTCTGCTGAAATGAGCGACCTTTCATGCACCACAAGGTTAGAAACTCAAAGCTCCCTGTTATGTTAACTTTTTGAAAGCATTTATGATCAAAGTACAGTCTTTATGTGTAACTAAGGTGGATTCAAGGCACTTAGTTCAAGTCACTGTTCATGTATGGCCATTTTCCACTGTGGTGGGTAAGGGATGATGTAATTGCCGGCAGGGGCGTAGCACCAAATTCTGGGCCCTATGCACAAGCAGTGGCCACGGGTCCCCATAAGCTCGAGGTTCTATCTATCTACAACCTCAGGGGCCCTCCCCCCACTTGGGGCCCTGGTAATTTAGTCCCACTTTTCACCCAACTCTGATGCCCCTGATTAAAGGTTCTTGTCGTTTTTGAGAAATATATGCATTCGAAACAAGAGGCCAGTTCAGAAGCATGTAGAATAGTTTATATCAACATTAGTGCTAGCCCTATGTAAATGTAAACATGCTAATTAAATTTCCTATCTGTAAATTAGCACAGTGTTAACATAGGGGCTTAAAAATTCTGTCTTTTTTTGATGCGTATTCAGCAGCGCGATGCTCTTAGCATTAGTTAGTTCATTGGCCATGTGTTCTCTGGAGAGTGTGTTCTGCCCATGCCCTCAGGACGTCCTTGTCTGCAGTGTCGAGTCTACGCAGTTCTAATCCTGGTGATACATGCGCAACCCGTGACCCGCCTCTGCTTTTGGCTGTCTGCTCGCCATTATTATTGGGAACCTTTAATTGCTCTTGACATTCATTTACCAACTAAGGGTACCTCATTCCCTCCTAGAGTAGTCCTGTCTGAGAGGCAGGATATGGCTGGATGCAGGCAGGGATTGGGACCCAAGCTTTATAGTTTCATTTGTCACTGTAGGTGGTGCATTACAAGGGACACAGGACACTCTTATCAGACACACGTCATGGGGCGTGGTGAGTGGCTGTGGCTGCACTGTCATAAATCTTCTCCTCGCCCACACAACTGACTCACCTGTGAGGAGGCACGGATTATTCTAGGACTCGGTGGAATTGAGGAGTCACTCAAATTCCATTTAAACTTTTAAAGCTAATGGCATGGAAGGTTAAAAATAGACATAAAGACCATATTTCCTGAAGAATGCTTCTATTTTGACCTTGAAACAGGTCAAGATCATTCCTTTGGTGCTCGGGTAGTTGGGAGTAAAAGTTGATTTTACTTTACATAAGATCGTTATTCGCTTCATAACTAAACTCCCTCATCCATAAAGGAAACTGTTAACAAGCTGCTATTCCTACTTTAAAAAAAAAGGACCTGTTACTGCTAGGACTCACCTTTGTATATGAACTTTATGCTCATTTAAAGAAACTTAGAAGCAACATAGGGGTCAGTTATAAAAGGGCTCATATCTTAAAAAACATTCATAATCTAGTCTTTGTAAAATAAAGTTTAGTGAACAATGTATACACTTTATAGCTTGAAAAGGTACTATTCATGATCTTACAGTTCTTACAGTCAATATGTGTAAATTATATATATGCAAAATCAGCATTTTGAATGGTAATGCCACAAAAACACAAAATATTCAAGCATCTGTCTATTCAGCCTACGAAGTTTTGGCCCCGTCCTTTCACACTGAAGTTCTAAAGAGTGCTTCAGTCTGGACTGGCTATTAAATGAGGCACAATTCTGAGAAGCCAATCAGAAACATAATATATATTTATGTATCAATTTTAACGGCACAGTGATAAAAACAACCTGTAACATCTAAGAAATAGAAAGACAGGTTGAAAGATGGTTGTGTAGAAATGAATAATTACTGTTTTTTATTTGTCATAAGTGACCCTCAGAGAAAGAAATTTATATAGTATAGTATATAGACTTTTTTCCTGTTTTTCACAGCCAATAACCTAAAGTGTTTAGTGCTGACTCTTACCAGCTTCATGTCTAGTGAGTGTGTACTGAAGAATGGTGGGAACAGTTGTGTATGTTGGGTCTGTCTGGCCATATTATTTCATCCCTGTCCCTCTCTTATTATCACTTTATCGCATAATACAATCTGTCTGTGTTCAGGTTATACAAACATAAAGTAAATTCACTCATTCTGTTTCTGAAACTGCAGGGACCCTGGGTGTAGTAAATTAAAGACATTAATTAAAAAGATAATAAGTGCTAAAAATATAATACATGCTAAAATATAATAACTCCTAAATTAGGTCAATGAAGTGAAATATATAATAAAAAAACATAATTTTAATTAAAAGCAGATCAGTCCACACCAGCCAAAGGAGGTAAAGAACAGGGAACTGAAATCAAAGGTCTGTTTGGTTGTATATCCAAGAGGATGTACACACCCAATACTGTACCTTATCTTTTGAAATGGTACACATGTGACTGTATGCCTTGGATTCTGCTTATATGTATCCTTTAACTCGAGGTAAAAGCTTTCGCCCCTTTTGTGTACTCACTAAGAACACAGCCTATAGTTTCTCACCTCTGTAAATACTACTCACTTCCAATGTTTTATATTTTGATAGGCAGCACAGTCCATGTACAGCATGTGCTTCTGGGGTCATTACTGATTTTCCATGCCTATTAGGTTTTTGGCAGATATACAAGCTTAGATATGTGAGTTGTTTGGAAACGCAGGACCCTTCAGAAAATGTAAAAAATAATTCTGAATTTTACAGTTTATTGCAAGCAATACTAGATAATCAAAAAATGCGACAAATCGCACACAATAGAATATAGAATATACAAACATACAGCAGCTGCAAAATAAAATGGGACTTCTTAGGCAAAAAGTGAGCAGTAACTGGTGTGTTGGAAGCGAGAATATTGGACAAGTATAAGCATCAAATTGTGGAGGGATTACACATTATACATTATTACACAATATATGCAAGTGGTTTAATGTTATGGCTGACGTGTGTACGTGTGTATATATTTTTATATATATGTGTGTGTGTGTGTAACAATTATCTGCCAACATTTGTAGGATTCTGATATCATTGTGCATGCCTATTTAATGACCAATGGAAGTCAAATATCATAGAAATTGAAAGCCTTATTTACATTGCTGCTCCTTAACATGGGGTAACCTCTTTGTCAGACGAAAACAAAAATGTCAATCGTTTTGTCAAAGATTTACTGTTCTGATGGGAGATCTTGTATAACATACAAACTACAGTACACGGTAGGACATAAAGGATGGCTTCTCAAAGTGCTCCTTGTTGAGGATGAAATACTACTTACTGCCTTGTGGATATTAAAAATGTAATACAGAGCCATTTGCTGTACAGGGTCAGCCAATACTGTTCTGTTTTTGATTAAAAAAGAGGAGCTCAGAGGATTCCCTGATACTATAAAATAGCAGCATGTCACAAGTCTGATTTCAAGAGTAGTCGTGTGGCAGTGGAAGTGAGCTTTAGCCATGCTGTGCTTATCTTTCATCCACTGTGTAAGACTGATTCTCTGGACGTCATCAGAATCTGGAGAGACTGCTTTTAAGACAGCTCAAACTGAGGCTTTGATGGAGACAGCAGTCTGTCTCTAGCAGCCTCCATTTGAAGAATATGATCTTCCTTCTGTCTGTCTCCCTCACTCTCCTCGCTCACTGTCAGGAGAACATGAATACTAATCTGCTGTGCATTACATACTTAGAGGCAATTTATCCAATCTGTTGTAGCATTATAATGATTTCATGATTTCAAAAAGATGACTCTTAATGGTTATATATAAGCTAAAAATAAAGATCCCAAAAGGGTTTTGGTTTACATATAAAATTGCTTAGGAACTGTTTTGCAAAACATCATTTGCAAGACTGTCTCTTTGAAGAATCATCCAATGAAAGGAGCAGTGAGCAAGATGGTACAAGACCATACAAGATGCCTCAACATGTAAAACTGCACAAAAATGTACAAACTTATCAGAGGAGACACATTAAAAAACTCAAAAACATCGGAGGCAATGATTGGTATTTTAAATGTGACACACTGCCCAGCAATTAATACATTTAAACATGACTTACTGTGCAGTTTGTTGAAGTAAAGGATCCAGTATAATAATAATACATTTTATTTAAACGCGCATTTCAAAACAGATCACTGGGGACACTGTACACAACAAATAAAAAAAAAAAGAACAAACATAAGAGCAAACAGTTTACAAAATCTATATAAAACAATCAAAATTAGCATAGGCCCAGAAAACATCCTTTCTCATACTGTGATATATTTCTACCAGTAAAGAGCATCAAATTCTCCAAATCTAATTAAAAGGTTCTTTAGAGGACAAGAAGTAGCTTTATTTATAAAAGTGCAGGGCCTTATTGTGTGGTATCTAGCAAATTGTTTTTCTTCAGTTGAGATAAAACTACTTGCCTCTGGACCATGAGGTCTGGGGTTCGAATCCTACCCCCAGCCCTACCACTGGGTCTCTGAGCAAGACCCTTAACCCCAGGTTGCTCCAGGGAGACTGCCCCCTGTAGTTAGGGAATGAAAATCGCTTTGGATAAAGGCGTCTGCTAAATTCTGTAAATGTAAATGCAACAGATCTACTAGACCTACTACAACCATTGGGAAACTTCATGTTTGCCATTCTGTATGTTTTCTTCCTGCAGAAAGAGCAAAGACACACATGCTATTTGTATATGCACTAACGGGAACACCCAGACTGCTCCCAGTCAATAAACATTTATGACACAGTGCAGTCTCCTCTCAGAAAATGCTACTTTGCAGTGCCCATATGGACCAGCCTCCAGCCTTTCTCAGCTGCATTGTGCCGCACACATTAATCCATCCAATGGGGAGTTATTCTGGGCTGCAGGAGCTACTCTGTCCCCCACTCTCTTTTGCAGAGGTTCAATGGCAGAAAATCCATGGCCTTTCTAAGAGGAGGAATTCCATTAGATAATAGATATGGAATCCATCTCGATTCTCCACCTTATCTTCTCTCAGGGTGAGAAATCAATACAGAAGCTTCAGCTGAACCGCCAACAATAACAATAAATTGATGGCCGAGTGAGAGAGAGGGAGTCTGGGGAACCGCCATAATGGACAAACTACTACACTCCTCATTGGTAATGGCCATAAATTAGGGTGTGTTAATTGTGCATGCAGTCCTCCAAATGGGAGAAGGAAAGCGAAAGGACGACTAAAGGGATATAATAGAGAAAACTTGTGGATTCGTGTTTCTAAATGATCATGCTCCAAATTGTTTTGATGAGGAACTAAGTGCTCTTTTGCGCAGGAGCAGATATTTCCTCTTTGGTTTTCTGGTTGAAAAAGCATGTGTGAGTGTGTGCGTGTGTGTGTGTGTGTGTGTGCGCAGTGGGTTGGGTTTGCTGAGTGTTGTGGTTTCCTGTTGGAACAGTGGAGCTGCCAGGTGTGGTGTTTGCTGTGGCTGTTACTAGGCAACACATTCCTAACAGCCCTGGGAGCTGTGAGCGGACGGGCCGAGGAGATGCCCTCCTTCAAGTTTCCACCCTCCAGTGTCCCATATCAGTCCAGCTTGAGCTCTGATCATTCCAGCCTCATGCCCTGAGACACAACTGATTTAAAACCAAAAAGGCATTTTGAGTTTGTCTTGATGACAACCACTGCTACCTTTCATTTGACCCCATATCATTCCGACCCATCCCAGACTGATTTTGAGTTACAAATATTTTCCAAGCGTGCTCACACTGGGCTGAGATACTCTAGATCTAGCTGCCATATTGTGCTGATGATTTCTTACAGAACCATTGGCTACCCACAATGAATTTTGTGGTGGGGGTGTCACTTCAGTATTGATCGAAACCAGATTTGAATGCAAGCTGTGGATGAGAAATGAAATAATGTGGTGTACCACACACGCGCCTCATATCAGGCGGTGTCACAGCGAGTCAGTGTATTTAAGCTAATCGCTACTTGTTAAGCAGGCCCAGGAGCTTCTACTGACTCTCTCACCCAGCCTTTGTGAATGCGAAAATGTTAGACAGAGGAGAAATTGCACGTGCCAGATTAAGGAATTTTGGAGCTTTGTGAAAAATGAAAGTGAGAAAATGAGAACATACTGTATGTGGTAAGTGACACTCTTATGAGTCATAAAAAGGAAGTGAAAACAGAACAAAAAAAGACTTCATACTACAGGAGAATGTCCTCAAAATTTCCATTCCTCTCTGAGGTGCGAAGAGAACTTGCTACCAAGATGTGTGATGTATTTAAATCCTGAGTTCATTTGCTGAGCACAGCAAGACAAAAAGGGTTTCAGCTGCTGAAATCTGTTGGTTGTTTTAGAATTGTTTCACCAGCATATTTATTAGCTTATATCGTATTTATTGGAAATGTATAAATATTAAACACCATATTGCTGTGTGTTGTACTGTTTACATAGATGGATATGGAACAAAGATAATTATTTGGATCCTGGTGATTGTGAGTTACTACTACAGTAAATAAAAAGCAAAGTAAGTAGTAGAGCTGTTGGTCTGTTGTCATGCAATGTCCCTGTTTCATGTTTTCACATATTTTTCTTTTCAGGCCACCTGGGCTAACTAGAGGCTCCACTAAGGGCTAGACATGTCACAAAGAAATTGATTTTTTTCAAGACATTTTCCAGGAGCAAAACCTCATACTGTTAGCTATTTATTCACATTAGCTACAGGCCCAGCAGTCACCACACAGTATGTACGCGTTGTTGGGTGAGAAACATCTAATGATCTGAACAACATAAACAAATAAACATCTGCGGTTCATATCTCTCTGTGTGCTGGGTGCATGCAGCTCACTCCACCCAACGCACAGCCATGACTGGAAGCGTTTTAATTAATTACGTCACTGGAGTCTTGTGGAGTGTTGTATTGATTTCTGGGGCAGGGCTGGCTTCCTTGTGTCAAAAAACAGCAAGAGGCTGCTGCTTTCATTCAGTCTTGACCTGACATTACTGACGTTACAGCTGTTATTCTTTAGTGTGATGGTCCGGTGTGCACACAGAATGCATTTCAGAATTCATTAGGATATCAACCACAGCACAACTGACCAATTATCTTTTGATATGCTGTGGTCCCCCTGAGTTGAGCGCCTCAGGGCAGGGCTGGAATTCGCCTCATTTATTGCATGTGATGTAAGAGGCAACATCCAAAGTTGGCATTTGTTGTGAATGCAAGCACAAGCCAAAGTTACCACATGTGGCCGAGGCAGCTAGCAGAGATTTATTCTTGTGATTAGGAACAGATTTTTTTTCATTTATATATTTATTTTGCACTTTGCATTATAAACTTTGAAAGAAAATGTTGCTTGGTCTGACAGCGATTGGATGGTTGCTTGCTAACTAGCTGTTTTCTCTAGCAAACAAAATGTCACAAGACACATAAACCCTACTAGGACACAGCTAGCTATGGGTTGTTTTGGTCTGTCCTGTCAACTCGTGACAAATGTGTTTGTGAGTGTGTGTATGTGTGTCAGTACGCCAATACCAACATTTGTCATTTTCAGGAATGGCAGCAATGAACCTGTCTAAATCATCAGAATATGCAGTACTCCCGAAGGTCTTATATATGACGGCTCATATAGTTGGACAAGGCTTCTGATCACCTCACTTTGCATGGATTTCACTGCCTGCTTAGTCATCCTTGGGATGATTCTATAAAAAATTACATTTGCACATTACATTCCATTCATTTTGCAAGAAACCGACAATATGATGAATCATTGTGAGAACCAGAGCAGTGTTCTAGGTGCAAAACTCTTTATATCGGAGTAGTTCACGTAGATCCACGAGATGCTCTCTGAACAGACGAGTCTTCAGGAGGATTGTGATTTTCTACTTGTGATCAGACAAGCCATGTTTGGTGTATAAATTTTGCTTCTTTAATTTGCTATTGTGTTTCTTTGTTGGTAGCTGGAGGTAAGAGGCTAATATGATGAACAATATTTGTCAACAGTCACAAAATGTATCATTAAGGCAAAGCCTTTGGAATCAGTAATGGAGATGTAAAGTCTTTGAGATTGCAGGATTATTACTCTCTAAAGCATATTATCCTTTATCTACACTGACTATGATGCCAACCAACAGAGTTGCTGGCAGGTCCAGGATATTTAAAGACATATTTAAGAAAAGGCTATCTAAGCAAAATGTAGTGCTGATTCTGTACAAAGTGAAGGATCATAATATCATGACTATAC
>JBBKCR010000141.1:13476296-13486443 GCA_037577295.1 Ladigesia roloffi | reverse complement strand
CAGTGGTAATTGCTTAGGAAAAGAATAATTTACGGCTACTATCTTTGCCAACTCAGAATCATAACATACTAAGGAATGTAAATTCATGCTAAGAAAGTGTAAGACCTGATGATTTGATCTGAGAGTTGATATCTAGTACTGATCTATGGTGTGAAGCCAGAGTGAATGTGTTGTCTGCTTCTTGGTCTCATGTTAGGTATTCCTTTGATGCTGTTCGCTTTATTGCCTGTAGTAACATTGTCCTCACAGTCAGAGTTCTGTTTAAAAACGTCCGAGCACCAATCAGTGTTTTGACGGGTTGACATTTAACTGTTAGTGCACTATTGTGAGGAGTTGTGAAATACTTGGCCCACGTTTGTTCACAGCCTTCTCGTCACCAGCTGCACACACCCACTCTCAAACATAAGTCAGGCTTTGTGCCTGTGTCCACGTGCCTCACTGTAGATCTGCAGAGCAGTGTTTGTTTATTTCAACATGTAAAGTCAGCTGCACTCATTAACCTGATGATTATTTCTCACACGTGACAGAGTTTTCTCACAATTAGTGTCAAATGAACCGCATTAGGATGAGAGCCCTCTCATAAACATGGCTTTAATCTTATCACCAGCTAGAATAGAAGCACCGGATTATTTTATATTATTTGTCACTTGTAGCTCATTGAAACGGGCGGTAAAGTTCCTTTGATAACGGATTCTAAACTTGTAAAAACCATACCACATTCGTGTTAATATTTGTTTACATTATTGTCTTACATTGCGTAGCATATAATATTGTTAAATAATATTCTAACTTACATTGTCATGCATTGTATTTTGTTTTGGTCTATTGTTTTTTTGGAGATTTTGTTCCAGTAATTTTAGTCATGGTCATTTCCGCCCACTAGCTAGGACAAAGGCCAGCATGTACTTCCTCAGAGGCACATGAAGCCTCACTTCATCTTTCTGAACTGCCGCTCATGTAAAGTTATTAGAGAGCTAATTCTGTTATGCAATAACAGATGCCCATATTGGCTATGGATGCTGGGGAAGAAGGAGGATCATCCAGAGAAATCAAGGCTACTCATAGCCTCCTGAGCTCCTGACCACCCTCAGAAAGAGGAAGCTAAAGTTTAGGCAATTGTTTTCGTCATATTTTGTTTTACATATGTCTATTACTCATGTTTGGAATTGCAGAGATGAGTCCGCTACTGAAAATAAAAGTAATTCATTGTGTGACCCAGTGTAATAATTATATAATGACAAAATTACCATTGAGAAGTTCAGCAAAAAGAACTAACTCTTGACTTCCAATGTTCAACACGCTCTTTTACCAGTGAATATCTTCTCATCCCAAAAGAACAATTCAATTAAACAGCAGCCCTAAACGCATCAGTGACTCTTGGAATCAAGTCCTGTCCAACTTACATGAACATCGTTCTGGTGCATAGTTCATGACCTTGTTGAAGAAAGAAAGAAAGAAAGATAGAGACTGAAGTTTCTTGGCTGTTTTTTATCAAGCATATATGGGAAGAGCGTGGTGGGGGGCCTACTCTAGTTCGTGTCCCTATAAGAGTGGCTTGTTGAAAGCTGCCTCCAGCTATCAGCCTGACAATGTGACCATAGAGGCATTAGGATGTGATGTGCAAAGCATTAGCTAGCTTGTGCCATTCTAAGTGCTTCGCCCTCAGATAGGGACTTCCAGGCCCGCGCTGTCACAGGCTCATGCATGTTTGATTTGACGCTCTTTGAAAAATGAACGCAGAAGATGTCACAATGACTGTATCCCATTTCTGTCAGCAAAAGAGCAAGGACCCTGAATCATAAACGACACCCAGCCACTCCGGCACAATATGTGTGCTTGAAACCTGGCACGGGAGGACAAAATGTTCCCGCTGCACTCAAGATTTCGCTTGATCACAAGTAATTACCTTCACTTTTTGGGACTGACTAAAGCTCGCTGTGCTTTGAAGTCTGACTGCTGTGTGTCTAGCAAATCCAGCTCAAGTAAAACAAACATATTGTCCTTAATATGTTTTCTTTTGCACTATGGCAAATTAGCCCGCGTTCGCTGAGCCATGTTCTCTATGTCAAACTGTTGGGCCTGTTGCTCCATTCAAACTCAATTAATAAACAGCTGTGAGTCGGTGGTCATGCTCAGGGAAGTCAAGGACTCTGGCTTAAAGGAGCCCTGCAATCTGAAAGATTAGCTTGAGTCCAGCTTTTCATTCAGAGAGGCACAAAGCTGTCAGTGATTGACTTCTGCTTAATGTTAATTGTTCCTGATTGCAACATGTCATCTCCCTTTGATTTAAGATAAATAATGTAGGTCGCTAAGTGCATTGTAGGTGTCCTGCAACGCTAGTTAAACGTAGTTGGTCTACCTCTTTATTTTGTCTTTAGTCAATAAGAAATTCAGTCTTGCCTAATCCTGAAATTCCAGTGGTTTCGGTTTAAAGTGAATGTTTTCCCTTTAGCTGTCCAAAATCTGTTTAGGAAAACGTTCAAGTGGAAAGCGAAATAAATCCATAATTGCATGTTTGTGACCCTAATTGTAAGTTTCCACACTTAACACGATCCCATAATCACTTAAGACAAATATAATGTGTAAAATGATGTATAATGCATAATAGAATTTGTGTTTTCAGCCTCAGAATAAGTGTTCAATTATAGTTTTCTGGCTTTTTGCATTGATCCACTGTCATTTCTGTGCCACATTCTGTTTCATATGTTCCAGATCTAATGTGATATGCTTTTTACTAGTACTGTTTTGTTTTGTTTATATTTAAACAACTGGAAATAGCTCTCAGTAGCACAAGCATCAGGACTTCATTTCCATTGCAACAATATGGCCAATTTTTGATGATAGCTGTGTGGTACCGTTGTGCTCATGTCCCAGTGTGAGTAAAGCTTGATAGTTTGGCTAATGGAAGTCAGTGCTGTGCCAATTTGAACATGATTCTTTGTGAGTTATTTGTTTATTTGATTATTTGTTGGCTCTGCATGCCAGGCTGATTGATGCACCTTTTTACTGTTGTTTTTTTGGCACTAATTGAAGTTTTAATAGTAGGTTAACGGAAGAGTAATCTATGTCTAGCATTCTGTTGATTTATTATATGAAAGTCAAATGAAAACAACAGCCTGGTCACTTACTTTACTGAGTTAAAACACTATTTTTCAAAGTGTAGCTTTTACACCTTAGATGATCAGTTTAATGGTTGGACAAAACCATTCTTAGTTTTCCATAGGTCTTTTGGTCCTAGAGGGAAGTTTTTTAAAAGTAGGCAGTGTGTTTCCAGAAGTCCTACCCAGATGTAAAAATATATGTGAAAAATATTGCCACTCAGTATTGGGTTTTTTAACAAGTTTTACATCGGTATGCATTTATTCATGCAGTGCACAAAAGCTCCGACTGCTACTCATACATCTCCATTCATTTGATGTATTGAAATCTTGCAATGCATTCCATCATGTGGAAACCCTGGACCCTGTCAGCGTGTCTGAGCTGTCTGTCTGTGTCTGAGAGTGCTGGATTTCATTCAACACCACTGCGAGGGAGGTACAATTACATCCAGCGTGGCCCCAAGGGATTCATACTTTCCCCTTCTCTGACAAAGCAAATTAACTGGAATGGACCTAGAATGTTTATTGTTCCCCCATCTGAATTCAGAAGAATTCACATTTTAAGGAAGAAAACGGAACACCCCGGCGCAGGCGTTTGCACAAGGTGAGGCGAAATGAAAGCAGTCACGGGGCGCCGCATAAACGTGACAAATGGATTCTGGTAAATGAAATTCAGGCCACAAACCAGTACAAAATCATTTCTGCTTCAGAGCAAAAAGAGGGGAGATTTCAGTCGAAACAATAACAGAAACGTTGCATTTCAGATTCACGTTTGTTGTTATTAACTTCAGAAAAGGGAGGCGAAGAGGGAGAGCCAGTTTCATCTGCGAACACACCTCTTGCACCACAAATGCATTTCATGCATCACAGCCCCCGTGCAGAGCTCATGAGGTGACAGCTGTAAGCAACAGAAAGACATTCATGGAGTCCTAGTGCAGTCTCAGTGGCAGATAGAGCATGATAAATCCAGAGATGTGTGTGTGTGTGTGTGTGTTTGTGTATCTGTGCTTGCGTTTGTGTTTTTGCATGTGTGTTTGTGTGTCTGTGTCCGAGCTCAAATTGGCATGCAACTGCAAGCACCACTTCCCAGGTAAGTGCTGGATCCCTTGACTCTTAATGACTGCTCTGTAAGCCGGGCTTTGGGTGCCCACTCAGTGCCCTCCCCTCTCGTTCACCCTGCCAGTGCAGCCAGACTTCTTCACACTCTTATAAGCTCATGTCTTTTCATTTCTCAGCCTGGGCTTTCCAGATAAAGAGCCACATTTGGAACCCCAGTGTGAAAATATCATAAAATGGAATGTCTGGCGAAGCATTTTTTTTTTTTTTTTTTTTTTACGCTGAGCTGAAGTGGAGCCGTGGGCCGATCTAATGCCGAATAGATTTTATGATCTCCCAGGTTTTCGATTTTTATTCATGCATATGGGAAAAAGAGTGACATCTATGCTTAGTCACCTTTTTTTCAAACCGGATTTGATGTGTTTAGCAGCGGGCCAAGTTCCAACAGAGAGGGTTTCTAACTCTCTTACAGCAGTCGGTGGCACCAGTCTGGTTGCATGCAGCCTGTCACTCTTCCAGCTGCAAAACAGACACCCGATTGTCACTCGGCGGCAGAGGAGCGCTGTGCCGTCTCCCATAGTGAACACAGCCAGTCGTGTTCTTGACGAGTCGTGACAATAGCCTTTATTTTTACAAAAAATACATACATATTCAAAGCTATACCCCAGAGGTGTGCAAGCTGTGCACTTGGGGCAGTGCTTTTCTTTATGCGCAGTCTACCAGATCATGCCTCTAGAATTTGTGCACAAATGCCTGTGTAATACACAGTCAATTACTGTCAGTTTACTTGTTTTATTGATTTTCTAAGTGACAGAAGTGAAAGTAAGTACACATCCTCAAGAAAAAGAACTTCAGAATGGCAATTTCCCTGCAAATGGTAGGCTGCTGGATTTGTTTATGTGCTGAATTTAAGGCTAAGTATTGGAAAAAATAAAGCAAATTGTGTTTTCCACATTTTTACATTGCATTTTTACAACAAATAAGCAATAACTGTGCATAAAACAGTGTAGGTGTGTGCTCCTGTTAGAGGATAGGACTGGGAATATGCAAGGCTTTACATATATTAAATATATATTGAATATATATTAGTATGCATTGACTCTAGTTCAAAACAGGTTAACTTATGGCAGTGAGCTGTTGGAAGTTTGTCTGTTGTTGCAAAAACAATAGAAGACAGTTCAAATCGGCTAATAGCTAACTTGCTTATTAGATCATATGCTGAAGTTTGGCTACCCAGGTCAAACTGCATGTTTTTATGTATAATTTTATATGTAAAAAAGTATATATCCTCAACAGAGACACGATGGAATGCATAATTACTGTTAACTTGCCAAATGTAACATATTGGAAAACAACAACAACACTCAAAATGTGGCATGTGCTATAATATTCAGTTATTTTCACAAAAATGTAATGTGACTGGGGGCATTCAAACACCACAGTGGGGTGTTTTTGCATGATTACAACACAAGCAAAACACTTTGAAAGCTCTTTAGCACAAGCTGTTTTCGGTTATAGGCCTAATTCACAATGTTAGTTACCATCGCCACTCGCAATGTAAGCAGGAGCGTAAAACAGTGTAAAGTGCTTAATTTATGATGTCTCTGATCAAAGCAAGTTACATTTACTAATGCAAGAATAGGCTCCTTGCACTTAGGAGCTGAATGAGTTTTAATATCCACAGAACAAATTGGGGATTTGACACATTTGGAAGTGTGTTCATTAACAGGGTTTTCAGGGTATCTACTGCAGTACTGAGTGCTCAGTGCTGGGTCACTTGGAGAGTGTTCCATTATGCTCTGTGTTACACACGGTATGCCTCTGGTATTACTGGTTAAAATATTTAACAATGGCATTGCTCACATGCAATGTTTGAGAAGATGGACGAGTTTAAAAAATTCATAGGCATCTCCAAAGTATGTGGTCTTAGAGAGGCTATTTAAATACATTCGCTATGATCCAGCCTTTCCAGCTTAAATGTTTTCTTAAGTGCGTATAACGCAGAGCAGAAGCAACAGGATTCAACTAATTAGGTGTTCACAACAATCACATGCTATGTGATTCTTGCCAAATATCATCTTCCTCCCATTTGTCATTGTCTCACTTTTTAATTAACTGCTGATCGCCAGCCGCAGAACTTTACGGTTTTAAAAGCTTTAAATCATGTTATAAATAGTATCTCAGGATAACAACGTGTCTCTAATTGCATCTTTTTTTTTTACCTGCAGTATTTTGTAGGTGGATATGGTGGAAGGGCTGCTGGTGAGACACTAGATGTTGTTTATGTAAGAGGTTTTGCGCATCAGCCCTGTGCTGATTTGTTTATCAGTAAGCTCTGAAAAGAGCATGGCCGGGGATGTGGTCTTTGAGGCTTTTTCGCCGTCACCCGGGGTGAAACTGGGGCGTTGGGGGGGCGGTTGTTGTTATCGCTGTTGTGTTGTTGGTGTGGTGAGCGTGTGTGTGTTGGGTGCGTGTGCTCTGAGGGCAGCTCGGAAGCTCCTGACTCTGCATCTGCAGTAAGTGGTCACCAGGGACGCATGGCACACGCCAGCTCGAATTTGCGCGGCGGCCGTCGGATGTGAAGCAGCCTGATCAGGAATAACAGCCAGATCCTCTTTGCAGCTCCCGCCATTACAGATTACGGAAAAAGCAAAGTGCCTCCTTTTTGTTTATCCTAGAGCATCTATTGGCTATAATTGAATGTTACTGAAGCCTGCTCGCTTTAGCCTGGCCCCGAGAGTCATCTTCATGTGCACGGTTGTCTTTCTGATTTTGCCTGGAATTCTTTTGACTTTGGAACGCTGGAATGGGGAAACTCAATCCGGAGTGGCCCCGAGGGCTTCTTCTTCTCCTTCTTCTTCTTGAGAATTCCCACCCAAATAGCTGCCAACACCCACACAAACATTTATGTAGGTCCGCTTTCAAGGAAGGGAGCAAACCCCTGAGCCCGCGTCACGCCAATTCCATTGACAACCCCAGCAGGCGAGGCTGCTTGTTTATTAGCGCTGAAGTGGGAAGACTAAAGCTACTGGAGTGTATGTGCACAGGGGCCGCTGCTCATGTGTCTACAGCGCCACTAATTAGCATGAAAGGGGTCCTAACAAAGAGCGGCGATGAACATGTTTATTTATTTAAGAATATCCTAGTGGGCTTTTCATTGACACCCTCTGCCTTCTTAATTAAGAAATGAAGTCTGACAAAACTTTGCGACTTCGGCAGGCGCAGGCTTTGCGTACGGGAGAAGCAGCCCCTGTCCCAAAATAAATAAACAAAGCAAACAACAAACAAACAAACAAACAAACAAAACCTCTACTTGGCAAACGCGTCAGGAATCTGTCACTGATTTACACTCATTGATCCCCTGCCTCTGATTGCCGGATATTCTTGTTTTTTTCCCAAGCCGCCTGTGGCTTTAAAGAAAATATCCAGCAAATTTGTAGCTTTCTCCCAGTAATTTACCCCTAAGTGTGTGTTTGGGTTTTTTATTTTATGAAGGTCAATTGTTCCATTTGTCTGGATATAAAGATAAAAACGTGTTTATTTGGTCAAAGGGATAACAGTGTTTTGTTGAGAATTGACCCTTATAATGAGGCAGAGTAGCCTGCGTTGTTAGCTGCAGCTGGTGTCTGAAGAATTACCACACGTGACTGCCTTCTGGCCACGGTTCATCAGCTCAACTGATATTGAGTAATGATAGTGGCTGGATTTACTTAAACCTTCCAAATTTGCCGAGCGCCGCTCCGAGGCTCCCTCGCTTAAAGAAAGCCTGACAGTGGCAGACCCCGTCCCCGCTCGGCCGCGGCTCTTGTTAAAGAATTGAGAAAGCTTCCAGTCTGTGTCTAAAGAGCGGCTCCCATTCTTTCGACTGCGCGAGCGGAAGGGGGGTTGGCAGTGGCAGTCACGTGAGCCGTAATTGTATTTGTGTTGGGTTCCTTTCAGGCTGTCGCCGTAAATCTGTTTGACTCGTCACTTTGTAAATCATTATGATGGCTAAAAGCCTTTTTATTTAATTTAAGGGGAGGGGGGGGTTGTTTCACTTCTGAGCAAATATATTTTGTGTTTGTTTGTTCCTTGCTGCCTTTGGTAACGATATTATTAGCTTTATGAGGAGCATTTTAAAATTCAGTTTTTTGGCTTGTTGCAGATTTAATTTCTAATTAAAACACATTTCCTTTTTTTTTCATTCTACCCACCACAAGGAGTCAAAGCGGTTAACAATGTATCTCATGCTTCCATCAAATCTTTTCTATACACTCTTACAACAGTGAGATAAATGATAAGATATTGGTGAATTTGTTGCCGATCGGGTCACCGGAGGTGAACGGTAGTGTAAGAGAAATGTCGAAGTCTGCAGTTCTCTTTCTAGCCAAACTGGTTTTGGCTGACAGCAACATGACAAAGTACATTATGTCCTGAAGATCTGCTTTGTTTGTTGCCTGATAAACATCTCAGAGCTCCTCTATCTTCCCCTGTGCCACTCGTGCCAAGCATCATGCATGGCAGCAGACATTTGTCACCCCACGTTGATGTTCTGTCGCTCCGAGCAGAGGACACAAATGAAAGTAAAGTTAACTGACACTTTTTTCCCAGCTGTTATTTCTTAATGACCTGGAAGATGTAATATGTACTGCTTTAAGATTGATGGTGAAAGGGTGAACCCTGATCAGCCATACCATTAAAAACCCCTGACAGATGAAGTGACTGACATGTATCATCTCATTCCAAATGTATCTGTTAAGGGATTGGATATATTAGGCAGTTAACATCCAGTTTTTGAAGTTAATGTGATGGACGCTGGAAAAATTAGCTGGCGTAAAGTATTTGACAAAAGTGCCCATGCAGACCCGCAACCAGAATTGCCTAAAATGGGCACATGAAGATCAGAACTGGATCATGGAACAGTGGAAGGAGATGGACTGATCTGATGAATCACATTTATTTAGCATCTTGTTGGTGGTCATTGTATGTGTGTGTGTTGTTTACTTGGGAAATAGATGGCACTAGAATGCTCTGTGGTAAGATAGCAAGGCAGCAGAGGGAGTTTGACGCACTGGGCAATGTTCTGCTTGAGTTCTGTTATTTTATCATGTACCACCTGCCTAAATTTGTAGCAAGTACACCCTTTATAGTGATGCTGTTCTCTAATGGTCATGTCTTCTTCTGGCAGGATAATGCACTCTGACACTCTGAAAACATCAGTTCTGTGGTTTCAGTGACTAATGGGTGTTAATAGAGGATGAGTTTTTATTAAATAGGGATTTAGAACCTTCAATATTTAATTTTTATATGTTACTGAATGTATTTCAACCCAGATGGGCAACACATGACAACAGCAAATATGAAAGCAGTGGCCTCTGTTGTGCAAACCAGCAAAACTTAAATTAGAGTTGATATGGTACCACAATTTCAGTATTCGGTACAAATACCAGATAATCCACGGTTCTTGGTACCAAATTTGGCACCAAAGCAAAACAAAAAAATATGATATCCTATAGTAAAACTCTTTTATATTAATTTTATATGTAACTTTTCAGTAAATAACAAACCTCAGCTTTTATGATAAATTTAGATAAATTACTTATATTAAGTATATGATGTCAATTTTACACAGAAAGAATCTCTTTTATTAATAACACTAAATTAAAAGTTTCCCTTTAACATGACTTAACAATAAGCAAATGGTATACAGCAGCTTTTTCCTAATTTAAAAGTGTAGAATTTAAAAAGTGCTTGTATAAAATAACATTCACTCACATTCACAAACATATGAAATGAATGGTATCTTATTGTAAAGCCATACCAAGCTTCACAGGAATTTTATTTAATCAAACTGCAAAAATCTTTTTATAAACCAGAACTGCTTTTCTGATGGACCGATTTGAAAGATTCACACATTAACCATACATTTGTTCTCTAACACACATATTTTGGCTACAAAGGTCATTTAAAGCCTCTGGTGTGTAAAAGTAGTACACTATTATGTCCTGTTTTAA
>JBBKCR010000141.1:13448839-13476196 GCA_037577295.1 Ladigesia roloffi | reverse complement strand
CAGCAAATATGAAAGCAGTGGCCTCTGTTGTGCAAATCAGCAAAACTTAAATTAGTGTTGTTATGGTACCACAATTTCAGTATTCGGTACCAATACCAGTGATAATCCATGGTTCTTGGTACCAAATTTGGCACCAAAGCAAAACAAAAAAATATGATATCCTTTAGTAAAACTCTTTTATATTAATTTTATATGTAACTTTTCAGTAAATAACAAACCTCAGCTTTTATAAAAAATTTTGATAAATTACTTATATTAAGTATATGATGTCAATTTTACACAGAAAGAAACTCTTTTATTAAAAACACTAAATGAAAAGTTTCCCTTTAACATGACTTAACAATAAGCCAATGGTATACAGCAGCTTTTTCTTAATTTAAAAGTGTAGAATTTAAAAAGTGCTTGTATAAAATAACATTCACACACATTCACAAACATATGAAATGAATGGTATCTTATTGTAAAGCCTTACCAAACTTCACAGAAATTTTATTTAATCAAACTGCAAAAAACTTTTTATAAAGCAGAACTGCTTTTCTGATGGACCGATTTGAAAGATTCAAACATTAACCGTACATTTGTTCTCTGACACACATATTTTGGCTACAAAGGTCATTTAAAGCCTCTGGTGTGTAAAAGTAGTACACTATTATGTCCTGTTTTAAGCCTTTTAAGTGCACTAAAGAGTTAATAAAAGAACGTTATCCTGCTACTCGCGTTAGCATTAGCTGCACTTATGCTAAAGATTACCTAAGCAAATAGCAATGTTTATTTCAATCCGCCATTCAAATTAATATAGGGTATTTTTTTGTAACAAAAGCTCTAAATATAAAATAAAATTAAAACTTACCTGCTTGAATTCTTTCTGTAAGTCTGGGTGACTTTGAAGTGTTTTATAAGGTCCCTCCTTTGACATAAAACTTCGATGACACACGCGGCTCTTTCCTACTTTCTTTTCAATGAGCGGATTCAGAGCCGCGCAACACCGCTGGCATGTCTCTGTGCTTTTACAAAGAAGATGCAACTGAACCGGGTTGACCGGGTGCTCGGTATTACCGATGCTTCAGAAAACCTGATACCTTAACATTTCATTTTTTTTAGTACCGAATTGGTACCGAAGTACCGGGTCTTTTGAAACACTAACTTAAATGTCATCAAACTTCTAGAAGATGCTAGTGTGCACAGCTCCTTAATTCATTCAAGTGTCACATAGCACCCTGAATTTAAATCAGCCAGTGTTTTATTAAATGTCAGATTAGTGGTGGGTGATATGAAAAAATAAAAAACGTCACATGAAATGTTCATGGTAGATGTGGATTTTTTCTAACATCTGATAAGTTAACCGACAAAAAAGAGCCATCAGTGCTATGTTTTTTTATTTAATCTGTCAAAAACTATGAATGTAATGGTTTTGATTCAATGTTTCACCATGTTTGTCGTACTGCCTGTCAGAGACATTTGGATGTGTCTATGAACAGACAGTATTTACTGTTGATGCAAGCCCAGCCATGTCAAAGTAAAGCAAAGTTAATGTTTTAAAAAAGCTTTGCCTCTTCAGCTTTGCGTAAGCGGTTAAGTGGATGAAGAGGAGGTCTGTGTATGGTTAATGGGGGATGTCAAAGTGAAGAAATATGCCACTGCCTAGGTGTTCGACTGGAATAGGCCAGAGGAACATGCGAAAGCAGAAAAGAGTTGGACTGTATGGTTTTCTGTGTTTTTTTTCGAATGGAGGAGGCCTGTGGGCTTCTGGAAGGCAATATTCCACTGGGCAGTGGCGATTTAGCAGTATGAAGAAGGGAGTGCTGGAATTTCTCACAGTTGCCTGTCTAACAGAAGTGGTGCTCGTAGCGAGCCAAGCTGAAGCCTCACTTCTGGAAAATATTGGTTTTGGAGTCGGTGAGTAAGCTGTCACAATGTCGAAGCTTTTCTATTCATGATAAGTTTAGCTCTGTGAAAAACAACTCCAGCCACATTACAGCGGCTCTGCTGAGGAGGACTGCTCAGAAACCCGTTTCTCCTCCTCAGTTATCTCAACGGGTCGCCTGATGAACAGGTTGCCCGCTTTCACAGTTACATGTGTTTCTTTTCTCAGCACATCCCTACCTCATTTGATCTTAATGATGTAACAGGTGATTAATATTAAATGTCTCCTATTAGAGACGCCATAAAATACGGACACACTAGGCTGCCGCTCGGCTCTGCCGCGCAAACAGATGTGGTCTGCGCTGGGCTGGGCGGGACGTGAGGTGTGATGAGCCTAATGCTTTTTTTGTGAATTATTTTACTGTTTGTTTAGCTTCACATGAGGCGTCGAGAAGCCAAACGCGGTGAAGGCGGATTACTGTTAGGCCCGTCGTTCACAGGTGCAATCGTTCCCTCTTCTGATAACTAATTAAGTTATGACACTTGTTTGGCAAGAGGCCCGGGTCCTGATGGATTGTGAAATAATTATAGACGGCATTAAGTATAGAGGAGCAGGAAGATCAATATTATATGTTTGCCTAAGCTCTTTGCTAAGTAGCTAAAATGCAGAAATTCATGTCGGCTGTATAATGCAGCAGATAACTCCCTCACTCGCTGGTAATTTGTTGGGGTGCGAGGGAAAGCAGCAGATATAGAACAAGTCATGCTATTTTTAATTATTCGGCAAGTCATCTGTAAGAAATTGTGCGTAATAACATTGCTTTATATGATATAATTGGCTTTAATTCATAGTGCAAATGATCACTCAGAGGTTTCGCTCTGTATTAACCTGAGTTAAGTAGAGCTCGCGGTAACGGTATGCTTGGTCGGTTGACTGTAATTGGTATGTTGTTGTGAGATTCACTCCCAGTAACTGAAATGACTTTTTCTATATACTGCAGAAGATAAGCAAGGTCAGTAAGCGAAATGGGAAAAGGTTGCTGTTTTTTTTTCTCCTCTTGCTTATGCAGCGTCTGCTACTTCCATTATACCCTGCATTTGACTGTGACTGAAATCAAATAAATAAGTGTGACTGGCTGAGGGCCAAGGCAGAGATTACTGGCATAAGGATTGCTGTCAAAAACATCTTGGAGGATAATTAGTAGTGCTCTATCACTGCTGAATTTGCTTCCTAAAGCTACGTTCATGAAGGCGCCGCTCTGACCTGCTTTTGTCTGGAGGGAATGCGATGAATTAAAGTAAACTTATCGCCGAAGATACAATATTATGAACCAGGTTTCCTGTGCTTTAGTTAATTTGCGCCATGAATGATTGACAATATGTGTACGTTTACCCCAAGCTGGGATTAAGAGCGTCGCCGACCATCCAAAGAGAATTTCCTTTTCTTGAAGGTTGTCTGTTGCAAGGTGGCTTAGATTGGGTGAGTCAGAGGCTCTTATTGGTTTATAATTATAACACTTCTCAAAAAGGGAGAGGGAGGAGGGGGGAGGGGGCTGAACATGATACCCTGCATCTATGCTAATATTGTTAATATCCTCAGCTTGGTACAGAAATTTCAAACCGAAGCCTATAAATAGCTCACGAGCAGCTGTGTGAAAGTTGCTTGTTCTCAGCGTCGTTCACACGTAGGTTTTGGATGTGATTGTGTTAACCAAGTTGACCTTTAAATCACACTGCTTGAAAATGTTACAGCATCTCTTTCCTTGTAATCCTTGGCGGGCTGCGAAATGTTAGGTATGTGCAGATAGGATCTCAACAAAGTTGACACTGACGCGGTACAAAAGTGCTCTTAGCCATTATCTCCAATGAAAGGTCATTTTGGTAGTTGGAGGACAAATAAGAAGCAATAAAAACACTTTTTGATGTCATTTGAAACTGTTAGGCAAAGTCAGTGGCTAGAAAGGGGGAAGATGGTCTGGCAGGAAAAGTACTCAAGCTTAGTGAGAGAGCACTGGCATCCTGGATTGTCCAGACATCTGACAGGAGGCTGGACCTCTGAAGGGATTCCCCAACCACCTGAGCATTCAGCCATTAAAACTGAACTTTTTCTACCAAAACGAAGGAGCTCAAGAAACTTTTTTTCAGTTTCCCTCCCAGATGATTACTGTGTGATTCATGTAGTAAGACGGAGGTTCACTCACAAAAAAATGTGAGGACCGCCCTCAGTTCCCATCGTTTTTGTAACATATTGAAACCACGCAGAGTTCCCCGGCATATGACTGTGTTGGAATTGGCAAACACCTTCATCTAGGTGACATCCAAAGTGAAATGGGAACAGATTCCTAAAACGTCAGTAGAATTGAACGTGAAAAATAACTTCCTTATACAATGACACAAAAAAGTTCCTCCAGCCCCTCAGTGTGAGTGTAAAAGCCTTTTTGCTGGACCACACAGAAAAAAGTGACTCAGACAGTTTTGAGCAAGAGCAGTGACATATCATCACTGTCCAGAATCTCCAAAATGGTAACTTTACTGAAGAAGGCAAAACACTCTAAAATGAATGGAGAGAATCTTACCCAAGTGAATCCATTTGTACTGGTTCGTTCTCCAGGAATGTTTCACTCAGCGTAAACAACAGCTACTGTGTTCAAAAAATAAAAATGGACAGTGATGCTGTTATGATTAAATTAGATTAAATTACAGTACAGTTTGTACACACTGGGCTTTAAGAAAGACTTGGCTTAGTATTTAGTAATAAATAGAACACAATACAATACAATTTCGTTTACAGCCAAGACATATTTGGTGGCCAGTTTTCCTTCAACAGGTTTAGATTAAGATCTAACAAAGGCCAGCCAAGTATAGAAGACACAACTTTTCAGTAAATGCATTCTGAACCATCACTCTATCTGCCTAAACTGTGTCCAGGTCTGGTTTAAAGGTCTGAGACAGCTGTAATGCTGAATTCCAGTTTGACCGCTCTCTTCCCGCCATTCAGACTTATAGACACTATATTACATTTCTGACAATTCGGTCTGCTTCTCTTTGTAAATAGATATTCAGTTTGCAGTTATTTATAAATAAAAATGTCAGAAATCCAAAATGTCCGTATGACTGGATGATATATTGGCACACAAAGAGGAGTAAGAATTCAACACAGCAGGGCTGTTTCCTTTTTTTTAAAAAAACTCACAATAAATCAGTGCTCTAAAGTCGGAATGCTGTGTGACCTTGACGAATGCCTGAAGATGATTTGAGGGAAGGTTTCGGAAGGTATTTGTGGAAAAGATTTGGTTTATTATTGTCTGGTTGGGATTGTTAGCAATGTTGGCCTTGAAGCCCTAGCTCTAAATTTTAGAAGAAAAATATGGAAGTCTTGTCTGGGTGACCATATTTGGATTACGTTAAACATTTTTTTAAAATAGTAAATTATGTTTGAACAGCTCGTGTCTTGTGTTTAAGCTGCACCTGCTCAGAAAAAATGGAGAGACTGATTATGGCCTTCAAATATAGAAACAAGCAGCTCTCCTCTGTCTGCTGAGATGAGAAGCCATAGATGTTTGCAGGCTCCAGTGTCTCCTGAGGCTGGGCAATGGTTTGCTGTGAAGCTGACGCTGAGAGCTTGGTTTCATTGCCCCCCAGGTTTCTGTGCTTTGATGTCGTGATGCCGGGGCAGAAAGCGCTCGCATGCGGACCCTAATTGGGAGAGTGGCACCAAAGGACTTTGCACGGAGCCACTTCGCGTGTTCCATTACAGCGAGTGGGAGTGAGAGACCATGCAGTTTGATTATGCTGGCTGTCAGCTGAAGGCATGACCTAATAGAAAATACTTATCCATTTGGAAAGTCATTCTTGAGCCAAATTTAGCTCATTTCCTCCGACTTTTTAGGCAAATCTCGCCTTTTACAAGTGCGACATCCTCGAAAGTACGATCATTCTGAGAGCATATTATTCCAAGCCGTTATTATGGTAGTTAAAGTGCGAAAACCTCCCGAGTGTGGTTTCTCTTTGTTTCCTGCAGGTGTTAAGTTGTTAAATTCTGCACGGGGGGAGTGTTTGTAGAAACTCTCTTCAGACAGGCTGTCCATATTGCACAGAGGACTTTGTTGTCGAGCGGTCCGCATCAGGGTTTCTCCTCAGCGTAGCATGGATTGGGTTTTATTGAGCTAATATTTCTTAATTTCCTGGTGAGTGTGCTTTAGCCCTTCAAATTAAGTGAGATGCGTCTGAGTGTGGGCCCTCCACGTTCAAGTGAGATCGGATACTTGAGGGAGTGAAGTGTTTTCGATGGAAACCGCATGAATGATTGATAAAAGGAGCAGAGCTGCTTAAAATCGTACTGCTCCCAGGTTATCAATAATTCAAAGCACTTTCTGTATTTTGGTGGCACATGAAATATCAGTCACCAGTTTGAAATCTCAAGATGATAATATCTGTCAGAGGACTTAGCGGTTTGTAGTGATTTTATGTTTTTTCCCCCTCCCCTGTTTAAAAAAAATGATAATTTTGCTCATGGTGGGAATTATTAGTTTTCTTCTCCTCAACATATCATGCTGGTAGAGTACACATAAGAGTTTTGATTAAAAAACGAGAGAGTCCTCACAAATCAGCGAATAAAGAAGTAGTTCTTCATGAATATATTGTCGTGGTTACGGTTAGGCCTCTGTAATTAACCTAAGCAGACCGTTTAGAGTCTCCGAGGAACGTGACATGAAATATGCCCTCTTTAACCTAGCCATGTCGCGCCACGTCGCTAAGAACTCCCAACTTTCACATAATTTACTCAGAGGCGTAATCATCAGTTGAGTGTGCCTGCTTTCACCACTGGCAGTACAGTGACAGTTTGACCTTTACCTCGTGAGGAGCCGGAGGGGAGCGCGCGGATACGTGCCGATGTTTGTGTTTGTTCGGTCTTGTCTCTATGAGTAGTCGCTGAGAGCTCGTAACTCGTCCAACCGAAAGTGGATAGTTCAGCCCCTTTAAACACACAGCTCCTGCCTTTTCCGTGTTTTTCCGCACTGCTTTCTCCACACGCTCGCTGGTAATCCGTCGCATTCCCTTTTCCTCCTGGCCACTGTAGGTATGCACAGCGTCCAGGCCATTTGCATTAACATAGAAACACAAAAGGATCTGAGAGAGGAAATTGCCTCTTGTAAACACAATGGCCTTTCCTCCGAGTTCTCATGATAATGTCCTGAGCGGCCTTGGGGCAGACTCTAGAACATTCCACTGAAGAGTGCAGTGAGCTCAGCCTGGCCTTTAGCCTGAAATGGCAGAGAGACTTGTGTGTGTGTGTGTGTGTGTGGATATTGAGCCACAGAGATGGCCAGCCGATGTATACTAACAAGCTGGAATTTCATGTCAGGCTGATGTGCCACAGCGTGTGTGTGTGTGTGTCTTTTGGCCTGATACAGAGCGAGGTGGAGAGGCTTTGCGGCCATGGGAGTGCCTGAGGGACAGACACACACAAACACACACTTCTGCCTTCGCGAGTAGGTGCATGCAGCACAAAAGCCAGTCGAGAAGTCCCCCTGTTTCCAGGCTGTGGACCTGATTAGGCTTTGCTGTGTGTGCTGGAGCGTCCCACCATATTCAAGACCTCCCATTAAGTGCATGATGCTAGCTAAAGGCATGTACATGACATTTCTGTGTCCAAGCAGTTCCAGAAAATTGATGTTGGCAGGCTCCCCTGGGTGATGAAGGGTTGGAGGGGGGTCGTCCAGTCATTATGAGTGGCTACATGGCGGAGGCAGCCTGAAAGCTCTCTTTATTTTTGACACTGCTTTCGATAACACTGCATTGTGCAAAATTGGCCCAGCGTGGTGTTTGATCCTGTCGAGTCGGTGCCCATAACAGAGGAGGCGAACTACAGCTGTTGGCAGTGGAGCCGAGATAATTTACATCTTTTGACGTTAGTGGCCACCGCCGACTTGATTATCGCGTGGCTGTGATCAGCCCGGCCTGTCACTTTGCTGAAATATAGTCGCGCTCTTGTATCAACAACTAATATTTACATAATCCTTTTCCTCTCGCACGGCTTCGCTAGCATGTTCATCGCCGCGCCATGTGGTTAGATTTACAGATGGAGATTAATTTTAGCTCGAAGTGTGGCACTTAAGCATGATTCATGGAGCAGATCTCAGAACTGTAGACTTGACCTTTCAGACGCAGTCGATGTGCTGGCGAGATAGTCCGCACGAATCCTGATGTGAAAATAAGCTCAATTTGTGTTTGGTTTGGCTGAGGCTCTTCCCCACGCGTCGCGTCGTGTCTCCCTGTTGCTGCCGGAGCTCTAAATGTGTGAACGCTGCTTGATTTGGAACGTAAACTCACCCTTTGGAATTATCTGAAGTTGTCACCCAAAACTTGCAGCATGTGTTGGACTGTTTTGACACTTATCTAAATTGCTTTAGCTGTGATCCAAAGGGAATTTTCCTGTTTGTCCTGATTGCCTGGGATCCAGTGAATGGAGCAGAGCTTTAGCGCGAGCAGCTATACGGGCCTGTGGGGAGCTGCCGCAGACAGCGGTGAAGTTTATTCGTTTTTGTCCTTCATAACGCAGGTGTTTTTTTCATTGACACACTGCATCCACCACCGGCGTAGCAGATAGAGTGCACTCCGTTTTACATGATAAACAGCTTCGAAAATCGAACCGCCGCAAAACTCTCATTTATTTAAGGCCGAAAGGGTGGGCCGGAGCGTAAAGACATTAATGTGTGCGGTGTGTTCACTTCAGCTGCTCCCTCCAAGATAATGAGTCGCTTCAAATGTCCGTCTGCTCAGTCCTTACCTGTGGACAGCTTGGAGAAAATATCTGCCTGTTACATGCATGCACAAACCCACGCATATATAAGTGGCAAACATCTGTATATATATACATGTACTGTACTGGGTCCACACACTTGGACTCTTTTAAAAGCAGGAACTGAAACCTCCCTGAAATGACTGCCATCACGGTGGCTATTAAAAGGAGCGGTGGTTGGAACTGATAAGCTCAGTTTGCTTATTGCGTGGCCTGAGTGTTTGGGGGCAGAGGATTATTGCCACTTGTGTATATTTTTGCTGATGCATTTTTTTCCTGTCAGGTAATGCACATTAGAAAAAAACTTGGCTGATGCAGAGAAGGGAGAATTTAGTTCGTTTTCCTGCATACCAAAAATACTTTGCCTCACCCCAAATGTAGTTGATCAGTCACGACAGGTTTGATGTCCAAGGTTTGCAGATACAGATAGTAAATCCCAAAAGCTTATGGGCATAGATTAGCATTGTGCAACCTGCATACCTAAATCATTCCTAAATCAAAACGATGTGGGACGGTAACTAATCTCCCCACAATGTTGTTTGTTCCAGGCATTTCCAGGCACTTGATCGGACAGATTTTCCACTGTCCAATGCGGTCTAAATTTTTATAATCAAATTCCAGCCTCATTTGAAGGTGATTCAAATTGGTGTATCTTTTAAACCATGTGTTTTATGTCATTTGGGATGTTGGTTCTTTACTTCAGAATAAGTTCCTGTCATACTTTTCTAAGGCCTGATGCAAAAAAGTGCAACTGTTGTGAAATACAGTGTAATATTTCTGTATTGTTGTAAATGAGAAGTACACATCAAGAGTTTGAGGATGCAACCTCTTCTCTATATTTTGTGTGCCCCTCCCTAGTCACAGTGTACATTCGAGCAAACGGGACTGCAGTCTGAGATCAGAGATTGTCGCTTTTAATTTGAAGTCAGAACATGAGAGACGAGATCAGACTGGGCCTGTGGTGTCAGAATAGTGTCAGAAACCACATAACCAAGTCTGTTTGAGAGTATAAAACACCTGAATGTGGTTTGAGGGCTGTGTAATGATGTAGGTATGCTGTGCTCTAATTGGTATTGTTGTAAGCTTCTTTTGCAACTGCAGTCCTTTAGCACTAAACGTCTTGCCTGCTCGACTGCTTTTAGCCTTAAATAAAATAGTGCAAATTTGATTATTTACTTGAAGCCATTATTCTTAATTGAGTTTATTTTATGAGCATAAACTGTGAGACTTAATTTAAATGGGGAAGTATACATTCTACTTCCCGTTCGCCGCTGACGTTGTGAGGTACCCCTCTAGTGCTCATTTCCCTCGGCGGGTGAGCAGGAGCCTCCTCGCCGCATCGAGTCAGTGTTCCTTACGTTATTTACATAAATGATAAACACGGTGGACGCTGGGATTGGTGGCGTAATCTACTTGCAGTGTCATTAGGGAGGGAGAGAGAGGAAGGCTATTACAGGGCCGCTTCATCAGCGTGCCTCACTTAGGCCTTTTATGGAGGTAATGGAAACCTCTCTCATTAAGGTGCCGCTCACTGTTGCACTGAGGAACATCTCTACCGAGTAATTGATCTTGTTGGTCTTTAGTGCTGGAGAGTGGCCCTGAAGCACCGCCCGTTTGCTGCATTCATTTTTCAGCTCCGTCACAGACGCCCCGCCATCGCCAGACCCATCACCTTCCGTTATGTTGGCTCTGCCGAGCCCCTGTCCCGCCTGCGCTCTTACGGCTGGCTTATTGCCCTGCATAGGGCGCCTTTTATCAGAACCTTTGTTCTGATAAAGTTACATCATTCAGCTCCATGTGGATTGCGGTCATTTAGCCAGGAAGCTCATAAAATAAAAAGCGTCGCCGCTGCCACAGCTGAGATAATATCCAGGAGAGACGCCGAGATGCTTGTGTCCTTAGCGCGTGTCCTTTGAAATCTGTCAGCCTTTCCATTTCCAGTTAATGGAGGCCATTGAGGCTCCCTTCTATTAATGAAAGTCTGCAGATTGAAATGCATCACGCCGAGGTCAGCTATCTGCTCATTTATATCGGAGCCGGTCTATATTTATGCTTTAACATGAAGTCGTGCCCATAGATGACATGTTTGTTTTGCAAGAGCCTGCTGCTGTTTTGGTGTGTGTCACGGC
Source organism: Ladigesia roloffi (assembly GCA_037577295.1). NCBI lineage: Eukaryota > Metazoa > Chordata > Actinopteri > Characiformes > Alestidae > Ladigesia > Ladigesia roloffi. Next base: position 13,465,402 of record JBBKCR010000141.1, on the reverse strand, counting down.
CATGCGGGGAGCTGGGGATTGTCACATGTGAGCTGTAATAATAGACTCTGTTGTAGGATCCAAACAGCCCACTCCGGCCTGTGACTCACTGTGGCTCAGCCTGAGGTCTGCACTTGCATCATCACCACCACCACCATCATCATCAGCAGCAGCAGCAGTGACTGCTCAGCCTTCGAGAGCACTCTCTTCCCAGCATTCAGCTCCATTTGGCAACTGGGAAAACGACCACATTTGTTCCTCCCTAAACCAGATCCTTGATTTCATTTATTGATGTGGTCGGGAGGCAGCAGAGTCAACAGAACATGACATATCACAGGCTTGTGGTGGTGATATGTTGAAGCGAAATTTGCATTAGCGTAACTCAGCGATGATTATTTCAGACACCGTAACTAATCACAGAGTCACATTTGTGTCTGACTAGCCTAGAAAAATGGTTCTGGCCGTGCGCTGAATTGTATTTACCATTTAGGGGTTTCGCCGCAGTTCATCTCCGACAAGCAGTGTTTGGTGTGAGTGGGACCACTGTAATGTTTCTGACCTTTTGTTACCATTGACTGATGAGGTATTGGTTCGGGGGGAAATGAGATATTTCCACAGCTCTCTGTGACAGGCTTATAAATGAACGCATCAAGCAGCATGATTCTCTAGACAGCACTGCTTTCTATACTGTGAGCAAGCTGTCATCGATACTCATAGCGAATACAGTACGATTCTTCCAATCTTTTTTTCATTTATTTACTTATTTGATGATTTTTTTCTCTTGGATTGTCAAGAGTCATGGCTGTGGCTATTGCCCAAGCTCCAGATAGGGCTAATGGCAGGCACTCTTCATGCGTTTATGGTCCCATCGCATATAATAAGGAGCTCTTCTAGCACCATACATCACTCTGCCCTTGATAAGACCTCTGACGTGCCTTTAAAATGTTATTCATGAGCAGGTCTGCTTGAACCAACACAGTTGAATGTTTCTGCATGTGCTCAGATGGTGGGCATTGTATTTTTTCAACAATGTCAACGCATACCAGTCCAAACATTCATTGGCTTAAAGGGGATTAGCATTTACTAGGTGGCGTTCTGATTGGTCAGTAACTCGCAAAATCCCGCCATCAAAACCACGTCTCTCGCAAGTGCAATGTGGTGTGCGAGGTGCAATGTGTCATATCATGATCGGATGACTAATGCAGTAAAATGAATCGTTAATCAAGACACTGGGGAAGTGTGCTCAGCATGAAGCAAATTACCTGGATTAGCAGAGCAAAATTCTGCATAATTTACCTTTACTGCTTGGCGGATCCTCCGGTAGAGAAGGGCCTCCGTTAATTACCGCTGTGGTAAACAGCCAGTCAGTGTGAAAGGGGCTAAATGGAACTGAGAGAATGGTAGAGAGAAAATGGAGCTGTAATTTTGCATTTTTGTCATGTTTGTTTTCCTTCTCTGCTCTGGAGCTCCACTTCCTGACAGATGAGTCAGTTTGTACAGCAGTAGGTTTAAGCGATTTCTCCTCCGAATCAGAAAGTCTCCTTCATCTGACTGCAGAGGGAGAGAGAGGTGATGTAGACATGCCCCGGAGTTTGTTTTGATGAGCCGAAGACACTGTTAACAACGCAGATCCAATATTCTGGGCCGGCATCTCTAACCGCAACAGGTTTATGTTGTGTTTAATTAAAAAATACACACTAAAATCGCAGCCTTAAATGGCACTGCTATTTATTGTGTTAGCTGGAAAGAGACATTTATAATCAGCATTCAGCACAACTATCCAGTTTGCCTTTTCTTTTGTTTCAGCGCTTTACTGCACTTCATCTGAATTTAAAAAAGTGCCATCTATCAGCAAAACTACTGTTTACTTTGTTACAGACATGAAAATGTGTTGGTGGGGCGTAACACCAGTACCACACAAGCCTGCTAGCCTCAAGACACAATTAAAATGGATGGAGTGTATCACAATTGCATTAACTTTGGGCCAATTATCTTTCTTATTTGTAAATGAAACGTGGCATTTAATGTTATTATGCATAAATGACTGCATTATAATTACTCCGCAACACTAGGCTGGAATACAACACTCAACAGCAAAATCCAATCGCAGGAATAGAAACTTTTCTGAAGAAGGAAAGAACACGTATGTCGACTGTCGCTGAATTTATTCGACATGTATTGCTCCGGTGCTCTTTAGGGAGGTACGTATTTTTTTTGAAGCAAACAGAGCAGGATGAAAACGCAGCTAATGACAGACTTTTCCGACTGAATCCTTGGCATTCTCCAGCTAGTCGCTCCTGCGGTGTGATGTTTGGAAAGTCATTCCTTTAAAATGCAACGTGTCTTCGGGGCCTCCTTTGAAGGTTTAATCTTGGAAAACAGAGAGACATCTTGGGGATTATTCTAAATGTCTACAACATGTCAACATGGGAGTCTAGCAGATAAGGTTTTAAGTGCCATGGTCATGACAATTAGAAGGGTAGAGTAGCTCAGCCAGTGTAATTTTAGGGTCAGCATGTTCAGGGCCTGCAGTTAAGCCTTGCCATTTAGGCACGCCAGTCTGATTGGAATTACATTGCACTGCATGAAAGCCCCTCCCGCACCGTCGCGTGTTAAGCCCTGATTCTCTCACTGAGATACTCGTTACTGAAAGGTTAGTGCAGAAACTACTTTGCCGGAGTACCAACAGGCATTCGCTTGATTGGCACCCATATTTGGGGAGGGGTACGGACATATTTCAGCAGAGATAAACACGAAGATGGCTCGCGGTTAAGTTCAAACTTTGGAACGTTAATCTGGTCCATGGTGAGAGATGATAGCGAGCCTGTGCGTTGCCTGCTGAGGCCGAGAAGATATCTCATTCGATGCAAACAGAGAAACTTTATTATCAGTTTCAGAATTCCATATGGCCCCACCACCGTCCATGCAGATGATAGATTGTGGTCAGTCAGAGAGGAACAGAGCTGTTAAGTAAGACCTGAGCCAGAGACGTGTATTTGGGATGTGGTTGTGGATTGATGTCTATATGGGCTCAGGTATAGTTACACACTAGAATATGTCTCACAAGGGGTTACAAGGCAAACACGCCAACTCCTTTAAACCTGTGCCATTCAGATAGGTGCAATATGCCAAGGATTTTATTAGAAATGACCTGTTTGAGGGAAACCAAACATTTTACAGCTGACATTTATAGTACAGCTCCACAGGAAATAACAGATGATGATATCATTCATTTGAAAGAGAGACAGCACAACTAGGTGGAACACTTGACCTGTTTGTTTGGAGAAATGGTATTCCTTTGCTAATTTCCCTTTGATAAGTATCTGACAGCTCATAGTCAGGCGCTTTATCTCCGGCTGAAGAAAATGGTTTCTTCAGAGTGTGAATTGATTTTTGCAGGAAGCCGGTGCCACACAGCATCTGAAAGAGCTCACTGCTTCTTCTTCTTCTTCTTCATTTTTTTTAAATTGCACCCATTTTTGGGCTTTTCTATTTGCATGTAAATTATCAATTACTGCTTTTGGCAGGCCTCTGCCACCATAGTTCTGTCTCAAATGAGAGAGTGCTGTTGGGGGGGAGCTGTGTTATTTCACCTTAACAAATCATTTTAGTACTCCCCTCTCCAGCTGCAATTACCAACTGTTTGCTCTGTTGGCTACATTGATTTTTTTCTGCATGTCTCTGCATTTAGGCTGGTTGGCTTTTTAAATTAAATAGAGAGTGTATTATGAGAGGGTAAGCTGTACTTTAACATTCTTCTCAATGTCGGAGTGCCACACACAGTATTATACATGGGAGTGAGACTCCTACAGCTCCTTCAGCTGAAGCATTTAGCGCTAGCTGTCAACAAATGCTTGAAAAGAAACGAAAGGTGCATCTGGAAGGTCAGGCATGCTGGTGTATTATAAGTTTGAAGAGCAAAACTAGTAAACCCAATGTAAAATAAAATAAGTACACATTTACTATGCTTTAAATGTATATTTTGGCAGGTTTCAGTGGTTATTTTTAGGTGGCTAGGACTATTTGTCGTTAGCCATGGTTTTCAGGTTTTTAGCCATTTAGTCATAATTTAGGCTAAAACAATCCCATATAAAATAGCAGTAATACGCAGTTTCATTACTGACTGTAAGCTCACAATGATATCTTTATGTCTCGCTTGAAAAAAGTGACATTGAAAGCTAGCTAATACATTTTTGCTGTTAGTAGTCGCTCCTATCTTCAGCAGACTGCTCTGGCCAGGTTTGAGTGAAGAAATCAATCTGGCTGCTTATGCAAGGTGTTAGCCAGCTTTTGTCCAGCTTTGGCCAGGTTCTAATGACAGTGGAGGTGCTCTCAACTTGGCCAGCTGAGCTGCAGAAGTCTGGCTCGCAGTGACGCAGCGTTCGGTTTGTGTAGCATTCATAATATGACACCCATATGGATGGATGAAGCTCATAATGCATGCTGAAGACTATTCTTCACACACCATGTGAAAGCAGTGCATGGGTATTCTTTAATAACGCAAGGGTGTTGACTTGATTCTACATGCTAGTTGATCTGTCAAACACCCCGTTCCTCCAAAAACATTCCTAATTTTGTAAGCTGTTCTTGCTATAGTTAATATTCAGCGCCAGTGGAATGATGTAGTGCCACATGTCTGTTTCATTTTTTTCCATCCAGACTCCCCACCCCCCTGAATGCAATTGCAGATCTGCACCGTATTTTCTACTACATTTATTTCCTCATGAATGTTTGCATATTTCAGTGATTGCTTTCTAGTAGATTCAAATATGCCAAAATGGCAGTCTCCCTCTCTCCCAGAGTGAAGCATGTACTCATTTCACTCTCTCTAATTGTGTTTGTGTAAAACGGTCAATTGTTCCACTTGCACAAAGAATGAAGTAGGTTAATAGTGCTAGTTTGCATTGGAACGTAATGATAGAGGATCCCTTTTTCTGACTGCTCGCCGTTGTTTGAACTTAAGCTATGTGGCAGAGATACTCCGCATGTAGTCCTTTGGGCAGACATGTTTTAATGAATCAGATCAAAATGTCTTTGTTGATGCTACAGCCTGTAGATATTGTGAATGCCAATTTGATTGGACTGTCCGATCGGATATTGTTAACTGAGCAGGGCTGGGCATCAGCTCTCTTTCTGAGTGATCTCCGGGCTTTCAGTGAAATACCTGCGAGCCTCATACTTGAAAAGCTGAGCCAGTGGGCCGTTCAATCCAGTTAAAAGCTATCTGAGCCCGGCCCGGTGAGAAGGGCTTGTCATTATCACCTGCAGATTCCTCTTACATGGAGCTGCTTGACCTTCCTCTCGCTGTCACTCTTAAGAGGGGCCCCAGCTCACGGCCCTGGGGCACACCGTGATGCCAAGAAACTTAAGAGTCTCCTCCGCCATCGCTTATACAGAGTTAATAGCTACTTAATAGGCTTACTTGTCAATGTGCTATGAGTTGTGAGGTTGCTAAATTAGATTTGGCACTGTCATATAGCACCATGCATGTTTATGGCACTTCAGTTATATAAAGTATCACCCCTTTTCTCTTTCACCCTCTCACGCTCGTGCCGTCCTTACCTTGCAGTGAACTGTGAAGGAGCTTACCCAGGCGTTCAGGAAACGTATTAAACTGTGGTAACTGCTATATGTAATGAATTTTGGATTAGGAGCGACAAAGCGGCTCTGTGATAACCTTTTTGGAAGGACACTGTATGAGAGCAGGGGGGCCGTGCTGCAGCAGGATGCCGGGCCAGATGCCTTCACTTACAAACCTGTGCATGATGTCGCCTCTGCTAAACTAGGGATGTCCTGACCAAGTTTTTTTTTTTACTCCGACACCCTCATTTATTTTGCGTATTAGCCTGTAACCGACCTGATTATGAATAATGCAGCCACACAGGGTACACATTATAGAACCAAACCCAATCCAATTAATACATTCTAAGCTGCCAGTTACTTTACAGTACTGCAATGAAGTCCTCTCATTTTTGTTATGTGCCTAATATCACACTCTACACTGATATGTTTGGTTTTCTTTTACGACTGCCTGTTTGAAACAACCAAAACATGAAAGATGCGACTGCCGCACCTGGGCTGCACAGGACAGTGGTGTGGGAAATGTCAGCTCGTCAGAGGCCGACGTGTGAAGTGAATCATCCTGCTGGAGACCCAGGATAGTGTAACTTAGAGCTGAGTATAACGTGTTCCTTATCTGCTTTCAGGTGCGGCCGAGCCTGGTGTGGAGCCGAGCCCGGAGAGGGACCTTCCCCGCGGACTATATGAAGGGAGGGGAGGGGGAGGGGGGGGCCGCTTATACCACGACAAGCCTGCAGAACAAACAGGTTGGAATGCCTTCAAATTTTTATGTAGCTCTAAAAAAATGTTGAGAGGGGGGGGGTTATTACATTTTTCTTTTTCAAGCCAGGATGACCCCGAGGCTGCAGTTTAAATGCCCTTCTCTTTACTTAATTTAATGTTGTTTTCCATCATAAGCCATGTCCCCACCCCACCAGGGACATGTTCTCACCACCTTTTGTCGCAGCCCATATCGTTCCCACAGTTAGAGAGGTAGATTTTTTAAAAACAATTTTTTGGGAAGATTTCACCCCTGGCCAGTTTCTGCTCATCTGTGTTAAGTGTTATCACTTACTTCTTCTTGTCTTATTTCTTCTGTTTCTCTTTCTTCTGGATTTTTAATGTTATCACTTATTTCTTGTTTCTTTTTTTTTGTATTTCCTCTCATTTTACTATTGACCTGTCCTTGCTCTACCCACACATGTATTATTTTGTAGAAATCTTTGTAAGGGTAGATAAGCTAGACTGTCCTATACTGTCCCGTTAATCTGTTTTAACAGTTTGACCTTTCGAATTCATACAGAAGAAAATCTTAGAGAGTCATTTGACATTTGACCAAAACGAGCGTGCTATAATATCTCATTAAGGTGAGTGGGATCTTTCTGGTGCTCTGTCAACCTTCTGAACAGTTGCTACAGGGTGAACCCCGGATCGGACAGTTGTCTTGTTAAAATGTACCACATGGCATTCCTGCATAGCTCCTTTACATGATTCATAGACACACAGGTTTAGCACTTAGCCCCTTGCTGTGGGCTTGTTATTCTGTTGTTAATAGTGCACCTTACTATAAATAAGATTTAACAGCTACTAGTCAGCCTTTACAACTGTTATAAATTGCTCATTAACTACTTGCCTAATTATGAGGGTGAGCAAATTAAGCTCCCACACTCCCGCTTACAGTATAAGGGGTTAACGATATTTTTGCTTTATTGTAAAGGAATGTAACACCGTTTAGAGCATGAACCCCTTAAACCCTGAGGGCCCATTAAACAATCGCAGTCCAATTTCTACATCTAAACAAAACTCTGCCTCTTCAGAGCGTGTGTCCTTCTAGTACAGTGGGACAGCTGGCAGTTTTCTCAGCCATTGGTCATGAAATGTTTGCGTGCCGAGGAAGTTTGTGTCCAGTGCATTTTGAGCATGACGAGAAAGCGCTGGGTTAATCTGAGCAACCTGGAGGCCTGGTAGTAATATGTGGCGGAGGTGCGGCCGAGGCGTCTGGTAGTGTTTACTCCCCGCATCTGAGCCTGGCTCACGTCTGTGGATGCCTCGGGCCCTCAGGGCCTCAGCACCTGCATAATGGAACAACAGAGCAAAAAGGGGGGGAGAGGGAGGGCGAGGGGGCGAGAGGGAGAATCAAATGACAGAAGCTCTGGCTTCTTACTGCATGAACCTCTTGTTTTTGACACACATCAGGAAAAGATATTCCTGACTCGATAGGCTTGTATTGATAGCTTTGAACAGCCTCTGTGTTTCATAAGCATTCATTTCACCCTGGCATAGTTAGAGCCTTTTTCCCCTCTTTTTTTTTTTTTCTCCACGACTGTCTGGCATCTTGTGGCTATAAAAACTAAATTCTTTGAAATGACTCTTCAGTGCCTTACACAATGATTTAAAAGAATATATTTATGTAATTATTTTTTTTTTCCTGCTAGCTTTTTAGTGAGGGATTAAGAATTGGGCCAGGCGGAGGGAGGGAGGGAGGGAGCGGGCGGGCGAGAGGAAGAGAGAGAGAGAGAGCAAGGGAGAGAAAATAAATAAATAAGGGCGGCGGTAGTTAATCTCGCTTAGTGCAGTGTGAATGCTGAGCAGTGCTGTGGCCTGACAAACATCTGCCTCACACACAGCCGAGTGGGATCAGCTAAAGCGATTAGCGTGCTAACGTCAGCCTGTGGAGACTGGTGCTCGGCTACAAAAGCCAGAACGCCAGGCTCTCCTCCCACACTCCACCTGGAACACTGACACAGGGAGAGAGAGAGAGAGGCCCAGATCCAGCGGCAGCCACCAAACACTCCAGCCCTACACATCGCACTCCGACACTCACTCAGTAACTCTAAAGATCTAAGTCTGGTTTAGGATAACAGATGCTTATCGACTGCTGTTTTTTTTCCCCTTATGTCAGTAGTGTGTCTTATTAATTGGAAAGTATGTAATGAAATGTGCTGTTCATTAGGGTATAATTGTAATTTTACACATCCTTTGCTCTCAGACGGGGCCTCTTTCAGATAGAAGAAATCCTTCCGTTGTTACTAGCAGAAAGAGACTGTATCCTGCACAGGCTTTCACGGTTAACCTCATTAAAGGGAAGGAGGGGTGATATTTCCTGCAAGGGGTTTCCTTTGCTATTTCTTTCGTTTTTTTTCCCTCTGCCTCTCATGCATGCACTCTCTTTTTGTCTCCCCCTCTCTGCCCCCTTCTCTCTCTCTCTCTCTCTCTCTCTCTCTTTCTCTTTATCCCTCTCTCTCTCTCTTCCCCTTCTTGTCCTTCCTTCACTCTAATCGTTAACCATTTCTCCAGCAGAAGCAGTGCGTAACTACAACATAAGTATGTGAGTGAGTGAATGTGTGTCAGAGAAAGAGAGCGAGAGACAGAGAGAGATAGAAGGAGGATATACAGAGAGTTGGTCTGTTCCTCTGACCCTCTAATATCCAGCCCTCTTGCACAGTGGAGCTCTTCTCTTGCTCCATTACTCTGCGTGTCACATGTTTGGACTCCTTCTGTTGAATGACCTCACTCAAACTTTTCAGTTAAATGCAAGAGACTTGCAAATGTTGTAGTAATCTGTTAGCATAAAATAGCTTATTACTATGACTTGCATATTTTCGACCCAATGCTGAGTGCTGATGAGTTTTGACTTTACAACAATGAGCTAAATTTATCCCTAAAACAGCACAAAATTATTAATACAAAAGTGTTTGTTTTCCAACCAACAAGGGATGCACTCTCTTTACAAAACTGTTTTGACAAGTGAGGATTCCCCAAACTTTTTCAGGGCTGTACCTCTTTATTTTTTAAGCGGTTGTACATCTTTGGTATAAGCACAGACAAGTACAGCGCAACCAATCCCATGTACCGTGGGCTCAGAGTGATGTTTTCGGATCACGGTGTTCGCGGCGAGGAGCAGCCTGTGCCAGATCGCTCGTGGTATGCGGAGAGAAATAAACTTGACAGGAAAGTTCTTTCTGGGAGTGCGCTTGTGCCACATGGTGTAGATGATAAAGTGAAAGGATGTCAGCACTCACAGGATTAGCTAACGCCACAGGAATTAACATCAACATTGCAGCTCCTCTAGCGCCCAGGAGCCCCGTTTGATTTCTGTCCCCCATGTGGTGTTTACTGGATGAAAAATGTTCTCATCTGAGACAAAGAGGGCTACAGCTTTAATTCTTCTTTGTTGTGTTTGCGCAGTTAGGTGTGGTTATAAGCTCTTGTTTTTAAGAATTACACAAGGTTCCCACTCTGGGGGAAAGCAGAGCTGGCCAAGATAAAAAAAACTGCCAGAGATGCCTTAGATTTGGTCGAGATCAGCACAAAAACGGCTCTAGAGAAAGTAGGAGTCTTTGAAAAACAATGTATTATTGCATTTTGTTGTTTTCATTTGTACTACTTAATGACTGACAGAATGATTTTAGCAGATTTCACAAATGCTCTGAAAGCAAAAAGCATTCATATTTATAGGCAAATATAAAGTCTTTGTTAAACTACAGTGTGCAAAATGTATCTGTTAAGCTCTCAATTTAAGCTATAATATGTGACGTGCACTGACTTATTTATCACATTCTGATATTAAGAGCCACACTGGCAAAATGCACAGGGCATCCACATAGAATGAAAGAGTTGCGTGCCCGGAGATCTCATTCAGGCAATGTTGAAATCAGTTTGAAATGTGACTTGAATCCAACTGGAAAGTCAGAATTCATGTGGCTGTTCTGAAAAAATCTATCCTGTTCAAATCAGATTCAATCTGTCTTTCTGAAATAGGCTTTTGAAATCGAGACATGGCTCATGGCTCATCCACAGTGAAAAAAGAGTCAGATAAAATAATTGGTTTGTTAGTCTTAGGGTGGCACAAATATGCCAGCTGGCTCAGAATGTTGGCTGATATTTTAGGAGCCATGAATTTATCAGTGTCTGCAAAAATTGAATAGATATTTCTAAAAAAAGGTCTTTTAGTGATATTTTAAATCATTCTAGACATCTGGGATCAGAAGAAGCTTTCGGTTTTGCGGGTTTCATAATAATTTTTTATGATGTTGCATGTCAGTGTTTTTGTTTAGAAAAAAAAACGAGAACAAACAAGAGTTTAGGAGTTCCTGTTTAATATGAGTTTATTAACTGTGAAAAACGAGAAATGACGTCAATTTAAGCATTCTCTGTTGACAGTCAACAGTCAGACTAGTTGGTATTACAGTAGGTACAACAGTGTATTACTATAGTGGTGGTTGCCTATCGGTTAGGATACTTGCTTTTGGACCTAGAAGTGAAGAGTTTGAAATTTGACTTTAGCAAACCAACACTGGGTTCCTGAGCAAAACCCTTTAACCCAAGTTGCTCCAGGGAACCGTCCGCTGTAGCTGTGGAATGGAAGTTGCTTTGGATAAAAGAATCTGCAAAATGCTTAAAATGTAAACTAAACTTTGGTTAATAATTGGTTATTTGCATTTGTATTTGTAGCTTCTTCAGTATAGTCAGGTACTAGTTCATAATTCTCATGCCAATAAAGTGCCTTCATAAAGAGTATGAACTCTTGGTGTGGGACAGATGTGGCTGTTGGTCTAAAGATAACTTTTCTGCCTGGCAGTGAGTGCTCTTTTTCTTTTTTTTTTCCTTGGATGTCCTTCAGTACACTTCAGGAGCAGGCTGAGAATGGTATCCCTCAGGACACCGCATCTGTGCCCTCTTTATGCAAATGACAGCAGCACCTAGGGAGAGTTGTCTAAAAGGGGTCAGAGTTTGCAGCAGAAGCCATCCTGAGCCCGGGCCAAAACCGCCAGCCCGCTGGTGTTACAAAACAGGCCGCCAGCACTCGGTGTGCCTGGAATTTACTGGGCCATCATGAGCTCAAACGCACTGCCGTGGGTTGTCTGAATAATGTTTAAGGATGTTAAACATATGAAATTATTCATATAATTCCCACTATTTAATCTTCTTTTGCATATTGTGTGAAAAGGCAACGGAGCGTTTGAGGCACCTCTGCTGTGAAATACTGGTTTGGCTCGGAGGCCAGTCTGTAGTTTAACCTTTATTGAAGTATCCTTAAACATATTGGCTCCGAAGGTGGGGTGTACTCCGCCTCTGTCAATTACTCACGAGCACGAAAAAACATTTGAAGCAGCGAATGGGCACAAATGTATGCCGCCCTTGACATGAAGTTATATGATTACAAAAGATGTTTTCTGTTGGCCTGTCAGGCCGTTCAGCCATGATGAATGAGTGTAATATACTGTGCATCAAGAGTGGACACATTCATTAATGGCCGTCTATAATTTGAGCGATACACTTAGAATGCTACTATCGCACAGAGGCTGATTGTTTCTGAATGATCTAATCTTTGCGTGTTGCGTCTCCCCCCCCATTCATGTCAGTAAACAGGAAAACAATGTGCTCATTTGAATAATATCACAAATAGTGTGGTTCATGGCAGTCCTGGGCTGAGCTGAGTGAACGGTGCCAACCCTCGGGGTCTGACTGAGGAGAAATAAATCACCGCTGTTCGCACAATTACGAACCTGTGTACTATTCATCTGCACAGGATATATGAATTACTTATCCAAATGTGTCTAGGAGATAACATCAGCTTCAAGAAGTGCTGTTCTCAGCCAGAGATGGATATTTTCGCAGTTGAGCCTGCCTTTGGAAAGCGAGAGTCAGGGTGATATAATTGGAGCGTAATTTTGAAATTGAGACCCATCAAAGTGATCAGGCAGGTTGAAGTCGTGCTCAGTGTTATTTGTGTCCAGCTGAGCTTTAACAAAGCTTGAAGTTAGCAGATCACACCGCTTCATCCAGCCACACTGGTTACCTGAATTTCTCTCATTTATTTACTAATGATCGAGATATTGGTATTACTGCCGAGCTCGAGCGTCTCTAGTTGATTTACAGGCACAGTCTGGTGGATAGAAACCTATTATTCAGGCCAGACTTGCATTAAAATGTGTATTTATTGCACTTCCATTTTTTTATGTGTGATGCATAGCAGGCAGCGTGTACCGTCTTGGCCGCTCGCTTTTGATGAAGCTCCGTTTTGCTGGTACCTGGCAGCCGTCGCCCTGATCCTACACCCTGCATCCACTCGCTGCTTCACCAATCGTATATTTTCATTCGCCCTTTTCTGACGTGGGCTCTTTATGAACTCCATAAAGAGAGACAGATGTTGCAGGCTGGCTTTCTGTTGCTCCGGCTCCTCCGGGTTGGGACTGGACTTTGCTCAGGTCCGATGCTTTGGCAGCACCTGCAGATGTTGCTGTGTGTTGCCAGTTCTGGCCACGTATCCAGCCCCTGGCAGACCTTACGAAACAACGCAATTAAGTAGCTGCAGTGCGGGGGGATGTTTTATAGATTCAGTTAGGATGTGTGTGAATGCGCGAGAAGAGGGAGGAATGCAGGCAAGTGTTATAAAAGCAGCAGGAGTTTCCAGATCAGAATGGAAATGATTTCATCAGTGACGAGGCCTCCTCCAGCTCCTCTCCGTCCAGACCAGTGGAGGTGGAAAAGTGTCCAGCCTGTGTTTAAGGCCTGCATGCCTGCCTTAATGAAGCGCAAGGTGGGCAGAGGGGGCCTCTGATGTGTGTGTAATTAGCAGAAGGCATAGCAAACTGGCTATTAAACCCAGAGTCTCCTCTGATTACTCTGGAGGATGGTGCTTGACGTTTAAGAGTTGGGAAAGAATGGGGATAGAGGCTCTTCTTGGAAGTACATTTGGAGACTGATTTTCTTTGTCTAAATTAAACGTAGTAGATTTTTTTTAACTGTGTAAAATGGTGGTTTAATGGAAAAAATAAATGTTGCTTTACAAATTGTCTGTTAGCCAAGAAATGTTTTATGTGTGAAATTTGACTCTAGTTTTGTACTGCATCTATTTATAGAGCTAATGGAGGCATTCACTCTTCTGACTAGCACTCTGCAAACTGCATGCCTAAATGATCATGTTATCTACAGAAATGGAGAGAAGTTGAAAAAAATCTGTAGTAAAAAAGACTTTCAGACTTTTTCCAAATAGAGAATATGTACAATTTAGTTTTTTTTTACTAAACTATCGCATTTAGAGTAGTATCACTGTAAAGCTTTTGAAAGCTACTTGCTTGCAGGTATCTCATTATTTATGAAATGCTTGAGCACGATGTGTGTTCAATAGCAAAGAAAGAGATATCACTACACTTCTGGATTCAAACTTGTGATTTTTATTGCTGATTGGATAACACTTCTGTTCTCCAGTCAGAAGCGTGGGGTTTGATTCTCTGCCCAAAACATCATGCTACACTAAAAAGCATCTTTGTACAAGAATCCATACATGATATTAATTACCTTTGTATCATGATTAGACTTTAAATCATTCTGGATATCAGACAATGTAATGTAGTTTCAGTTTCTCTTTTTAATGTAGAAACTGAAGCTTGACATTGGATGAACTAAGTCAGTTTATTTATAAATCACATTGTAAAACATCAGAAGAAGAAGCAAAGTGCTGTACAGGGCAAAAACGCATAAAATAAACAATGTTTTAAAAAAAAACACCAAACAATTGAGTCTTTAAATGTGATTTAAGAATGTCAGTGGAGAGAGAAGACCTAGTATCAAGTCCCAGAGCTTTTCACACCTTGGGGGCTGCACTTAGTTTGCGATTTTGGAACTAAGAGGAGAGGTTTAATGGAGGTACAGATTAGGGCTGAAGGATATCACAAATATATTTTGGAGCAGCACCATGGTTTTAAAAACAAACAGCAAAATGTAAATGTTTCTGTCAGCCAGTGGAGGCAAATATTCTTCTTGTATTCTAGTGTTTGTTATGAATCTAGCTTCTGCATTTTAAAACAACTGCAGGCGAGACAGCACAGATTGAGGCTAACCCACATTTAAGGGGTTGCACTTACAAGTCGAGAGGTGATAAAAGCAGCAAATCTAACAAATTACACCTTAGTAACAGTGACTACAAAAGCAGCGGTAGAGAAAGTACAAAAACTCTAATGGATGCTGCTTTTTTCGTTTGAATTCTTTCAACAAACACATTACAGTCTGATATTACCTGTCTGATGTGTAACTGTGAAAGCATTAGCTGGTGTTTCAGTGCTTAATCTACAACTACACCACATACAAAAGCGATCTGATGATAGATTACTCCCGATCTCTCTCTCTAACACAGCCTCATACACACAAACATACAGATCCCGTTGTTTTGAGAAGCGAAGAGCTGCACGGCAGGATGAGTTGCAGAACATTGTCGAGCTCTACAGACCCGAGATAGCGGAGAGTGAATTATTCTCGGCACCATGACCTGCTTAATTGAGAACGTCGGAGCCTGTCTCTGGGTTATGTAGCGGGCTCCAGCAGCGGCTAGGGCCCCATCCATCTCGCATGCTCACGTCCAACTGTTGGCTTGACCTCTTGCGCTTCGGCCGCAGAAGTAAAAGTCAGCGCGCTGAAGCTGCGAGAGAGAGAGAGAGGGAGCGAGAAGGAAAGAAAGGAAGAAAGAGAGGGGCAACATTTAGACAGCTGCACGCGCAGCGTCATGTATCCCTGTCTGTCAAAGGGAGATATTTCTGTCTCCTTAATGTGGCCCTCAGGCTTCCAAGCGGGCCATCTCGATGTCATCACCGTCACCCTGCTGTCGCTGGCTAAAAAGGCCCGGGCGCTTGCATGCCCGCAGTACAGCATGTGCTGCAGTGAAAAGCCCGGCCTGTGCAGCGCCTAATTGGAAATCGCCAGAAAGGCTGTTTGACTCATCTGAAATGACTGGGAGCGGTGTACTTAATGGGAAAGCACAGTGGAATGACAATAAGTTTGCGATAACACCACACACAGTGGAACATAACGCAACTTTCTGTAATATATTTTGGTCATTTCTAATCCTTTTGAACGTACAAAGGTACTTCGAAATATGCAGACCTTTTAGATTTGTGTATTTCTGCATAACTATGAAAGAAAACGTCACATTTTCAAGTATTAAAAGCAGATAAGGAGAATACGCTCACATAGTGTGCAACTCAATTATTTATTTACTGAGGAAAATGACCCGATATTATATATCTGTGAGTGTGAACCTCTACCATTAGCAGTCAGTTTGAAGGTGAAATTAGAGCCAGGTGTTTTCAGTCAGTGGGAAGTGTGTGTGAGTGGTTTTCCTGATTTAAATAAAGAACATGGATCTATTAATGTCTGATCTTCTCAACATGTTTGTGGAAGTGTGTCATGATGAGATTTCTAAAGATGTCAGACTGGAAATCCACAGTCAGTCATATGTGTTCAGGGCCATTGTTGCCCTCCTCATGGGCAGTAATGGCCCCGAAGCTGTTCTGCATGTAGGAATGGGCTAAAATTAATGTGCAGGCCTGATCAACAGAAATCGCTGTAATTGCTGCACAAAGCGGTCACACCGGATACCGAAGGCAAAGATTTACATACCTTTGCACTTATACACTCACACGGAATTATTTTTCTCAGTACATAAATGGTCAAGTATTTGATTTTGTCTCATTTGTTTAATTATTTTCTCTTTATCTACTTTCAATATATCTTCAAATCTGATGTTTTTGGTTATGGAAAAGTCTAAAGGGTTCACAGACTTTCAAACACCACTGTAGAACAGAAGATAAGCAGAAATGCTTTAAACTTGTTGGGTCTTGTTGGATCTGTTTATGTTTAACCCCGTGGAAGTCTGAGTTATCGCTATGTTTTGCTCTACATTCCGTTTACATTACGTAATGATGTAAAGGTAACTGCATAGTGGCATACTTACGTAATTATTTACCGCAGTTGTCATTTAACACTGTTTTTTTTCATTTCATAAGTGATTTGTTGTATTATAATTTATTGTAATTGCACAATTATGTCTTTCAGCAAAAAGAGTGCACAGAAAAGGCTAATTCTTGTGTAAACACAAATGTTCTGTTAACTGAAGGTTTAGAATCTGAACAATGAGTGAACATAATATAATATAACAATAATAATAATAATAATAATAATAATAATAATAATAATAATAATAATAATAATAATAATAATACATTTTATTTGAAAAGTACCTTTCAA
>JBBKCR010000141.1:13434446-13444867 GCA_037577295.1 Ladigesia roloffi | reverse complement strand
CCCCCCCCCCCCCCCCCCCCCCCCCCCCCCTCCCCCCCCCCCCCCCCCCCCCCCCCTCCCCCCCCCCCCCCCCCCCCTCCCCCCCCCCCCCCTCCCCTCCACACACAAACAGACCAAAAAAGGAAGAAGAAGGAGAAGAAGAAAAAAAGTCCCTCTAGCGGGTTGAGCCCTAAATGAATTATTCAGATGTGTGCGTTGCGTGTTTTGCTGGCCGCTCCGCTTAATGGCATCCACTGGAGATTAATCCTGATGTAAGACGATCACAGCATGGAAGATATTCTGCCGAGAGTCGCCGCACACTGCCTTTAACTGTGTGTGGCAGAGAGACAAAGCCGAAAAACGCCAGAATTTATTTCACCTCTAGAGGCTCCAAAATAAACAGCTCGCAAATCAGCGCTGCGCTGCTTTTGTCGTGTAATTTGCTGTAGCACGCTGCTCTGTGATAATGTTTTGTAAGCAGAGCTCATAGCATCAATATTAGGTCAGAGGGAAAGGCATATGCCCGCGTTCTGTTTTTCTCTCCGGATATTTATAAATCGCAGCCAGTAAGTTAAATCCTAGCTGTTGTTCAGACTAATTTCGCATCGCAAAGGAACAGAATGTCAGGCTCGGCTAGGATGTGTGGAATATTGCTTTCTATATGGAAATCACAGCATTAAACACTAACATTACTAATGAAATACCTGATGCTTTCACAGAACCAGAGCAGAAAAAATTGAATCTAATAGCTGAAATTTATGTCATATATGTCTTTTCCACTGGAGCACCCAGCATCGCACAGCGCCGCATATTAGCACCGATGTCAGTATGAAGTGAGAGATACCTTTGCATGTGTCCATGTGTGTATATTTTGGTTGTGCATGTGCTAGGATGCTAAATATACATTGGCCTTTGTAGTTCTGATATCACGGAGGCCTACATGCAGTATTATAATAGTATTATTTTGTTTTATTGAGATCATTTTTTGTCATTTTGTTAGACTAATGAGTGCTCTGTAGATATTGTGATGAATCATGGCATTTTTGAGGGATTAGACAAATAATATTATTTGTAATAGTAATAGGGGTATTGTATTAACGTATTAATTTTGATCAATTAATCACAGGGGGAAAAAAGAACACTGATTAAGTGCACTACGTGAATATAACCAGGTCCGGTGTTATGTTGAAACATGCTACTCATTAAGAAGGCTGCCGTGCCCTTCTGTGCTACCTAGTGTTATGGAAGCTAGTTGATCTGTTGACAGTGACAGCTGTGTAGCATTTCTGAGTGTTAGAACCTGACTGTATAAACTGGATCTGAAGAATGATCTATTATTCATTTGTTTCTAATCATTATCAGTGCCAAACTTACTATATAAACTATATAACCATTAGGGTTGCTGGAATTTATGGGAATTGATGTGAATTAAGGGGAATAAGCAGGAATAAACTGGGAATTATCGAAGTTGAAGGTTAAGACATAAAGAAAGCTGGTAGAAAGATATATTGTAGCATAATATTGGCTAAACCAATCAGATGTTATGTAAATACAGTTGAATATAATTTGCTATTCCTTAATCACAGGGACATAGCACACTGCTTAATGCAGGGCTCTTGAGGCCACACCCCCTGCATGCATTTCGCATGCTTCCATCACATGCACAATGGTTTCTAGAATTCTGAACTACTAAAGCTTTCTGAGTCAAATACACACCACAGATATTTGAATCTACTCATTTGAGCCAAAGGATGCATACAAGAAAGTTGTGATGATATTATAAGTTAGATTATATTTTATCTATGCTGTTAAAGTTTAATGAGCAAAATGAAAATCTATTGCTAGCTCTGGTAAAGAAGATATGCTAGATGTAAGCTAGCTAGCAGCTTTTTAATTAAAGAAGGAAGCCTAGCATGGTGTTAGCTACTGCAAAATATAATGCTGTTTCTTCTTGGTTACCTTTTCATCAGTTCAGTTTACAATCTACCTTTTCACACTTTTTGGCATCTTGTTTAACAGAAAAATGCCACATACACCATCTAGTGTGTAGAAGCATTTCACATAAAGTTGATGTGCAAATATTATGCAAAGACCTATGTGATGAATGCCACAAAAATGAAGAAGCATCTTGCAAATTCCCCCACAGCTCTGATACTCTCTTATCAGCTCCTGGACCCTTTGCTTCATTTTACATTTTGCAAACTGAGTTGTAATGTCAGTGTTCATATTTTTGTTGTTCATTGAAAGAACTGATTGTGCGGTGAAAGCGTTCAATTTTTATTTACAAATAAATCTCGTCACATTTTTTTATTTTATCTGTTTGCAGAAATGTCTGCTGATGACAAAATAAAATGTTTATTTTTGTTGGTATATGATCCATATTGCCTATGTTTCTTTACATCATATAAAATTTCCAATATATTCACATGAATTCCCATCAGTTCCCCAAATTTCCCAAATTTCTGTGGAAAATTTCCAATTTTGAATATTTCCGAAATTCCCCAGATAAAGTGTCCGTGGAGAGTTTCTGGAAAGTTTCCGGAAATGTACCAGAAATGTTCCTCCCCTTTGCAACTTTAATAACCTTCATGGTTGCATTTTTTGACAAGGTAACATCAATTGATAGACTGCTTACAAAATATTTTTTGTAATATTTTTTAAATATAATATATTTTTCTCAGATTATGCATATTTAATGCCTACTTTTCATCATTATCAGTGTTATAAACTGACTGAATTAACTTTAAGGGAGCGTTTTTTGACAGGGTAGTGTGAATCAATAGACTTTTCCGGTTTTTTGTCAAGGCAGCCTAATTCATCAGAACACCCGTGCTTGTGTGTACTAGGTCTTAAATGGCAGCTTATAGACAAACTTAGTCCTATCATTGTTCTTGCTTAAGCAGTTTTCCTTTCCCTCAGTATATTAGGTCATAATTTTGATTGCTATGAACATTACTGCACCTGATCAAAATTTTATGTAATTCATGTCTGTAATTTTGATTATTCATTCATGGTACAAAATTCATTTATATGTTCAAAACGGTTCACAGCTAAATGTGCGTGATTAATTTAGAATAATTAATCAGAGAGCTTGTAATTAATTAGTTTTTTTTATCGCGTGACACCCCTAATGCACAAAACTATACGGACCAATTTTATAACCATGTCTTATAGCCATAGCTAATCACTGTGTTTTAAAGATTCTATATTTTGTGGAACTGATTTTTATTCATGATTTTGGAATAAAAGATGACTGTTACACATTTTTAAACATAGCATTCCCTTGCCAGTCCATATGGGATACTCTAAAGTACTAAACTGCCAAAACTGCCTATTTGCAAGACACAGTGTCTGTCATAAATAATGAAAATATTAACACCTGTTTAATATACTGCAGTTCAGCCCAAACTGCTTTCTGAAGGAGGTGCACACAGGGCAGCAAATCAGAACTGAGGTCATTTACATATGTCAGTCCTAAAGCTAAGTTAACACCTCCTGTTCAATCCTAAGAGATGAAAAGAGGTTGGAAAATTAATTATGAATTCAAAATCCGATGAATTATTGTAGTTATTATGAATCATAGCTATTTTTGAGAGACATACCCACACAAAAGTTGTAACCCGCTCCACAGAGTAAAAAATAAAGCGCGTAAAACGCAGCATAGAGGCCGTTTCGTATATTTCAATGCATGTTGCAATCCCGAGAAGAAGCAGTATAATCACAAAATGGTATTTTGTCCATATTGTGGAGCCCTAGTGTGTCTGTGTGTGTGTGTGTGTCCTCGCCCCTTGGCTGCACCTGCACTAATTGTATGTGTGCAGCTGTGATGAGAGTGCGGTGCTCCAGCTGGGAGAGCTTGTTGAGCTGCCACACAAGCTCAGCGAGCTAAACACCCCAGTAAGTCCCTCCTTGACTCAGCTAATGAGTGTGGAGCACAGACAATGCAGCCCAATCCAAAAGCCCATCTGAGCGCCCGCGCAGTCCAAGAACTGGGGGAGGTCCGTCTTAGATGTCTCTCAGTTTGTGTTCGGTGAGTGTGAAAGTGTGGATAATCAAGCCTTAGCCGTGTGTGTCTTTTCTTCCCGCTGTCTGTTTTTCCCCCTTTTGTCATCAGTCTTGCACATCCTGCCTTTCCCTTGTGTTTAATGGCTCTATATCGTTGCATCATGTGGTCCATGCCTTAAGGTTAGCGGGCTCCGTGTATGTGTGTGTGTGTGTGTTTGCGTGTGTAAGAGAGAGAGAGAGAGAGAGATACACACTCTGCTCTCATTTGCTTCATTTGCTCACTTTGTCATTCTAACAAGCTTACGTGAAAGCACTGACAGACATTACAGGGATGTGCCACTGGAAATCTACTTAAATAACCTAATTGAACCAATTAAAGCAGTGAAGGCTCCTGCAAAATCTGGAGCAGTGCTGTTCCTTAAGGAATATCCGTATCATACTTGTGCTTAAAACATATTTTCAGCAAGTCCTTAGGCTGAAAACCTGTGGACGTCGTCCAATGAGGGACAGCATTATATTCCACACATGTATCATGCCACGATAGGAAAACTGACGAACGTTTACATTGTTGAAGCGATATGTCCAATTTAATTTGCCTCAGAAGCTGGGAAATATATGAAAGGATCACATTAGCCAGCCAGCCGTTTAACTTTAATTAAATGAGGAGGTGTGTGCCATAATAAATATGAGAGGGATTTTTTTTTTCCTTTTTTTTGCCAACATAGTGTTTTAGGGAAGGAAGAGCATGACCTGACATGCTGTGCAAATTCGAGGAGAATATCACAAGACCAGCACTTTGCAAAATGCTGGAGTATTAACGAGTTAAAAATACACTCGCCGTAAACGAGGCCATTAATAGTCCAAGCATGAGCCCGTTAGAATATCAGCAGTTTCACTTACCCAAAAGCTGACTTGAAATATTTATATGTAATTACAGCCGTGTGAGGCTGTAGAGGGTGATAGTAGACATTGAAGAAATAAACACGCTTTGCAGGCCCTGTGCTGAGTTAACACAAGCCTCTGAAGTGGAAGCTTGGCTTTCTGCCTCAGCTTTTGCCCCATATTAGATTACCAGCTTTTGCTATGCATGCGGGAGCAGTTATGATGGATCCGAAAAAGGCGCACTAAATAATGGAGGTTAGCATCATGGATGTTGCTGGTAGACGTTTTACCTGCTGTTTTAGTGTTAGTTATGTTCCATACTTACTCAAACCACGTTGATAATGTTGGCTAATCTTAAGACTTGGCAAAAATCCTACTGATGAAGTGTTGATGCTCACTGGTGGACAGTCCTTACCAACTCTATAGCATAGAGGTCAGCAAACTTTTTTTAACCTAGAGATACTTCACAAGTACTAAGCCATACGAAGAGCTACCAGTTTGATACAATAGAACAGAGTTGACCTAAACATATCTAAACTTCATGTATAACAAACTTTTTGGGTGGTTTTCCAGAAAGGGATTGGACAACCCTTTCGTTTTCAATGGAAAATCTCTATTGTCAGCTCAGGACTAGGCTTAATCCCTGTCCAGAAAACCAACCCCTCAATGCTTAGTTCTTTTCAAATCTATATAAATGCAAATGCAAAATTAAATGTTAGACACTTGCTCACAGGTCTGTGGTCCACTCATGTTGTCCTTGTGGGGACCATGTTGGTGACCCCTGCTATAGTATATCTGAACATGCTAAATTAACAAAAACTAACAAACTGCTAAGATTTCTTGGGGAACCAGTTATTAACACTTCTATAAGACCATTGTTTATTTCAGTTTAAGAGAAATAATGGTTAATTTGAAGTGGTAATCATATTACGTAAACATTTTATTGTCTAAAACTATTGTCTGTTTCATTTTTATTGTTTAAATGCATATTAGCCTACAGGCCTGTCACAGTTATGACAATGACTGCAATTACTATACACAGATGTTTGTTTTCACACTCTTATGTTTATGTTTCAAATACAGTGTGAATTGGGTGCATTTTCATTAAATGGTCATGTAAAAAAGCACATTTATAAACATGTGATGGAAATTCATAACATCTGGTGCCATAACACCAGTAAGCAAATATGATTCAATTAAAGTGAACTAATTTGAATAGAATTAGGTGTAGTTTAGATCTGTTTTGCCATATATATTCTGCGGGAAACAAGTGTTAACACTCTAGCACTGCGACACACACTCTGACTTTGAGAACATGGGATTATAATCAGCTGCATTATTCTGATACAGTGTTATGTACAATTGTCAGTGGTGTGAAAGCACGTCGTTTGTTACAGCACTGATCGAACACTCATCATGAACAATGAGCTTGGTAAGTGTTCTCGCACGGCACGCAGCAGAAGACCGCCAGTTACGGAAGTAATGTGTCTTTCATGTTTTATTTTGTCAGCTGTTTGTAGATTTTAATTAGATCAGCTTGTTTTGTCTATTAGAAGTCATCAATGACGTGCGCCTGTTATTGTAACTAGAATGCGAAATCTGTTTTTGATAGCTGCCTAATGCTGGCTTATTTCCCAGCAACTTGACAAATCTCATTTCTTTCACTCCACACAGTGATATATTATTAAGCATGAAATTAACACATTGCATAATATACATTTGTCACTTTCCAAATATTTTCACAAACGGTTTGTGCGATGCCTTTTTGTGAAGAGAGTCCAAAATACATCTGAATTAGCAAGCTGTGCTTTTTTTTTTTTCTGTGACTAGCCAAACATTCTCCCGGGCCTTCATGCGGCGTGATGTTTTTTTAAATGGGCCGAATTTGTGGAGTGTTGCTTGCTTTAATCAGGTTAAATGTCCACACTGTGCTCCGAAAGTGTACAAGGCTGATGCTTGATTATTGCACCGCTGTCCGTTTGGCCGAGGCATTTAGAATGTGTTTTTGTTCTCTGTTCCAGACCACCTCTATGATTGATGAGGACATAGGAGTGGATTTGCTAAACACTAAACAAAGAAACCTACTGCATCCTCTGGTAAGGTGCTTGATTGATGATCCTTCTCTGCTCATTTCTCCTAACGACTCTCACCCCAATCACAATCTACAATCGCACGCGCCCCTCGCAGCCGCTCGCCGAAACTCCCCGAAACGGGGGTTAAAAAACAGGAATGCCTGAATTCTATTGTGTGAGGCAATCATATTTCCGGAGCACTGGCAAACGGCGGATTTATTTAGCGTTTTTGAGCAAGCAGCAGAGCGCACTGTACGACATGAGTCATAATTAGCAGCGGGGCCTCTCAAATCGCTCGGCTGCTTTGTTGTTCCTTCTCACAGTTCTTCTACATGATCATTAATGGCAGGCCCAATTACTGAGATGAGAGATTTCCCCTTAAAAATAAATAAATAAATAAATATATTTTTTAAAAATGCACCAAAAGCATCATGTAGCGTGTTCAGTGTTTTATCGCCAGCCTCTTTAGGCATGTAAACCACATTGGCATCACAGCCTCGTGTGCTGATGAGACTGGGAACAGCTCGAAGGTGAACGATTTTTGGTGGCATCTGCATTATGCTAATGAGGACGGGCCGGTGGAGCTGCAGAAGCCAGATTGCCAGGAGAGAGGAGCGTCCTGTAAATTATGGATGCAACCTGCGATTTCTGCCAGAGAAAAGAAAAGGAGAAGCTGGGAAAAACCTCAAGTCATGCATATCAGATTATCCCCACCCCCCCGCCGGCCCCACCGCCTCTCTCTCTCTCTCTCTCTCTCTCTCTCTCTCTTTCTCTTTCTCCCCTGCTCTGTCTTTCTCACTTTACCAAATTTCCTTATCATGCTCCATGAGCAACCCTGCGCACAATCTGGGCTGTGTGTCTCCAGTCACATGAGAGACAGAGGTGCTGACGAGCTGGAATGCCTGGCTTGGTATTTCCTGATGTTTCATAAACACACACACACGCACGCAGATTGTTCATTTGGAGACTCTGGCCGAGGCAATAGGGACAAACGAAGTAGGCGCTTCTTTCAGCGACTGTAGGATTAAGGTTTGCAGATGAGTGAACTGTATTTAATGGTCAGGTATAATTTACACCGCAGTTGAATCCTCACACACCGAGCGTACGCTTTTCATTGTGATCTTCCCAGCTGTGTGTACTCAGGGTGTAAATTGCTGATCCTCTCAAATACACTAAACCCATCACTTCTCCGCCACTGTCTCGTAACGGTATGCTACGACTGCTGCTACATTTGTTGGCAAATACCTGAATTTCATCAGGTCGTAATTGATTTTCTCAACGCAAATTTTTAGTCGATGGACGAAAATGAACAACCTTCCCCGCTGCCCATACACACTGCGGTGGACGATTATTCTGTCAGACCAGAAGATTGCTAAAGATTATAAACCAATTAGCCTAGTAATCATACATAGCCTGCTCCTCACAGAATACCAAACGATTGGGGGATAAAGCATGATTACATTCATCCATGCTTTGTTAAGTGCTACATTCATTTATGTATGTCTTAGTGTAGATGCTTAGCGTAGAAGCTCGCGGTCCTCAAAGGCTCGAGATATTAATTAGAGATTTTTTTAGCATTAATGGAAATTAAGAACTCGCACGCGGCAGTATTATGTATTATCAGTAAATAATTCTTGTGGCATCACAGTGCAATCGGTTTGTATCCACAAAAGTGAGGGAATTTCCAGTAGGCAGTGGTAGGGAAATGGGTTACACAAGGAACAGGTCAGTAGAGCCTGTACCTCAGTGTGTGTGTATGTGTGTTTGTGAGTGTGTGTGTGTGTTTGTGTGTGTGTGTCTATGAATAATGGAGCCATTCTTCAGCTGTCTGGGAGCTGCTGTTGTACAGTGCTGGTGTGTTTGGTGGGTTTGCTAGGGGCTCTAGGGTCTCCTTTAAATAGCTTTAACCCTCAGCCGTCAGAGGCCAGCCTGGGACGGAGGGCCACAATCCAAAACTACACGCACCAGCACTGACCATTAAACCAAATGCACTGGAAAACAAACCCTGTGAAATCTACGTGATGCAGCAACAGCTGGTGAAACATGTCACTCAGCCTCTGATCCTTTTTAATTTCGATTTACATATGTATCAACCCCGTTTGCTGCAAAAATACCAGTAAATCACAACCTGTATGTTAATTCTCACATTTCAATCAAATACAGACAGCCTGAGGTGGAGTAGTGCTGGGTTAAGCCAGTGAGTTGTAGCCTGTTTGTAAGTAATCGAAGTAGGTCGTTGATCTGGACCGTGCTCAGGGTTAGAGGGTTGCCATGGAAAATTGTTTTAATCATAATAATTTTATCCTAAGCCTCATTTGTGAGTTGGGATTTGCTGACAGACCATACTGACCTCAGGAAGAGGAAGCATGGGTGTAAAGTTGCCATGGGCTGCCCATGAGTGGCATCACTGAACAAAACCAACAACCACAGCAAATCAGATTATGGGAACAGAATTTAAGAGGATTAATTCAACCCCCCTCTTTCTGAGAGCACATATCAGACATACAAAAAATCCTGTACTAACACACTTTCTCCAGATCCACAAATAGCAACAGTTTCTGAAAAGTTCAGACTTGGCTGTGTGCAGCGTTTTTCAGTGTAAACCAGCACTAAACATTAAATATCACAATAACTAACTAATCTTTTTGCGCAGTGCATAATATTGTTGAAGAAACAAGCACCAAACATTTAACATTATACATGTAGTGTTGTCTTTTTTAATCGCATTAATGATGATACTTTAAAAGGCCTCTTTATAACAGCCTTCGTTTATTTCTTAAAGTATTTCCAGGCTTTGATTTCTGGTGGCTGTAATAAAAGGTAAAAAAAACATATTTGAAACATAGTGGACATGGCAGAAGTGGAGAAATCTATTAAACCAAAGCATGTACTGCATGGAAGTACTTCACATTAAATTAGAGTACAAATTGTGTTATCTGTGAGCTAACATTGTGTGTGGCATGCAGGAGTACATATGTGCCTGAAAGGAGCTCCATATTCCCTGACCTGTTGTTAAGGCTATCTGGTGCTGGAAATGCCTATGGACACTGTTGTTTTTGGGTGTATTCATGTAGAAAATACCTGTTTTTGTTTGCATTAATTACTTGATGCTGACAGTTATATTATCATGTGTTGACACAGTGTTTTTATCCTTTTATTTTGAAAGTTTGTTGGTTTTTTGGGCTCGTAAGTGCCGCTCTAAGTCTGGCAGGTGCTTGCAGAATCTGTCCCATTACTTTTGTCCATTATATATAATTGTCCATATTATAGAAAACCAAATGATTAATTATGATAAAAATGTTAATTGATGTCCAGCATATGTATATATGTGTGTGTGTGTGTGTGTGTGTGTGTGTGTGTGTGTGTGTGTGTGTGTGCGTGAATGTATTTATATATACATGTAGATATTAGGGATGAGCGAGTACAGCATTATCTGTATCTGTATCTGTATCTGTAAACCAGATGAATTATCTGTATCTGTAT
>JBBKCR010000141.1:13421945-13434346 GCA_037577295.1 Ladigesia roloffi | reverse complement strand
CTGGTAAAACTCGTATGATACTCGTACTCGTCAAAAGTGCTGTATCCGTACCGGATACTCGTTTCAGCCGAGTATCCAGCTCATCCCTAGTAGATATAGAGTGCACATTACATAAAGCATTAAGGCCTGTTTTTTCAAATGTTCTACATTTGTTTTATGTATTATTTCATTTTATTTATGTTTGTCTAGTTAATTGAAACAATTAAACCAATACATTAAACAAATGTCACAATACTTGCAGTCCGATTTATCAGTTTTCATAGTAAACATAATGTCCATGTTGATATTATATTGAAAATTGGCATGTATAGCACATATATCATTGTTCCGCTTGTCCTTAACATGTAGGTTAGAATGATCTTGGACGTCTGGTATGACATTGCAGAATGGCTGATGAGGCCCATTGTAGTGCTCGTAACCAAGTGGCTCTTACTGTTGAGGACTTTCCCCTTGGGAGTGGTGGCTTTGAATGCTCACCTTATGAGCTGCAGCGTGGGCTAAGTGAGCGTGATCAATGGTCAGATGGATCATAAATAACACGTATGAATTTGCCGGGGCTCTGTGTGTGGCAGTGCTCCAGCCACAGCCCTGCCCGTGTACTTTTAACCTTGCTCATGCAGACAAATGAGCACTTGAGACTAACATTCAAAAGGGGATTGAGGCTAGGGAGCAGAGACAAATAGCATTAGAGGCCAAAACAGATCAGAGTGGCAGGGAGGCTCTGGATCAGTTAGCACACAGACACACAGGTAACCATGGAGCAAAATTGATCCGGCCAAGCTCGTTTGTGATGAATCATAACATCCACTGCCAGGCTAGAGCTTTCTCCAATTGCCTCTCTGCTGTGCTTGACCCACACTCCCTCTGACTCGCCTTTAGCAAGGATCACTCTGATTGCCTTCTAGGCCTGTAAGATGGATACGCAGTCTGTCCTGAGCGAAAGGTTTTGTGGACAAACATCTGGAGGAACTTCTTCAATCGACCATTTCTGAAAGGAGTTTGTCTGCAGTTCAACTTCGAGGCTTTTGCATGATGTGTGAGCCCACCGTGGAGCCACTGCTGTAAATATTTGTGACTTCAGAGCAGGCCGAGACATGATCTCATCCGCTTCCGCCGGAGCGTCACTTTCAGGCACAGACTCTGCAGATGTAAATCAACGGAGCCAAAGAATTATGAGCAAATATGTTCAGCGATTATGTTTTTAAGTCCGGTATAAATAATAACTGAAAATATAATATAATGTTGCTGCATACACTGATGGTGATTCACAGAACAGAAGTGAAACAAAAGTGATGTGGGTTAAAATCAGCCTGAATTCTTCTGATCACAGTTGTTTATGTTTGGTCGGATTATGTCTTGATTGGTCCAAACCAGCCCTGAATACCGAACTCATCTGGAACATCTGAAACCACTTTAGATGCTCATGGCATGCAATGAAACATTTTGGGATTTTGTTAGAGGGCTCATTAACATATTACACCCTTTTGTCATATGATGTCAAAGGCCAGTATCTCCGTTATGATTAAAAGCAGCACATTCTGCAGGAATGTTCTCGTAGGTTTACGCATTTAGCTCTAAAGCTAAAAACCTCTTGTACAAATATAGAAGCGAAGATAGAATTTTAGAGGAAGCTGGTAGAACCAAACCTCACTCACATCAGTTTCTCAAAAAAACAATGTACTTGTTTTTATTCCATTTGTGAGGTAATCTCTTTATCTCGTTTGATAAAATGTACAAATTTATTAGTGGTCTGTGTCCCGAGTGTTGATGCTACGCAGCCTGTATTATTCCTTTTCTTCTATACTGACAAAATCTAATTTTTATGATATTGGGACAGAAATTATAGAACCAACTAATTGCACTTTAGATGTATTTCAAAGAAATGGGTAGTAGGACTAGTTTTACTATTTAATGATCATTTACTTCAGACTAGCTGAGCGTTTATATTACATTACATATGTAGTGTTTGCCCTGTGTTGTGGAATGATTATAGAAACGTGGTCTTGTTCCGCCACCGGGAAAAAGAACAAACTCTTCCTTCTGCGCCTCAGGGTCCGATTGTGCCGTTCAAAATCATAAATGAAAACATTTAAATAAAACTCACTCTATATGTGATACATGTTCGATTAATTTCCTGTTGGAGGCAAGTTATTTGTTTCCAAAAATGTGTTTGAGGGGCTCCATACATCAGAGCGGCTTTTAGCTCTCAATGTCATTCGTGTGCCTTTTTTAATTGTCTTTTGAAGAACAGTTTTTTTAAAGCCCATGCTCTGTGGATTTCATGTGTTTTGAATTTCATAGCTAGAGCAGTTGGCACCAAGTACAGTACATGCTGAGAGGCAGCAGTATTCACCCCTGTTAACACTAATTAAATTACCATTGCACTTTTTTGAGTCCTCTTTGATATCAAGGTGATCGGCATGGTGTCCTACTCAAAATGTAAGTGGATACAAATGTGACTCACACTGACCGAGACTTTTTATCTCTGTGCAACTGTGCGTCAAGGACATGCACCACAAGAGAATCTGTCATGTTTGTCAAAAAGGTATACGGGAGGCTCTCTCTGAACCAGTACAGAGAGAGGATGAAAGGGCTTGCACAGTTGTGACTAAAGCAGTCATGTTTGCGCCTCTGTAAACGAGGGTGTTCTGTATTTCGGCGTCCTTTTTCTTGGACAGCAGGTAAACACTGAAATGACAGCCTTGCTTCTGTCAATGGTTAACTCCGAGGACACTTTTCCAAATTGCTGGAGGAGGTTTTATAAGGACAGAAGTGTACAGGCATTCAAGGCTTTTCATTAACAGAGCTCTTTTTATCCAGCCTTCCAGGTCAAGGTTCAAGTTCATGTCAATCCTGAAACAGCTTTGTCAAGTTTGTTTTCTGATCAGCACTTTGTAACGCACTATTTGGACAAGCTAGCTGCAAATGAAAGCAAGCACTCCATACACTGCAGGAAAAAAAAACATTCCTTAGAAAACATTCTTTAGAAAGTGCACTGGGGGAAGTGACACTTCAGTGAGTTGTCCAGCCGGTGGACATTTCCCTCACTTCTCTATTGGGAAATTCTGCTATGACATTGCTTTATCTTTATATAGAGCGCAGATATCTTGCCTTGCCACAGATGTGGAATATCTAGTTCAGTATCTTTTTAATAGCTACAAATCCCATGTAATTATAATTAACACATGAAATTGAATTCTGCGTTGTGTGTCTCATTTCTTACGAGTGCCTGGATAATTAGTCTCTAGTATCTAAGGTAGCCTTCTTAACTTCCTATATTTGACTTTCATTCTACTTATCGCAAATTGATCTGCAAAACGTTAACACTTGTAAGACGGATGTAGTGGAAGGTGACACAGAGTTAATTTTCCTCAAATTAGACCCAGCCGAAGAAAAAGAAAAAAATCTAACCAGTGCTGTTTAAATTTTTCTTGTTTTTGGATCATGTTGAATGACTTGTTGCTGTTCTGCTGTAGAGCAGAATGTCTTTACACAGTTCAAACAACATAGAATCCAATAGTCCTTCGGTGACTGTGCGAAGGTCTGGCTGGGAGCTAGAAAAGCAGCTCCACACTCCCTCCGCCATGCTTCACAGTGTTGTGAGAGTTTGGTGGTGGTATGTAGTTTTCTGTCCAGACATAACACAAAAAAATAGCACAGCTCTTATTTGTCCTTAGAATATTGAGATGTGGAAACTTCAGGTACTTTTTAGCCATTATGAGATGGATAGCAATGTTTTCTTTCTTTATTTGATTGATTTCCTTTGTGGCAACCTTCACTGAACTCCACTCTTGATCATTGTAACTCTTTTTTCAGTTGCAGTGGTGCTAGATTTCTTACAGTTATGATCCACCTAATTGACTGCGGAGTCTTACGTGGAGCTTCTGGTTTATTTTACATTTCTTTTGATCAGCTCATCTTGTGCTCTAACTGAGGAATTCCATTGCGAAGAGCAGGGAATCAATATGCGTTTGTGTTTTTTTTCTTTTATATAGCTTAGCGGGTCACGCTAAACTGGAACAATTTTAGTAACTTTGTTTTTAACATGTCAAAGTTCATATAGGTTTGTCATCCCTGACCTTCAGTGAGTGACTGTGTTTGTGTAGTAATAACCAAACTTAGGACCTATTCAAACACAAATCCACAATTGTAAAGCTTCACAATCTTTTTTTCCCCCAATTGTATATGTAAATGTAATGAACTTGCAGAAAAAAACAATACATTTAGATACTTTTACTAGTGTGTAATGGACTGAGATTTGTTGGGTGTGTGTGTGTGAGCTGGGAGTGTGTTTTACTGTTTTACACTGAGCGTTCTAGGTGCGAAGGCCCTCATTAGCAACCCCTGAAAGCTGGTCTGTGTGAAAGCAGTGTGAGTGCTGGAGTGAGCTGGGGCCAGTGTGGGCTCCAGTTCTCACTCGATTACACACTTAATCAAATCACCTGCTTGTTTATACGCTCTGCACACCCATGTTAAAAAAGAACCCACGCTTCATTCATTCAGGCCGTGCTCTGGGAGACCCTCCACCTCTCACTCAGCACACATGCCCACACGCCCAGTCCACCCCCCCTAGTAAAAACCTCAGTCAGTGTTATATGTTGAAACTGTTTTCTTTTGTGTTTTAGGAAGCCTCTCATGTACTGAGGAAGTGAATAATTCATTTGGAATGAGTTGGATGAGGAGCATGGTAATCACCTCGGGTGGTGGGGGAGCTGTCTTACATTTTCTGCTGTTCAAGTTGCATTATTGCAGTTTGAGTTCTCTTAACTCTTCTCGGGCCGAGACTTTGTAGATATTGCATTACGTCGCTTCACTCCGTGTGTCTTTTGTTGTTCGATGAGACAATCTACAAATAGCTGTGTGGCTGCATGTTTATACGCTTCCAAGCATTGCTAATGTCTTGGAGGAGTGATTCCAGTGAGCATAATGGCTGTTCAGTGGGCCTGCTGCTGCTAATACATGCACCAGCCCAATAACCCGTCCTCAGAGAGAGCATATTGATTGGCACTATAATATTTGTCTCATCCCCCTAAACAAGGAGAGCGAATAAAGAGCCCAACCAGTGGTAGCTCTTTATATCAGCCAGCCCCCAGAGCCACCTGATTCAGAAACCACAGAAATGTCAGAGACGCTCATCAGAGCCTTTGTGCGAACAATATGTTTCTGGTTTCCTGGACGAAGTGCCGAGATCATCAGAAATTTCGGTGTAACCGAACCCGGCTCATTGTCTCTCAGTGGAGTCACCTCAACCTCTGCTCCGTGTTTGTGCCGTGACACACTCGGCTTGCCACAGGAGCAGATATGACATCATTTCGCCACAGCTGTGGGCCGCACACGAGGCGTGGAGGGGGAACAATTGACCAGGGGCGACGCAGGAAGAGCCGGCTGACCTGATTGCTCAGCTGGCCAAGCAACTGGGAAGGAAGACCCAAGGCGGGGCCCTGCGTGAGGGGAGGGGTAGTGGTGGAAAGTGCCCCCCCCCCCACACCTTCGCCATCCCCCTCCCGAGAACGCAGTTATGTTTGCCCAGTCTGCTGCCTGCCTGAATGTCCTGGCCAAAGCAGATTTGTACATGAAAAATGATCTGCGATCACTGCTGCTGTATCAGCTTTCAGATTATTGGACGCTCCTGATAGGCCAAATCCTCTTGAAAGAGGCCTCCATCGCATTCACTGTAAAGACTGGGAGTGCATTCTTTGAGACTTGAACTCACAGCTCAGTTCTTAGCATTTTGGGCTTTCTTTTTTTTAATGGTTTTGAACATGCTAGCAGCTCTTTGCATATGTATAAGGGGAATGGAACGATTAAAATGGTGCAAAATCTGATGTACACAACCGTGAAGAGAGTTATTCTGTTTCCAGGTACAATACACTGTGATCTGGCTTTCGTGGTACATATGATTGATATATTGATTTGGTGGTCCTAATGTGTGTGTATCTGTGTTTGTGTATTTACACACACACTCACACACACTCACACACACAAAACCACCAAATCAATATGCATATACATACATATAAAAACATATTCTGCCATGTGTTATATCTCCCATGTGTTACATTAATCTAAATTCTAAATTCTGCACATAGTTTTGAATAATTAAGGGTACAGCTGCACCCTAGAACACCACTGCGGATGTAATGGTGCCATTTTTCCACCGCATATACATAGACACACAGACAGCTGGAAAGGGCGAGATTCATATGACCTACCACATGTTCACTTCTATATACAGAAAGCAGGAAAGCAGAGTACAATAGTGCTAATAAGGGAGCCAATTCTGTAGAGATCTATAGACAGGCTGTTTGTTTCAGTGATCCTTTACCAAACACAATGTGGAACAGATAGCGGGTGTGAGTGTGTGAATACAACACAGGGTGAGCATTCAAGTGTTTGCATTTGTTTTTCATTTGCATGCAGTGGCTGTGTGTGTGCGTGCGTGTGTGTGGCAGGCTCTGTGATGGCCCGATCTTCCTTTATAGATTAGTTTTCAGTGCTTAAAGCTGATTCCCACAAGGCAGGGGCTCCTTTTCAATGACAGGGCCTCATCTGTTAGTGTCCCTCAGGTCCGGCGCAGCGCAGCGTGCTGCAGCTCCCAGCAGCCAACACAAAATGGGCGGCAGCCTCAGGAGAGCTCACCTCCACCGCCCCTCAAGAAGCCGTGTGGGAGTTT
Source organism: Ladigesia roloffi (assembly GCA_037577295.1). Classification (NCBI taxonomy): domain Eukaryota; kingdom Metazoa; phylum Chordata; class Actinopteri; order Characiformes; family Alestidae; genus Ladigesia; species Ladigesia roloffi. The sequence goes on along the minus strand of JBBKCR010000141.1, from coordinate 13,427,673 downwards.
AATTACTCTGGCGGCCACAGAGTGCGCCTCCCTCTCTCTCTCATTACTACAAGCGCGTTACCTGCTTTTCTGTGTTCTATTCTTTCCTCACTCTCTGTTTAGTTCACCTACACATGACGCATATGCCGTTCCGTTCTTACCTGCAAGATGATCAATGCTGGTCCAACCAAATTTTTATGGATCGGTATCAAGTATAATAACCATATCTTGCATCTTACATTCAGAGATTTTGACAATGGCCTCGTAGACATGATTAAAATGTGCTTTAAGGGTAGCTGCAATAATGCACATGCCCAAGTTATCCATAACCTATCAGGATTGGGAAACATTAGCTACTGTGTTTTTATTACTGTAAAAAGTTTAAGGATTCCTTTGTTGTTGGATGTGTTTTGATAAAATGTTTAGTCTTTATGATCTCCTTCCTCTCTCTTTAAGTTGAAGCAGTAGTTTTGAAGTTAGAATTTCAGACGTAAACAAGCTGTTTTGTTTGCATGCCGTACTATTTCAGAAGAAATGGAAAATGTAAGCAGCTCAGCAGCTACTTGTGTATCTGCACTGCTGGTGTTTCAGATGCAGTTGAAGACATGACTTTGACTGGAGCTCTTATACACGTGTCTTCTGTAGTTTGCATAGAAACTGTAAAAAGAAATGATTTTAATGTGATATTATGCAGAAGTTGTTAGCCTAGCATGTCTTGTGCCAGACATGCTGCATTAAATTTACTAACCTTAATTTACTTAAAATGTGTTTTCAATAAAAATACAGATAGTGGATTAGGATGCAGTATCAGTAGATACTCAGTATTAAACGACACAGACTAGGCAAAAGTATGGTCTTCTAGGTACAAAAGATATCCTGACTGAGACTAGCCATGGACTAAACTAGGGGTGGTTTTGGCCTAGGGGTGGTAGGATACTTGCCTCTGGACCAAGAGGTCATGGGTTCAAATCCTACTTTCATCATAGCAACACTGGGTTCCAGAGCAAGACCCTTGAGACTGCCCCCTGTAGTTAGAGTATGGAGGTCGATTTGGATAGAAAGTGCCTGCATCTGTTCTGTGTAGTCCACTCTTAATGAACTTACTTACTTCAGTCCATCCTCGCAGTCTGAATGAGGTGTAGCGTCTGAGCCGCTATTTGTTTCCTCAGCATGTGCTTAAGCCTCTAATGTGTTGCCACCACATTGAGTTGCCTGTTATTTAAAATGCTCCACTTGGCACGTTGGCTGTGGCACCACCAAACAAACGAATTGCTACGCTGCTGGTGTTGCAGTCCCACTTTGTCTGGCTAAACCTCCTCTCCCCCAACCTGCACTGGGAACGCTGCCGATTGTGCCAAGAACGTCTAGCGAATGTTCCCATTTGTTCATGAGAAGTGTCTCACTGTGAGGTAATGAGAGGCATCCTCACATGGTTTTTAATTAACTGTCCTTTTTGGGTGAGGTCATGTCAGGATGCTTCAGCTATTAAAACTACTACAATGTATTGCACATTAGGAAAAATTTCCGCTTCTGCTTTTCCGTCTTTTCTGTTAATAACAGGATTTTCAATGCATTACTTTAATATGTATAGAAATTGACCTGACAAAGTGATCCAAACTGTATTTAGAATGTGGATGTGCACTTACTCAGATATCTCAGCACATCCAACAATAAAGGCAGCATTATGCTTCTTTTGTACAGGGATCGACAACACACTCAGAAGGTTCCATTTCCACAAGCTTCTATATCTTACTGTGGCAAATATGGATATGCAGGGGGCGGTTAGAGGGGAAATCTCCCAAGTCTTTGAGGATGAGGTGCTAGTTAAGATGGGGTTAATTGCTTAATTTGTGGAGAGAATTGTAGCATTAGCAGCCAGTAGACCTTTAGCATGATCTCTCTGTCTCTTTTTCTCATTCTTCCTTTTTCTCGGAGTGTGAGACAGATTACTGGGTCTAGCCCTGCGCTCAGGGGCCTGCTCTGGGTGGCTGGCGTCTGTGTCGGGGGGAATTTCTGCAGACATTGTGCAGGTCTCTCAGATCATTACAGCCTCCTTCACTGAGCCTTTGTTCCCCGTGCGCTCAGCCGGTGAAGCTGACACGCGGCATTTTGCCATCGCGAACGACGCGAACCAAACCGGGACGTTGTGTCTCCTAATGTAGCTCTGCGTCGAAACATGCTCGACTGTCACTACCCCCACCCCCCCACCCCCCACACACACATGCTCCCCCATCCCCCGCCCTTTCTCCGTCCTCTTAAATGTGTTCATCTTCTAACAAAGCATCAGACAGCTTATTATGGATGTGTGAACAGAGAATAGCTGTTTTGCTTCTGTGCATTGCTGTACCTTTTCCGTCTCTACTCGTGTTACCATTCGTGCCAAAGCGCCATGCGACTGGGGCCATTGAGGCAGCGTGGCCTGTGTGTGTTTTGGCTTGTGAGTGTTTACCAGGCTGTGTACAAAAGGGAGCGTTTGCTGCTTCAGTGCAGAGTCTCAGTGCTCACACACGTTCTGTTTCCAGCTCCTCAGGGGTCGGCTATCAGAATGAGCTACATGTGCAGCAGTGGTCCAAATGATTGTTTAACAATCATCTCACCTGTCTAGCTTTAACATTCATTTGTATTGTCTTTAACTGCCTCTATTCTAGACGTTTGTATTGTCTTTAACTGCCTCTATTCTAGACGTTTGTGTTTGTAATTGTCTTTGACTGATATAAGCCAAACAACATTGGTAACTATTACACTTACTCATTTAATGAACCTAAATTATTATTTTTAACATTGGGGTCGGGCTGCAGTCATTACTGTGTTGAGCCCAGCATCGTGATACCCCCTACTCACCCTGCCACACACACAATAGAATTCACACACATGCAGTGCACTTGATTTGTATTTATTCATTTATTTTGAAAGAGATCTGCATGCAATTTTGCATGACTGTGGCTTTTTGGCTTTGCATGTTTCTTCCATTTGTATATTAAGTGCCACACACCTTCCAGTGGTGGCAAATGATAACAAACTCCTAATAATGATAGGTAAATTATAAAAACGATATATATATATATTAGATATAAAAAAATAAAATAAATAAATATATATATATGGGTATATAATGTTAATTTTATTCTTTTGTTAAAAATGAATTCTTTTATTTTATTTCTATTCAGACATATTTCTTGGCTACTGAAATGCACACGTGTATGTAGTTGTATGTAGGTGTGGAGAGTTGTAAGGGCAGGGTCAGTCTGCGTGTTTGCGTTTCTGGAAGAGGGGCTCTCTTGCCAGTTGTCGGCTCTGGGCTGAAAGGAATGGCAACACAGGAGTTTAAGTTTCAGCTTGTGCTGGGGGCTGTGTGCTCTGGGCCCCTGGCTGAGTTCAGAGGTCACACTTGTGAGGCAGGCGGGCTGGAGGAGGGCCGGTCCAGGGGCCCCAGCCTCACACAATATGTCCATCAGAAAAACCTTTTGTTTTCCTCTCATCTTTAGCTGCTTGAGACCCCTTTCGGTTACCAAGGAAGTGTTGGCAGGGGCGATGAGCCTGGGTAATGGGGAGTGGGCAACAGGGCATGCGTAGCTGTTCTGTTTGGGTTGATAAATGTGTAGCGTCTACAGCCACTGATTATTTCGCTGCTCCTGGTCTCTTTTGGCAGGTCTTGTCGCTTTTGCTGCTCCTGGGGGACCCCTGTGTGCTGTGTGGATAACTTTGAGATTGTGTGTGTGTGTGTGTGTGTGTGTGTGTGTGTGTGTTCGAACGAGTGCATGCGTGCGTGAGTGCTTCCATATGTCTAGACAGGAGCAGAATCCCAGGGGCCCCACACGTTTAGACTCAGGATATTAAATGACCTAATGGCCGTGTTATTTGTGTAGGATTCATTTAGAGAATCTTGTGCAGGACATTAAATCATAATGAAGAGGGTATGGATTTTGATCGGAGGTGGGAGGGCTGTATTGGGAGCATGTCTCGGTAATGCTGGGCTCAAGCTGCTGCATAAAACATGGCAGAGAGCTGCGGGCTGTGACCTGGGGCCGGCAGCCGCGCACTGTCTCAGCTATTCAGACGTGTCTGAACAGCCAGACGCAAACGCAGCCAGACCACGAGTGGCATGCTAGCTTCTCTCTGATGCTAAATTCATTAACTCAGAAACAAGACCAGACACATGGCTGCACCAGTTGTGCAATGTAGTTATGCATTTTAGAGGACCCTAACCACTCGAGTTTGGTGGCAAACAGACAAAAGTATGGACTTCCTGACTGCTAAATGGCCAACAATGCTTTTAGCGTCTGTGCTACGTTTTTAGCGCCTGAGTCCACTATTCTCAATAAATCCTAAAGTGACAGAATTTTTTTAACGAGTCTGTCTGTGGTTACAGAACTACTTGGTGCATTTTGAGGCTTGTGTGGTGATTCACGCAGCACTAATTGCTAAGGTGCGTGTCTCCATCGCTTATTACATTACATTAGCCTCTTTCCTCCAAACTAATTTGATCAATGAATGGGGGAAATTGTGCATATTTGTTTTTTACCAAACTATTTCTTTAACGCTCCTCAACATGTATAGCTGCTTACAAGACTATAACAGCTTATAGTTAATAGTGCGATTTATTTAGTCCTTGCAATCCTGGTTGTAATTAAGTGCAGCTCGAGGCATTTTAAGGTCTTCCACCACTTATCTAGGTTAAGTAGTAATAGCCTGCCATGTTAGCATGAGCCCTCTCTCTCTGGCCTTTGTGCTACGCTAACAGGAACTGCCTTATTTCCTGAGCTTGACTCAGCGTTCGGCTGCGCTGGAGACACAGGTTACTTTACACTCGCGCAGCTTCAGGTGTCACTCCAGCTGCGGATCTGGAGGCCACGCTCCGTTCGGCAAATCTGCGACTGGGCAGGAGAGCACAGTGCCAGGAGTAATACCCGCATGTCACTATCATAACATCAGAATGCTGACGCGGGCTAGAGCTCACACGCACACGCTCACCTCTGTCTCTCACACACAAATACACACACACATTTACACACAGACTCCTTAACTTTTCTTCCCCCTCACATGAGGCCTCTGCTTGCTACTGGGTCTCATTCTCAGTAGCAGACATGAACTTTTGAGCTGCATAATTGATCCTTGAGATGCAGCCGATGTGTTATTCAGCAAATGAACACCCAGGCAATCATTATCTGATCAAAGACAGCAGGCCGTATCCAGGTCCAATAGAGAACAGGCTGAAGGGGTGAGTTTTCTGTACACTGCAGCAGTTACATGCTGAACAGGACCAGGTTTAAGTGTAGGCCAAGGAGGTATTTATCAAAATGCTTTGAATTATTATCGATAAACATTGTTATACTGTCAAGGCTTGGCCTCTGAACTCTTGCTAATATGTAATGGTAGGTAGTTACACTCTTCAATACAAAATTGACAGCTAGGGCTGAGCTGAGGCCATAGAAGATCCACTTTTAATGTTTTGATTTTTATAAATCATAAGTGGGGTTTTTATATGTCTTAAGTTTACAAATTAACTTTTAAAAAGGTAGTGCCCAAACCTATTAAATGTTAATAGAAACCAATGACAATTTACTGCCAAAACCATGTGTTATTATTAAATTTTGAGTGTAAGGCCACATCATGGTTATCACAAAATATAGGACAGCTGATGTAAAAAAACCCCAAATAAAACAAAAGAAATAAAATTATATATATATATATGTGTGTGTGTGTGTGTGTGTGTGTGTGTGTGTGTGTGTGTGTGTGTGTGTGTGTGTGT
>JBBKCR010000141.1:13359739-13377127 GCA_037577295.1 Ladigesia roloffi | reverse complement strand
AGAGAGAGAGAGAGAGAGAGAGAGAGAGAGAGAGAGAGAGAGAGAGAGAGCGCAAGAGAGAGAGAGAGAGGGAGAGAGAGAGAGAGAGAGAGAGAGAGAGAGAGAGAGAGAGAGATTAGAAAGCTTTGGAATGGCTCTCTGGAGTTGCTTTCCAGCCACTTGAGCTCCATTTCGGCGTGCAGTGAGAAGAATGGGATGACGTGCAGGGACAAAGCTGTGCCATTGGTAAGTCTGTTTGTAATTGAGTTTGTGTGTATCAGTAACGTCTTAGGAGAGGTGTGCCTGTCTCTGTGAGTGTGTATGAGCCTTGCTTGTGTGTGGGCGTGTTGCAGGGTGGTATCTGCTGCATATATGTGTTGACTGTAGCCTCTCATCAGGCTCTGTTGGACTGGGGAGGGCTTCCCTGCTGCGCCTTTAACTAATGGAAGCGGAGTTGTAAAGCGTGACTGGAGCCCCCAGTGCTGCACATGATAGAGCTGTAACAGCTGACTACATTTGACCTACTTCCTGCACTCACATACACACGAGAGGGAGAGAGACAGAGGGACACAGTGAGGGAGAGAGAGAGATAGAGGGTCCGAATGGGCTTGATTATTTCTAGCAGAAGAACTGACCTACTTGAGGCCATTTTTTTTCCCCTCTTCTCCAGCCCTTTAGTAGTTTGACATGAGCCGTGCGACAGCCTGGCTCAAACTGTTCTCCCAATAATACACAGCAGTTCCCGAAGTCTCTAACAGCCCAACCGCATGGCTACACTGGCCAGTGGACGTGTGGTCATGTCAGTATTTCAGAATCGGGGCAAGTCATCTGTTGTGATTTTGCAGATCAAATGTCAATAGGGACCTTAAACTTACTGTCTGAATTGTGACTTTTGTACCCTTTAGTGTCTTCATTGGGTTTTTAGGTCTTAAAAATACACTTTTGTATTAGCACCTTAATTCTCAGTGTCTTAAATGAGGTAAATGGAGATATTTCCTGTATTTGTCAGTCTAGCCTGAACAGGTCAGAGTTGAAATAAAAGATGTTGATGGAACCCAGCGAGAGAGAGTGTTGCTGTGTTTTAGTGAACACATTACTCCACTTCAGCAGCCTAAAAACGTGCGCCTTCAGGGTGCCGACGCTTTAATGTGAACTCTTAAAAATAAAGTTGTCAGAAAGGATTCTTTGAAGTGGTGCCACAGAGGAATCCCTTTTGGTTTCCCTGAATGTCTTCGTAAAGAAGCATCTGTGTAAACGAGTGTGAGTGTAAAGAACCTTTTTAAAGACATTACAAGTACTGTAACCGGTTTACACCGGTCTAGGAAAGGCTTTTCCTAGAACGGCACATTCAAAGCAAGAACCACTTAGAAACTTTTGTCCTAGTGTAAGTGAGTCTGAGTAGGCGTAACCTGTCCGACTCCTGTCCTGAAAGTTTGATTTGTGGCAGAGAGGAGGAGGAGGAGAGGGGGGCTGGGAAGCGGCCGTTTCCATGACGATGGCCTTGGTCCAGTTTTCTGCCCCTCCCTGTCTGAGCTTCACTAGCCGCTCTTATTCTAGTTAGGACTGCCAAACGTCTCCTTTGTTGTGCTATCAGTGCTGAGGAAGCACTGACAGAGTGCTTTATTTATGTCCAGACATGAAGGTCACGCCGGCTAGAGTGAGTGATACACTTGCAGGTTCTTTTTTGAATTGAAGAATGAGTGGATGCCTGTTTTATTTAGGAGGAAGTGCTCATACTGAAAAGATCAGAGTGATGTGTTTGATCTTGCCGCTCCAAATATAGTGCCGACCCATTATGGCCCTGAAGTCCTGTAGTCTTGTTGTGTGGGTAAACAAAAACACTGATGCCTTTTAGCTGATTCAGATATACAGAAGATCAACCTGCCACGTTAGGCATACGTATGCAAATATGAAAGAGGCCATTCGGCTGCACCGATGTTAAATATTAGTCAATTATAAATGATGAATTTTAATTTATAGTAATTAACTGCTACCTTTGAGTCCGCAGCCTCTGCAGTGCAATAGTTTTGACCCTCTTCGATAAAGCTGCTTAGTGGACTGTCACATTCGATTATATTAGTAATTCAGTTTTAATCAATTATTTCATTTATGTGGCCAACTGCTTTTAATTGAGCAATTCTGGTAGCCCTACTCGCTTGCATTCATAAGTGAAATGTACTACAAAATCAAAAACTAGTTGTCAAACAAAGCCCTGCTTCATTTGAATAAAACAGAGATATGAAGTAGAGCCCTGCGTGGAACAATTTTTAAAACTCGCTCCCGCCCGGTCCTGCTGAATTTATAACCATTACCGCCCGCTCCCGCTACATTTCTGACGATTCCCGCCCGCTCCCACCCGCACTCTCTGTCGCTCCCGCCCGCAGGGCTCTAACACAAAGTCTAGCTCGTAACCCTCTTTGTTTGTTACAATTTTAAAGTTTTAGTTGAAATTTTACCCCAATTTTAGTTTTGTTTTATATTCTCCCTTCGCAATTTTATTACCAACATCAGCTGCATCCTCCATCGTGCTACGCTAACAATTTTGGGACCCGCTGTCAATTTTTATCCTGCCCACTATCTCTGTTGCTATCTCTGTTTTTATCCCGCCCACTATCTCTGCTTATCCCGCCCACAGCAACCTAAAACCCGCCCAATCCCACCAGATTTGCGTTGGGTCCCAATGCAGGGCTCTAATATGAAGACAAGTATAGAAAGACAGGGCCTGTAAAATGTGGTCCCGCTCTTCTTAGGAAGTTAGATAATTAGCATGCAGGGATTAGAACCTGCTCAGTCTAAAACTCAAGGTAACCTTGGTGCTGTAAAAATGAACATGGACTCTTGTTAATGCTTGCAGTGTAAGTGTGAATATTAACAGACATACAGGTGAAATGTGTTGCAGCTCTCTGTAATCAGGATCCTGCTGCTCACAAGCGAAATTTCCTTCTCAGTCTGTTGTGGTTAATAGCTCACTGCCTCTGCTCTTTTAGAGCTGTAGTGAAAATTTTCATTTTTTTTACATTTTAAACATACACACACCAAAGCCACTTTTACATTTATGTGTATTTCGAGAGGCAAAGCAGCTCTGATTTTCAGTCAACAAACCAGTGTGTTAGACTGAGCCTGCAGTTTTGGCAGAGGTCTCAGAATTAAAATCACTTGGGAATGGGCATAAAATCTATCTATATTTTTAGACTATGAGAATGTACTATGTTTCACATATTACACACATCGCTTTAGGTCAAAGCAAGAGCAATTCATGATCCTTAACCTTTTGCAACCGAAACCTTCTGCAGTTGAAACGTTTATGAAAATGATGGAGTGGTTAAACTGTACAAAAGAACAGGAAGTGCTTGCATCGTATTTTGTCAAAGAGAAATGGTTGTTTGACTCCAAACGCTTGTTTAAATCTAAAGTGTAGTGTGGAAGAGGGAGTATGCTATATTTAAGAAATAAAGTGGCTCCCACAAGCATTCCAAATGCAGAAAGAATACCAGGAGAGCAACAGTAATATTTATTTAATAAGTGCTTTTTGAAATGATTCACAAGAACCCGTGTGGTAAATATAGCTTCTGTTGTGTTGCTTCCACAAGAATTCATACGGAACAGAGACCAATATTTGAAGAGGTTGTGCCATTTCCGCCGATGTGAGGGTGGTTTTATGTGGCAAGATTTTGATGCAGATTGCAGGCTGTTAGCTCCATGATACATGGCTGCAAAGAAACTATTAAACAATTAAAGTTGCAAATAAGTATCTAGTATTTTGACTCTGAGTGGTGCAGCTCATAGTAACAGCAGGTGAAAAATATGGAGTGTAACACGTTTTGTTACAACTGTTCTCACAGCTGTGTGACTTGGTAGTTACCGTGTTAGGCAGTTGAATCAGGTAACTGGCAAATCAGTATCATTATATGTGGCTTTTCATTAACCTCATTAATGATTAATGGTTATTTTCCCCATCGTAATTGAAGTCAGTTGCTTGAAATTCCGTGTTGTGACATCACGTGATGATTGCTGTTTTGATAGGCTGTCTCTAGAAATGTGTATCGGAGGATCGAAGTTTCAAGTCAGTTGCTGAAGGCTTTAAAATTTTCAAGAAGGTTGTGCTGTGTAAAGACATTCACTCAAAGAACATAATTATTATACTAAGAAAATCTGCTAAATAGAGAGATGGACAAATGCTAGATTACAGACTCTTACAACATCCAGAGGTGGAAAATCTCTGCTACTGGTTTAATCAGTCACAGAGTGGATTTGTGTCCTTTCTTAGATGGAATTTTCTTCCTCTGATGATATCTGACAAATGTGCAAGCAACCTGGAATATTTCTGCAAATTTTGTCCTTTTTATCAGAGCCTCTGCAGGGCCTAACTTAGTATTACCCCAAAGAGCGCATTAGAGTGTTCACAGGCCTGATGGGCCTCACTGATTCACTCATCAGTGAACTGAGTTCTTCTTAATATTGTCATTGTTGTTCTGACGTTGCTTTGCGAGTAAAATGTTGAATTTGAACCCTACAGAAACCAACACCTGCAGGAGATGTCAAAGTGACTCAGGTACTCTTCTGTGTTCTAGCATCATTTGGCTTGTGTGACACATCCAGTGGAGAGCTCTTTTTCTCCCTCTGCCTCTCTCTCCTGCCGTCGTCACTCCGGACATTCATTTCTTTCTTTCTTTTTTTTTGTTGTTTGTTTGTTTTTGTTATTCATCTGTGAGCAGTCACAGGAGCTGAGTCACAGTGACGCAGACGCTTTCAGTGTGCTTCCTCTCTTGCGGAGGTGTTTGTGTGGCTCATTGGCTGCTAAATGGGCGTCCATACTTGTATCACAGAAGCATGTGCTGCTCAGTTATGTTTTGATCATATTTCCTGAAGGCCCTTCTCCACTCACCCAATACTACAGTCCAGTAATTAGAGCTAGTCTCTTTACTTATTTTATTACATTGTAATATGTTCAAGTGAAGCCTCCATCTGTGTGTCTTCCACGTCTGGGGCCAGCCTGTGTGTTATTGGTGCGCTGGTCATTTCCTTTTTGTGAGTAAGTCTTATTCCATCATAGTTACTCACTTCCACTGTACTTGCCTTTGTAAAAGCAATGCAGTCTGTCAGTTTAGGCAGAATTGAGCTGAGATTCTCTAAAAGACTGAAGCTGCAGAAACCTTTTCATTGGCAGTGGGGAAAAAATACCCACAATGATTGGTGGGAAAAGCCATTGCTGTTCCTCTGTACATGTTCGAAAGAAATGTTCTTCTTCTTTTGGTTAAAAAGCCTCGAGTTGACATCTGTGTTTATATGTAATTATTCATATGTAATTAGGGCAGGGATAGATTTGAAAGAATCAATAAATCAGAATAAAAGGATATTTTTTTTTTTATATATCGATACAATTGGCTTTACAGTGACCTTTAGTATATCTGAACCAGTTTTAAAGACAAAACAAGAGTGGCAGCCAAAACAAGAGTTCGTTTAATGAGCAAAAGCTAGTTTTGAATGACAACGAAGGAATCATTCACATCAGAGCACGTGGTTGCTCATAGTTTGTTAACAGTTTATAATGCCAGAAGTAGAACCTCCAGCTTCTCTACATCCAAACACAGTGCATCGTCAGAGCTGCCTGCGGCTGTGATGTCTGCATCTTTAAAATATGTCACCCATTGCTGCTCAGTTGATCCTTTTTGTTTGTTGGTTGCGTTCTTTGAATGAATGCTTATTTGAAAAGCTCATCTGAGCGAAAGTTTGAATCGTTTTAAATTAGGTCTGCTTCTTATCTGCAAAAATTGATGTCGTTCGAAAAGACGTCTTGATCAAACATCATGATATCATGATACACACAACAGTGTCTTTTGTAGGCACATGAATGTCTCCTGGAATTAGGAATATAATAAATTTGAGCACCTATTGACATTGGACTTTTAATCTTGTAGTGGCCAATGGGCACTTCCACCCCCCTTACACATGTGCATGTTGTTTATGTGTGTGTGTGTGTGTGTGTGTGTGTTTATGTGTGCACAGTGCTGGAGAGAGCTATTTTGAGCAGTTACATTAGTGGCCTTAGAGGGGGTCAGTATGTGACACACTGGCCTCTGCTGGGGTTAATAGATCCCGTGACGTGCGGCCAGACTCCACTCAGGATCAGCCCTGCCCTTAATTAGTATGTAGGCTTTCCTCGTAAGGCAGGACCTGCACAGTGTCATTAGTTAATAGCAGAGCACTCTTGCTGCACACTAACATGCAGCCGGGACCTCTGTGCAAAAAGTTCATGCATTCATACCACAGAATTGGTTTTCTCTTTTCGTTGTGGAACACATTAGTGCATGTTAATTGAGTCTATAGCATTTTGAATAATAGCATTGAAATATAGTGAGATTATGAGGCAAGTGTGTGCATGCAAAGCCTATAACAGTGTCTAAACCTGGTCCTCAACACTACATTAAATAAAAGATGGTGACTGAACCAGTTTAGTTTATTGGTGCTCCATTGCATAAGCATGTCATTCACAGCTGCAGTGACATTTGGAATTCATAGAATCAAAAGTAAAGACTTTTTAATGAATGAGTGGTAACTGTGGACTGTTTGCCTGCACTGCTATAATTGAGCTTTTGCCATTTTGAAAGTGACTTCGTTTAAAGAGACTTTCTTTGCACAAGTAAAAACCGGACCTGCAGATTTTCAGTCTAATCTCAGAGAAATAACTATCTTGCAACCTGCTGGATTTTCAAAACATGCAGAGTGTCTTAATAAGCCAAAACCATAAAAGCAGTTGCTGTTATGCTGCAAAACTAGACTTAGATTCAGTATTATATAAACCAACTTTGTTGTTTTTTTGTACTATGTGAGTTCATTTTTGTCACAGATCCAAAATGTTTATCCACCAGCACTGAGAAAGTTAGTAATAACATGTTTCATGACTTTTATATGGCAAATACTCCAGAATCAGCTCTTTCTGAAACTAGCATCTAAGAGATTTGCACTTGTCCATGTGGTCTGGTATTACTGAGTATACAAATCTTTAGCGAAATCTCCCTCTCTTAGCGTGGGGCTGGGGAGTTCTCCTAAGCAGCTTATACTTGCCTGGGAAAGACCTGCATTAACAGATTGAGGAATTTAGAATGGAGGAATTTGGGCTGAATTTCCCAAAATTAGGCACACTTACAAACACACGTTTATACACCGGCGCTCCATCTCAGCCATGCACCCAGGATCTGTAAGTGGTGTATAATCTGTACTCGTGTTTTGTGTGTTAGGCATTCTGTATACACATCCACTGTTTTGTTTACACACACTGAAAAGTCAAGTGCTGAAATTACGAGGCCTGCAAATAAGTCAACAGCCTCATATATCATTACTCTGATCACAGCTGCCTGAAAACAACACCCCAGTGTAATGGAAGCTGTCATTATGCCAGAACATTTCAGTCATCTCTTTAATAAATGCATGTATTGATTTTAATCCGTTCGCAGCACGCATGGTTTAAGGGCTGGCGTGATCTCTGTGAGCGGTGCAGCCATGTGGTCATGACGAGGGAGTAGTATATGCTCTGCACACACAGGGAAGCATGACAATTGTCCAGCTGAGTAGTCAGCAGAGCGCTCTCGTCTGCACAAAGACGCAGAACAGGAATTGTCGTAGAGGATTATAGGAAATGCTCATTTGAATATAGAAGATATTCATTTGCATTAGAAGAGTAACGTCTGGATTTTGGCATGCATATTTATGCTTGATTCATGTGAATTAATACATCCATCAATCTCTTTTTTGCCTTTTCCTCAAAGACACTGAACTTTACTATAAATAAAATTTTAAGTCATATGAAAATTCTGGCTGCCCTTAACACTCTATGGCAATTTTTATGGGGGATGGGCCAACAGAAATACAAAAATAAAACCAGGAATAAAAATCTTGTGACATTAATGTACATAACAGTTCAAGATATTTTAGCTGTATCATTTCAGATATGAAGTTTCTTACTTGAAGGCAACCAGTGAAGGCAGCACGACTTCATAATTCTTGCACAGCTATTTCTACCCTAATCCTCTTTTCCTCAGCCTGCCTCTTCACATGCAGGGGCGTAATACACTCCTTGAGCAAGTAATGGCCAAGATGAAGATGCTGCGCTGGGTTTGGCGTGGTGGGCCAGGTGCTCTGGCTAGGGTGAAGTCTTCGATCTGATACAGCCAGACTGAGATTAGAGAGTCAAGTGGAGTCCTCCACTTTGATGGCTTTGTTCGTTTTTGGCCTCTGTCCATTACACCACCATCCATTTGTTCCATCTCCCGTTTTATTAGCGATGGAGAGGCCGTGCCGTAATTAAAAAGCTCATAATGAGGCAGTGAGAGCGGTAAAAGAGGGGGATCGACTCTTGGACTGGGCTGGGCTGGGCTAAAATGGGGCGCTGGCAAGACTGTGCTGAGCAGCCTGTGGGCCGAAGGGAGGCACACATACTTTGGGCAGATTTGGAGGTGATTTGTGTAACCAGGGCGACCTGGTCCTCTGCAGACCCGCATGTTTTGGGGATTTACACCGGTCAGCGGGAGGGATGGACAGGCATCAGCCCACTAAACCACACTGCAGAGCCTCTTAACTGGGCATAGGGCAAACACAGAGAGACGGCTACAGAAAGAGAGACGCTTTGGGTCATTTCTATGGCTTGGTCTGCCAGTTGTCTGGAGTGCCACAGGCTGTTGTCCTTACTCTAAGACTGTTCCAGGCTGAAAAAGTGATCTGCCACCTTCAAGAACAGCGAGCCATGTTTCCCAACAGTCACAGTGAGATGAGTCTTCAGTATAGTAGTAACGCTGAAATAGACACTCTCATAGCTGACTGTTGCCAAAGCTCTTCACACATTGTTGTTTTGCAACAAACTGTACCTCTTCTTGTTTAAATGAGCTGTGTGTGAGAAATGATTAATATCAAATTGCCACGTGCTTTTATTGTGAACAACATGACTTCTGAAAATGATCAGCTATGTGTAGCTAAAATTATTATTGACACTTACTAACAGTAACATATCTATGTGCTTCTCTAGAAAAAATTTTTTTATTAGGTGCTAATAACTGGATTTTTCTCCTGCTTTGCAGCTTCCACAAAGTCTCACTGAACTGTACTCTTGTACAGCAGTGGTATATAATGGCAGAAACAGTCCTGTTTGGTGTTGAGGCTCTGTGACTGGCTGGTGCTTGCCTGGCCCAGTGAGAGCTGCCAGCCCTGCCAAAGTGGAGCCCCACAAACATACTGCTGTAGACCAGAGCACCACACTCATATTTAAATGAAAGAAGCACACAGAATCACGTGGACTACTGCCATTAGCTCCAAGCACCGTGTATATAGCATTAAACCTGCAAATTATCACCACAAGAGCCATGCAAGTTCATGTAAAAAGAGTTGATTTAAAATTATCGTGGACAATTCATGTTGGTCTATTTGCCATACAAATACAAAAGAGGATATTAATATTCCATATATATAAAAAACCTTGTTTTGTTCCATCAGTGATGATATGCAACCATTAAGCACAACACAGCACAAACAATCCTGCTGCTACAGAGTCAGCAAAGAGCTCCATGCTTCCTCTAATTCAGAGACTTATTGCCCACTGCCAGTTCACCAATATACAACCCACGGCTCTCACTGGAGCGGGTCACTGTGGCACAGCGAGGGACAGCACTAGAGGAGAGGAGATCGGGATGAGAGGGAAACAGAGGCATGTTTTGTTGCTCAGTGGCTAGAGAGGTTATGCCGAATTACCGGATGGAGAGACACAGTACAGATGAAAACTAGCTGGAGGTGTTGCAGGGGGGAGAGGAAGTTAAAGTTTGTCAGGAAAAATAGAAGCTTTATTCAAATAGGTGAGGGTGTTGTTGCTTTGTTGATGGAAGGTGTAGGGCTGATTACCCTAAGTGTGGGCTGTTTTTGAGTGAATGTATTGGCTGAACTGCAGGCAGGAGTACTCTTGCTCTTTGTTAGGTGTGGGAGGCACGCTAGGCGGGGGACTACAGAGGGGAATTGGCAGGCAGTGGCTGGCTGTAACCTGTCATATGAGTTCTAAGTTGGTCTTTTGTGAGAAAATAGCAGTTGCCAGCATGCAGAGGTGGTGATTTAGCAGGGAGATAAGCTCTCTGTAATGGCAGGGTGGAATAATTCTCATTTAAGTAGGTGGGTGATTCCAGCCTCTCGCTCCAACCCTGCTGGGATGGCTTTCACGCCTGTCGTGTGGTAAGCAGTGCTCCCTTTTCAAACAGACCCCTTTGATATGTGTACACGTACACGCTCTGACTGTGATTGCATGTCTGAACCTGGAGAGAGTCAGCTGCTATTAGAACAATGAAAAACATGAATTTAATGAATAAAGGGGCTATTATTCCATACACACACTCAACTACTGAATATTATGACAATTACTTGAGTAATGATATACACAACAGTTATTACAGCAAACAGTTCGTTTGGTTTTATATATGTGATATCTCTAACTATATACCTGCAGTCAGAAGATCCTGCTGGTGTGAATTTTCATTCTTTCAGTGACACACATAAGTCAGATGCACACTGGAATCAGTCAAGATCAGATATTGATTTTGCTTGGCAATGACTAATTTATTATTTTTTTTGCTGTGACCATCTGTGTGTTAATTACATGAAGGGATACTGTCCCCTGTAGTTTGGGAATGGAAGTCGCTTTGAATAAATCTATATTTAATGTAAATATTTAATGTAGTGTATGATAATGCAGATGAGTGTATTAGAAAGCTGCTGCTACACCTGTACCGAAATACTGTCCCATAATTTAGCGTTGTCCTAAATAGCCACTTGGTTTCAGCATTTGATAGACTTCATTCACGTATTTGAATACACAACTGATATACACATGCACACACACACACACACACACACACATTATTCTTATTCTTTAAGTACATTTGAATATTTAGTATAATATTTGTTAGAGTATTGGAAATTAAATGAATTAGATAGTCCTTGCTATATCACAGCACTAATGTATTGACTACGGAAAGGTCAAATGGAAATCAGTGTGCGCGATAAGCTGAGATGGAGGTGAAAATGTGCTCCGTGTGCGTGATCCTCTCTGTCTGTCAGACGCGTATTTGCTCGTTTACATTCCCCTAGCATTAAGGGCACTGGAGACAGCTGAGCAGTCTTATTAGTCATTACTGGCTGATCAATACTGGGAGGAAAGGGCCAAGGCAGACGTCTGTCTCTGTGCACCATAGAGAGATGGAGAGAGAGAGAGAAAGGGAGGGAGTGAGAGAGTGAGAGTGAGATGAGGAGCGAGTGCACTCAGCCACTCATGCTGGAGCTGCAGTCTCCCCAGACAAGGAGAAAAAGACTCTTTAACACCACCTCCTGTGTTGAAATAAGCGTACGGGGCATTTCTTATTCTACCGTCTCCATTGAGGGGTCTCGGGGAAGAAAGGGGGGTATTGTTCCAAAGGATGAACTCATTTTGGATTAAAGGGAATTTTTTATGTGGTCCCTCTGCAGAATCTGTTTGATGGGAAAGTAAGACCGCAACAGTGAGGCAGTTCGTGGCTTTTGTTCATGATCCGCCTGTGTGGTACAAGTTACGATAAGAATGTGTTTCGAATTCTCCCCATAGTCACTGCTCACAGGTGTGTGTGAGTGTGTGTTTGTGTGCGTGTGTGCATGCTTGTGTATATATGGATGTATGAGCACTTAGAGAGGGTCCAGAGATCACTCTACAGCACTAGAGGAGCACTTAAAGCCATTGGTTGAGTCTGAGCTATTGAGGTGTGAGGTGGCTACAGCAGCCATTGCAGCACTGGCAGATTTGGCTCTGTGCCAGCACCTGCAATTCTGAAACCAATTCTCCATTGCTGTGGCTAAAGGCTCGCGCCCCACCTCCCCCAAAAGCAGTGAAGTGCTGCCATAGCTCGTCGTTGGCGTGATTCACCGTCTTCAGCTCCAATTCTCATCTCCATTCCCTCCCCACTCTCTCTCTCTCTCTCTCTCTGCCTTTTCATCCTCCCTCCATGAGGGAAGAGCAGTCTTTTGTAGTAGGATCACTGCTCACTATGCACTGCAGATGAAAAGCATATGATCCTGAGTGAGGCACGCTGACACGGCCCTAAGTGATCGGAACAAAACAGGACTGCATTGCCCTCCAGTGGTGAAGGCTCACAACTACCGAAGGAGATTTGAGAAAGGCTGTTCATGTCGATAACACAAGGCTCTGATGTATTACCAGATTGTTTTTGAAATTATTTATTGTTATCATCTTTTCCAGGCATGGCTGTGCATTTCTCATATGTTACACCCCCTCTTTGCAAATGTATAATTTGTCAACTGTGTGTGAAAGTGTTTATATCTTACTAATTTAAATGATACTAATATTATCTAAACCAGGAAAGGTTCTAATTGTAAGGGAAACCTATGTAAGCAGTTCATGGTTTAGGATTAGATTGCCTGCTAAGTTGATGCGTCTTAGTACAGTAGATTCATGTCAGTATTTCTCTCTCTCTCTCTTTGTCTCTCTCTCTCTTTCTCTCTCTTTCTCTGTAGCTTTGCTGTCATCCTGGTGCGAGGAGCTGGGTCGGCTGCTCCTGCTACGGCACCAGAAGAATCGACAGAGCGAGCCCCAGGGCAAAGTGCCCATGCAGCCGCCCATGAACTCCATGAAGCCCTCGCTCTCCCACAGGTCAGTGCTCAATGGCTAGACAAAAGCCCAGCTCTGCAGACGGCTAGCCTGCCTCTCACTGGACCGACTCCAGGCACTGTGACAACCACTGCTCTAAACCTGTTGACCCCAGAGCTGCAGCTTCAGCACAGGGCCACAGTGCTAAATTACAGCTGTTCTTGTAACATGTTATATTCTTGTCAGAAATGAGCTATCATCTTAAATGCAGTGCACTTGAACTCCTTAAATTCTGCCCTTTTACTTGGCCCCCTCTGTTACCACCAGCTGCCTGCACTCATTTCCAAGACACCAGCAGTCAAGGTTTTGTCAGCCATGCTGTGTAAACATTGAATCAGTGCTCACTATCAGTGCCATCTACCAATCTCTGGACTCCAAGGCAGTAAAAAAATTGAATGATGCTTCATTTTTATTTAAACTTTGCTCTTTAAAAGTCACTAAATGATTCCACTCAGTGGACTTGTTTGTTGATAGAGTGCCAGAGTAAGGGCCTCTGGGGTGTCCAAGCAAAGGAGAAGCACTGGCTCAATGAAGTTATGTTTAATAGAACAGTCTGTGCTCTGGGCCCAGGCCTGAGCCGTGATTGGTTGCCAGGGAAAATCTCCCTGGCGAATCCTACTGCTTGGGTTCTATGGGAAACAATGTCTTCCATTCAGTGGTGAATTCTTCCAGAAGTCAGCAAACCTCCCTGTAGCTGCCTTTTAGTGCTTTAGACCCCACTGTACAGAGCTGGGATATGAACTTCCTGCTCTCAGATACAGTAAAGGGAATTTATATGCCCAAGTAAGCTTGATGATGTGATGTTGTTGTTCATCTTTCAGTGATGGATCCTTTCCATACGACTCCGTTCCGTGGCAGCAAAATACCAACCAGGCCCCAGGCTCATTGTCGGTGGTCACAACCGTGTGGGGGGTTACCAATACATCACAAAGTCAGGTGAGGCACAAAAACAACTTGTACTAATGTGCTAAATACTCCCTTTTGAACATTGCTGTCCCACTATTAGTAACATGGACAGCTGAAGGTTTTGTAATCCTGTTGTTTTTGAATCAGGTATTGGGAAACCCCATGGCCAACAGCAACAACCCTATGAACCCTGGAGGCAATGGAATAGGGTCCGGAATGTCGGCCAGCAACCCGGGGATCAACTCGCCTCAGTTCCCTGGCCAACAGCAACAGTTCTCAGCCAAAGGGGGCTCCAACCAGGCCTACATGCAGCAGGGCATGTACGGACGAGCAGGGCACCCCGGAGCTGGAGGCTTCAGTGGGAGGTGAATGTTCAAAGCCCTGCACTGACAAATCTGCAGAACAGTCCCAGACACACTGATGGGAAGATACTGCCCAAAGAGAGGAGCCTTTCCTTGCTCGATTCCATGAGAAATCCAATAAACTTGGGCAATGAGTCCTCCATTAGTGATATTCGATATTTGATTATGATGCCAAGCCAACACTTAGCTCAGGGATCGCAGTCTTCCAGGAGTTTTCTCAAAAGAGATGATATCACCTTCACATAGTGCCAAGCAGACAGAGAGAGTGTAATGATTAAATAGATAGTATCTAAAGATCTAATATACAGAGACAATGACATCAGATGCTTTTGAATCCGAAAGGGAGGCTTTCTTAGATTATGATTATTGACTTTGATATAAGTGTGCCAGTAACTAAACCGGTGTTTGGTTTTTCTCAGCTACCCGGGTGGTCCAAACGCTCCAGGTGGTATAGGCATGCCCCCTCATACCAGGCCGCCATCAGACTTCACTCAGCCTGCTGCTGCTGCCGCTGCTGCCGCTGTTGCTGCCGCTGCCGCCACAGCAACGGCTACTGCCACAGCCACAGTCGCTGCTTTGCAGGAGACCAACAAGGACATGAACCAGTATGGCCAGGTGTGTGATGTTCACACAGCCCCAGTGCCCCAAGTCCTGTAAATCCATCTGCTCAATTATCTACTAATCTCCCTTACTCTTTCCTCCAGATGTGCTCCTCGTTTCAGATGGGACCCACACAGGGCTATAACAGCCAGTTCATGAATCAGCCTGGACCCCGGGGCCCACCGGCCATGGGGGGAGGCATGAACCCAGCTGCCATGGGCGCCGGCATGAATAGTTCCAACTTGAGCGGACCACCAATGGGTATGAACCAGCCTCGGGCCCCAGGGATGGGACCCTTTGGGGGCCATGGGCAAAGGATGCCCCAGCAAGGCTATCCTGGCCCCAGGCCCCAATCCATGCCCATGCAGGGCACCAAGAGGCCCTATCCCGGAGAGGTGAGAACAATCTCAGTCAACTGTTTTTAAAATTCTCTTGTGGTTTCCCACCTTGTTTTACATACTAAAAGCTGAAAATTGGACAGAAGTACTTATATATATACTTGATTTTATCTACCTGTTTAGATTTATATGTACCGTTCACATTGCCACACTATTAATTTATAACTGTAAAATTGAATGTCTATAAATAATTCCATCACTCTTTAAATTCTGGCAGATAATTATTTTTTTTTACTGTCCCTAATAGTGCTATTAGACTGTTGGAATGATTGTGATGAAAATTCTCTCTCTTTAGCCTAACTACCCGGGCCAACAGTTTGGACCTAATGGCCAGTTTCCTAACCAGCAAGGGCAGTACCCCAACCCTAATGGTTCCAGAGCATTGCCCTCGCCCAATTATCCTGGTCAGAGAATGCCAGGCCAGCAGGGCTCAGGCCAGTACCCTCCTTCAGGAGTGGCCATGGGCCAGTACTACAAGGTAAATATAACAGAAAAGGAAATGTAGAGCTTCATATTTCTCATTTTTCAGACTGCAAAACAGAGAGTGTTTTTTTTCTCCAGCAGGAGCCATTCAATGGGCAGAATAACAGTTTCTCTGGAGGTGGTTATTCGTACACTCAAGGCAATGGGGTAGGTATCCCTTTTCATACCCTGTTGTGTTTTCTTAGTGTGTAACTTCTGAGCAAATCATCTATAAAGAAATAAATATGTGCTAATGATTATGTATGAATACAGACTTCAGAAATGAGCATATATTAAACTATTTTTTCCCTTCCAGCCTCCTCGGCAGGTTGTGAACTACCCTCACTCACCAGTTCCTGGGAACCCCACACCACCCATGACTCCTGGAAGCAGTATCCCTCCATACCTTTCACCCAGCCAGGATGTTAAGCCTCCGTTTCCTCCTGACATGAAACCAAACATGACGTCCTTGCCTCCACCGCCGAGTGAGTGCCACAGACATAACACCTGAAATCGGTTCGATCCTACTACTTGTTTCTTCATTAAGCACTCAGTCAGAGTCAAAACACCCTAGACAGCCCTTTGATCCTTTCAGTACCTTCAACCGGGTGAGAAAAAGTCTCAGCGCTCATTTATCTTACCTCATTCATTTTTCACATCCACTCCGAGGGCATTCATAATGCATGGATTTGAGTGAGAATGTTGAAACCATGTGACCCCAAAGGCGAAGTTTTCTGCACATCCCATATGCCTGTTAAGAAGCACAAACGAACACTCTCCCAAACAGCAGTGTGCGTGTTTGTGTGCTAATGATGTGTGTTGCTTTTAGCTAACCCCAACGAGGAACTACGGCTGACCTTCCCCGTGCGGGATGGGGTGGTGCTGGAGCCTTTCAGATTGGAGCACAACCTGGCCGTCAGCAACCACGTCTTCCACCTGCGGCCCTCCGTCCACCAGACCCTCATGTGGAGGTGTGTGTGTGTGTGTGAATATATTTCATGATGGTTAGTGTACGGTTAGATTATTAGTGGGTGACTGACACAGTAGAGTGGTGTTGATATGATCAATCCAGTAGTTATTTCACATCTGGATCATGATTTTATGCTTTTTTATGCATTTTTTGAGCATCTGCGGAAATACATAAATGTAAATGTAGATGGATAGTATTTGTAAATGTGGGTTCCAATATAATATAAAACACATTTTAAATAATATTTTGGAAGATATTTAGGTACATTTAGTTAAACCTGATTCTGTACCAAGGAAGACCCTGTGTAAGTGTGCTGAGCTTTGCAGAATAAACTCCCAAGTATGAGGAGAAGCCTGTTTGCTGAAAACAAAACAGTTGCAGGTGTTCTGATGCTTCATTCAAATACAGTGGGAGCTTTCCAATACCAACAGATGGCCTCAAACCTGTGCCAGTGCACTTTTCATTGATAAAAGACTATATTTGCTGGTGTTTTATCTAGTTCAAGGTTCTTTATTCAACCCCTAAGACTGTGCAGTAAATTATTCAAATGAATGTAAACTGTTAAAGGATTGTTTTTGTCATTTAAAGTGTAAATGGGTTGTTTTCAGGTCTGACTTGGAGCTCCAGTTTAAATGCTACCACCATGAGGACCGGCAGATGAACACCAACTGGCCGGCGTCGGTGCAAGTCAGTGTCAATGCCACACCGCTCACCATCGAGAGGGGTGACAACAAGACCTCCCACAAACCCCTCCACCTAAAGCACGTTTGTCAGCCAGGAAGAAACACCATCCAGATCACAGTCACGGCCTGCTGCTGCGTGAGTACAGCTGCACCGCACTTAATGGCAATGTTTTTGAATAATACATCGTCTCTCATATTAATGGCAGTGCTCGAGCACTCCTGTACAACATATGATACTAAATGAGATAACACTGATTTGCTTGAGCAGCCTGCTTGTGTAGGGTCCTCCACAGTGTGTGTGTGTGTGTGTGTGTGTGTGTGTGTGTGTGTGTGTGTGTGTGTGTGTGTGTGTGTGTGTGTGTGT
>JBBKCR010000141.1:13329932-13348457 GCA_037577295.1 Ladigesia roloffi | reverse complement strand
TCTCTCTCTCTCTCTCTCTCTCACACACACACATTTCTTTCTCTCTATCCCTCTCTCTCACAGTCTCCCTTTCTTTCTTTCTCTCTTGCTCTCTTTTACATTTGCTCACTCCCTAACTTTCACTCATTTTTGTCCATTCTCTCGCTCCCTCTCTTTCTGTCTTTCTTACACTCACTCTCTCTCTCTCTCTCTCTCTCTCTCTCTCTCTCTCATTCTTGATTTTCAGAATACAGCATTGAATTTGCAATCATGTCCTTGCCATCGTTTCTGGACTGCTCATTCGCTTTTCTTCCAGTTTTTAAAGTTTCCTGAGATTGATGCCAAATCTTTTTTTAGACGACACTTCCTGACCCTCAGAACAGGATATGACATCATACCTGTGACCATGAAACTTCTCCACCTTCAGCAAAGCTTGCCTTACTATATACGCCACACAGGCCTACGCTCATGTACTAGTAGTTGCCAACCAGTGTTCGATTATATAGACGCCACAACCGTGTGGCTGGAGTGGAGTTGGTGGACAAGGTGTAGCTTATCGCCCTGATGCTTTATGAAAGTAAATTATGAACCTTTGTGGAAAAACAGTCCTCTCTCCTAAATGAAACCATATGCGAGCTGAGGTCACATCGTTTGTTTGACTTCTCCGATTACAGAGTTGCCATGGAGACCCTCTCGTTCCCTTTCTGTGCGTCTGCATTGTTGTAGCGAACTTCATATAATTCAGGCCTCCACCCTCATGAAGTTTTAGTGATTTGGAATATGTAGCCCAATTACGGAAACTTGGCTTCGAGAGGAAAGGCGCTTCCATTGCCAAGGCCTAACTTTCTCATGTAGCACTCACATGTTTACAATCATTACCAGCAATTAGATGAATGGCTCCCCCCAAAAAAAGTACATACATCTGTATTTTTTTTACTGTGGCTGTGTAGTGAAGATAAAATAAAAGTGCTTCAGTGAAGTGTGCTTGAAGTTGGATCTAAAAGGAAAATCTCATCCTCAATGTTTTTTTTTCCAGCAGTATATGAACTTAATGTCAAACTGACAGCCATTCCCCGGGCTTTAAATGTGAATTTCTATTACACAAGCATCCCTCCCTAGGACCATATCTAAGCAATAAATCACGACCAAACTGCCTCCCAAGTGGAAGATCTGAGATGGTGAGAGTTTCCCAATTCTCGATGAGAGCCAAAAGCCTATGTTGAAACCTTGAGACACCTATAGCCGGCTCTGACACGGCCGTAAAGCATAAAGACCAAAGAGAAGAGTTTAGTTTCAATGTTTTAATTCAACAAACCCCTAAAAGCACAAAGTATTCGGTTTTTCTAACTAATAAGGCACATATCGGAATGCCGTTTCATGGACGTCGAGCAACAGAGATGTTCTCTTTATTTTCTAGTACAGTTTTTTTATCAAGCCCTCTCTGTTGCTCTGTCCAATTCAATAGGATCTCAAATATGTTACAGACATTACGAACAAGAACATAAACATGAGTATCTAACATCACAAGAGAGATTCCATACATTCAGTAAATATGTATTAATTGGTATACCCTAGTAGTGAATAAAGGCATTTTAATTGTAACAGTTATTAGTGAGGTGAACTCTATTTTTGGAGAAATTACATGACTTAATATTAAATAATACATTGCACAAAAAATATAGTTCTTAACTCAGTTAAAACACATGCACATGCAAACTCAACTACAGTTCTTTGTCTCACACACTTATTGTAGTAACGTTTAATTTCAACATATTTCAGTATCATTCTTTGCCTTGGCAGCAACTGGTGACATGGAAAAGCTCACAGCTTGATACAGTTTGACTTACAGTGGTGTGAGTCAGTCTTGTGTCCAACCTTCGCTGTTACACCGTTATTGCTTTCCTAGAACTGCTATTTCAAACATTTGTGCTATTCAGCAGACACGTATGGTGATCTTCATAGGCATATTAAAGCACTTTCCTTGGGTAAAATGTTTCTATATATATATTCTCCTACTACCTAAATGAGCAAAACACAAATAAAATGGCTTGTAAGGGCATGTAATAATTATGTACCACCTAACAATATTCTACGTAGACATCAATATTTCCTTCATAGTGTAGTTCTGTTGCATTTTATACAAAAAAAGAGAAGATATTGTTAAAAAGACCTTCCATAAATATTTATTTCTGCAGAATATAACCTAAGATCATTGTAAAACAACGTTTAAAAACTCCCAGCTCTTTTGCATCTCAGCGATCTGCCCTTTTTTTTTTCTTTCGCATAGACGATTTCAATATCGCATTTTCAAAATAGCTAACTTGAAAATGATGGCCGTCGAATATATACACAATATGAGCGATAAACTTGTATCTTTTATAGGGAAAAACAAAGGAAGAAGGGAAAGAAAAAAAAAATCTAATTTCCGATTGCAAAATTTTCAACATCTATACTGGTTTCCAAAATACACATATCTTTCATAGAAAATAAGTTTACACTGAAAGTGAGCTATAAAAGTCAAGTATACGTAATTCAAGACAAACACATGCGTGAAAGCACTTGTATTGTAAAAATGCGTGTACACTCTGTCACTACCTCCGATGGCTCCAACCCTGTCTGGCTGCAGGAGCAGAACAAGCACGTCACAGGGCTTAAACACCTCCAGAGACAGACGGAGAAAGTAACTCCCATCTGAGCCGCAGCAAGCTGTGGTAAATAGCTGAGCCGTTACAATATGCTCCTCATCAATACTACTTCAGTCTGAGAGACTTCCTAAGAGTAGATATTCACGGTGCTGCTACTTCATACGGGACCGGGGAATAAACGTAAAGAACCATAATCAAGCAGTGTAGCCTCTTTTTTTTTTTGCACATTAGGGCTGCAAACAATCAATTCAATTGATCCCAGGGATGTGGGGGAGATAGTTTTGTGCTAAGCTTTAGAGAATCAGCAGCGGTTTCACTGAATTCCTTATACTTTACTGAGAAAAAAGCACAGCCTCTGGCTGATCTCCGACCACGGTGTTAATCAAAACTCAGTATAACGCCTTCCATCCTAAATGAAGCTGGAAGTGAGGCTTGGCATGTAACAATGTGTGCACAGAGGAGCTATTAGCAACAACAGTCCACATAAAACTACATTTATTGAGTAATGAAGGAGCTCTTTTAGAAGGCTAACACTCACGAAACAGGACAACCTGTTTTGCAGAGAGCCGTGCTGCGAGACTGATGGTGCCGCTGATTCCTCAGCGGCGGGCTACAGTCTGATTGGATTTACCATCAGGAAATCAAACCTAATGCAGCCACAGCTCCAAACGAAGGGAGGGAAATATTCGTTGGTTCTCTGTTTTCAGTGCGAATGGGTTCGTTACATGGCCGCCCCATCAATTCACATCTTAGTCCGGCACCTACCAAAACTCCCCAACTTTTCACATCATCATTACCATCACCATCTAAAGCATTTTGGACTCGTCCCTTCAGACATGGTTTGCTTCTGCATCACACAGTTTTGTCTCTATAAATCAGACAAACACAACACAAAATATATGAGGTTATGACTTCTGATGTTTAGTAAACAATTATACACATTCTATATACCGAGACATGGGTTTCACTTTATATGTACATCTAGGCTTACAAACTTGACAAGACAATATTCTGCCCTCAATAACTTCAGTCAGCAAACGCTTTTACGAATGTGTCTACAAATTACCTTCGTTATACAAAATAAAGCTACATTTAATGTTATACAATATCATTTGCTCTTTGATCACTGTCGAATGTGACCAGTTAGTATGTAGTGTAATCGCTTAAGAGCAAATCTTATGGAGCGAGAGGTAAACTACAGTATATCCTTCGATAATTGATCTTTTGATCGCACAAATACATTTTTATATCTTTTTTTTTTCCTGTGATAAATTCTCTACACTATGCTACATTCTTCAAATGCTTTCAAAATGTCCTGTGTCCCATGACCAATCGTTTTCAAAACCATTTTGTCACTTACAGACCTTTCCAAAGACATTTCAACATAACATACTTTGTCCTTTTCTCACTTTTTAGCCAAATGTTACCTCCCCTCCTCCTAGACAGGCCATTTTTTCCTTAAAAAAACAAACTAACTAAATAATCACAGCTTTGATGGGATTAAATCCATCATTTGTCAGTTGTGTGGATAATTCAGAAATGTACATAAAGAGAAAAGCTTTTATACAGCTGTGATGTGATTAAACGTTCACGGAGAAGAAATATTCTTTTTGCCATGTCACAAAGATATGTAACATCTCTAGATACTCTATAAATACCAAAAAAAACCTGCCATTAAAATTTCAAATGTTCAAAAAACCAAGTATTTGACAAACTAAATATTTCTTTCAAAGCTGGGAAGGCAGTTTTTAGCACACGATAGAAGTAAATGCTTTCAGATCTACGAATAAATGCTACGTATGAATGATTAAAAAATAGAGCACTCATGCTATTTTAAGATCAGGCCAATGTAGAATTGCATAGATACGCATAGGCCAGGAGTCTTAAAAGACCTTAAACATCATGTCATCTTAATACAGCGACGCGCATATTAGAAATGATTCATGGATAAAAATGTGTAATTCCAATGCCGAGTATATCCTGAGGCAAAGAAAGGTGTTTGTTCCTGCTGACTGTGGTTATATGATGAATTCAAACCTGTCATGTAGTCAATCAATAGGCTACTGCTTACTAAAATGGTACAGACACTACTTACACCTGGTCACTTCATGGAACTGTTATCTGGACTGTGTGCTTAGTCACAGGCATTTAGACTTGGTGGTCAAATGCATCTCCAGTCAGCCAGACTGAAATCTGATTGCTCCAGTGGCATTTACACTGCAATAGCAGGGCTCGAATGCATCTCAATCCAAATCCTGAAGTGCTTTGAGCCAACAGGTTAATATAGAGTGCGTTTACACCTGCATTTTTACGTGGCTTGTAGTCATCTAGATAAATTCCTTATCCTGAAGATGCATGAAGTGACCAGACGTAAAAGGTCTAAGACTTGTGCATAAGCTGTTGACATCCTGCCTAAAACTGCTTCTAGGTTTACTTTTAGCCAGCCGACTGCTGCAGCATTGACTAAGTTGATCTAGCGATGTATAGGCATGCCAAACGTGCATATATGGCAAAAGTAGGAACTTGATATTTCTGAATTTCATACATGACAATTCGATCCTACAGTAGTTTCTAATGGCAAGAGGTGGGTTTAGACAACTCCTGTGGTTACACACACAGGGGTAAATATCCCAGTTTAGTTGAACCAATTGCACGATGATATAAAAAAAATCAAACAAAAAAAACCAAAACAAATAAATATGCAACAAAAAGCTAGGGATGACATGTACAATATCCCCTGTTAATTCACAGTTAAAATGGTGTGCTGTTGACACAAAGAACACTGCAAGGCACACTATAGGCCCTGACTGACTGAACTAATATAATACCTTTACCACTCAGCACATCCAAATAGTTCACTTGGCAGGGAAAATGAAGACAGAGTCTGTAAACACGCAGTCAGAGAGCCCAATGTTGAGGTCAGCCATTGTGCTCGGTGTGGATATCAATACTGTCAGTGACACACTTCTAAATACATACACAATAGTCAGTTATACACATAAATCAAATAAATGTGTTGTATGCTGTTGAAATACAAGGCCATATCAGAATGAGCAATATTTACAATAATATTTTGGCACATCTCTTTTTTTTTTTTTTAAATGGAGCACTTGAGTGTGACAGGGGAAGGGGCAGAGGAACAGAAAGGTAGGAGTGGGCAGGGACCTGCCGGTCCTTATTGCACGCGGCGGCAGTAGTAGCCCAGGACTTTGCACTTCTCACACAGGTGCTGTGGGTGCTCCTTGCTCTGGTCAGAGACGTCCAGGCCATCAGGCTTCTCCAACGGTCGCTGTAGGAGTGGAACATGTCATTATTTTCAGATCTCAGTCTCACCACAATGGATTCTATTTCTTAATACTTCACTAAGGCTGAGATTTTTTTATGTTGAGGCCTCAAAGGTTCATATTATGGAAGATTATATTCAGAGCTAAAGTTCAGAGCTAAAAACCACAGTCTGGTTCCATTAAGAGGGTGTGTCAGACATTTGTTTAGCATGGTATGTCAGATACATACTCTCTAAAATCTGAAATGCTATGAAAATTACACCAAAGCCATTGGAAATTCTATCAGGATTCCATCTATTCAGTATGCTTATTCCTACTAGGATTTGAACCAGCTTGATTATCAAGGTGGTGAATCTTTTTCTTGGAAATTATGCAGAAAGACCCGGAGAATAGTGGTAAGAGCCAGGGGGTTTTGGCTGTTGATCACAAACAATACCTCCACAATCATTTGTTTTCCCACCCATACTTGTTGCAGGATCTTTTTACGATCCTGTTATTCTTTCCAGTGTGTCTCAGCTGTATTTTATGAAATACGGAAAACCAGGTTAACACGGGCCATCGGGAGGAGACAATGTAGCTTTAGGCTGGAGTGTTTACTCAAGAGCGAAAGGCTTTGTGAATGATAATATTAGGGAATATCGGATACCACTGCGGATTAAGAATTTGGCTGATGTGCTCAATAACGGGAATGAATCCCTGCCAAACAACAGAAAAGCTCAGTCAGGCAGGAAGCTTCGGGGGGACTCTGTATCGTACCTCTGTTTCTTGTCTACTCATACTGTAAAGATGTCAGCCCAGCTCCCAGAGCAAGGCGTTAAAGTAGAGATTCATGGAAACAGGGCTTTGGGCAGTTACCCTCCTAATGCTCTTAGAGTGAGTTTCTGGCAGAGGTCTGGCTATTTGACTTAGATAGCGTGGCAAAGGCCACTGCTGAGACACGTTCACTTAATCACCCAACAAAAAACTGGAACTGTGTAATACTTTACAGTTCCAGACTGAAGCTGCAACAGCTTTCCAGCATGAGAAAATAATAAAACCATACACACATTCGTTTTATACCACTTCTTGGGTTACAGGAACAAGAGCCGGCTGCACACCCATAGAGACTCTTTGATATCCACGGGAGTATATTACACATCTCAAATGCTGACTGGGGGAAAATATGTTAAGTGGGTGATGCTGAAAAGGCAAAGAATTTGCCTGCAAGAGAGGAGCTCACCACAACACACTCAGGGAAAAGAGCATGCTTTTCCCACCAGCAGCCTCCCAACAACTGATGGTTTCTCATGAATTTTAAAGCCACATTTGATGACAACGTGTGTAATGAATGTTTCCCTCTTTGTGCCACTATGTTTACTCTTTCATCCTAAGACGCCTGGAATTGGAACTAAACTTAAAAATGGCCCAACAGCGACGCTTGATTGTTTTAGCATTTCTTTTTTAGTGAGCAACAAAATCTCTGATGTGTTTTACTCATGCAGGATATTCAAGTGTACTTCTGTTCTTAGTCATACCAAGCCCTACGCTAGCCTTGCATATTTGTGTTTCCTGGAAAAGGAAACACACAAGGTTCAAGCAGTATTTTGGTTAGAAGGGCGTCTCGAGTTTCAAGGATAAGCCCATGAGGCTTCATCCACCACAAATATTCCTCTAAAAAAAAGACAGTGTACCTTACACAAGCACTCCTGTGGTCGTACATTAGCGCCACACACACATGCTAATTTGATTGTGCACTTTCACAGTATTTGTGGAACTGGAAGTGGAAAATTAACTGTAAATAATGCTTTACCTGTTTGTGAGGATACACATTGATGTGACACTTAATACATTCCTGTCCCATGTTGGCCCAGGAGTTTCCACTCATCCACTTCCTTTTGCATTTGGGGCATTTGTACTCTCCGAAGCACCTCTTCTTGCCTTGATAGGGTGTCAGTCCTTCGCCTTTGGGTCGGGCCTGAAATGGCAGAGCGGATACAGTTAGGCAAGGCTGTTGCTAAATCTGCAAGTAATCAAGTCCACAAGCTCTCCTGATCAACAGTGGAAATAAGTCTGGACTGAAGCAGAGTAGGAATTTATGTCACCTGATTCCACAAATGAATTACTATCACCTGCGCTCCTGGCAGGGTGTGGTAACTACACAACAAGTCTGACAAGTTCTCAGCCAGTCCATATACATTGCAGCACCACAATATTTATTAATGTAGCCTGGGAGACCGTTTTAAACAGCAAAGGTTGGAGTCGTTTTATGGCCGCCAAGTATGAGCCTATAGCCCTTTAGATTTGTTTAATGAATGCCATCAGTCCAACGCATTCCGTACTCCAGGCTTTAATCTAGTGTGTGTTTCTCAACCAAAAAACAGCTTCGTGCAGCACCATATGGTTGATCTAAAGAAAGTATTAAAATCAAGGAAATTAATTATACAGTTCCACGTAGGGATTTAGCATGCCTACCCATAGCAGTGTATCAAGTGTGCAAACTAGAGATGTACCCATCATGAATTCCCATGGTCTGTCGCCAATTTGTATTTATTTATTTTATTTATTTCATCTCACGCTATGTGGCCAAAAGTAACACTTTAAACACACTAGTATATTTTCCAGCATTTTCTATTAGCTAATATCACAATATCAATAACATTTTGAGCCCTTGAAATAGAATTTACATTAAAAAGGAGTTGCCTGTTTTTATAAAATATGACATAAATCATAATGAAATAGCTACAAATATTTAGCTCAAGGTATTCAAAACATCAAATAGCAAAATTAAATATAATTAAACTTTTCAATTGTTGATCACATGTTTAGAGCCCAAAGTTGACAATCCCAAACTTGTCTGGTTCTGATTGAGCAAAACAACTTTCATTTGTAAGTAAGAAAAGTGCATTTTTTTCAGAAAAAACAAACATTAAGCTCAGTGGTTTATAGTGCTCTGCTATAGCCAAGGTTTTGTTGGCAGTGATAGTATTTGCTTCATTTGCACTAAAAGGCTTTTTAACCCAAAAATTCATTTTCAGCAAACTTGGGCGTGGTTTTAGCATGGTGAGTCAAAGTTGGCTTTAATATCTAGGCCACAATAACTGCGAAAATGAATGCTCACATTTTCCCTGGTGTGTTACAAAAGCTTTTATGTCACCATGATGTTCTATCACTCAAAAAAACAAAAAAAAGCAAAAAAAGCAAAACAAAACAAACCAAATTAGAGAACAATCAACAAGTTAATTAAACCCTGTCAGACATAATATACTTGTACAAGAAAACACAACTTGAGTCATTTTAAAAAGTTCCACTCACTTAAACAAATTAGAATTATCTCACAGCAGTCTGAACTGGTTCTAAC
Source organism: Ladigesia roloffi (assembly GCA_037577295.1). NCBI lineage: Eukaryota > Metazoa > Chordata > Actinopteri > Characiformes > Alestidae > Ladigesia > Ladigesia roloffi. The sequence continues at coordinate 13,339,212 of JBBKCR010000141.1, read as the reverse complement.
CAGGAAAGCATTGAATATAAACTACATCATTAGCTCCAGAAGAAAATTGGCCCTTCAGATTCCAAACCACCACTCAAAACTGAACGCTGAACAAGGAATCACAAAGATTTAAATAATTTAAGTGCAATTACGGTTTACAGATGAATGTGGTGTGGTCTCAGCATGTGTTCTGGTCATGAAGTTCAACATGTGTGCATCATTATGTACCCTTTCAATCACTTCTTTAAAAAGAAAGAGAGCAGAGACAGAGACGGGCCTGAGAGAGGCAGAGGGCAAGAGAAAGAGAGAGGGAGAGTGAGAGAGAGAGAGCAGAAGAGACAGGAAGAAAGTGAGAGTGAAAAAGAGAGTAAGAGAGTGGAAGAAAAAGAGAAAGTGAGAGAAAGACAGAAAGAGAAGAAGAGTGAGAGAGTGAGGGTGAGAGAAAGAATGAAAGTGAGGGAGTGAGAGTAAGAGAGAAAGAGAGTGAGAGTGTGAGAGAGGAGACAGCAAGAAAGTGAGAGTAAAAGAGAGTAGAAGAGAGAAAGAGAAAGGGAGAGAGACAGTGTGAGAGAGAGAGAGAGAGAGAAAGAAATGTGAGCGAGAGAGAGAGAGAGAGAGAGAGAGAGAGAGAGAGATTCGAGAAAGAGAGAGAATAGCACAATCTGTCTTAGGCACAAAAAAGGGATTTCACATCCCGAATCCCTTTAAACAAGTGTGGTTTTCAGACAGGTGAAAAAAAGAGGTCTTCTGAGGCCCTGTGGCCCTGTTTACCCATGTGAAATCTATCATATCAAAAGCTCCTGTCCCTGGGGTTCGGGCCTCATTGTTGAGGGAGAATGAAGCCTGAAGCTGGCTCCAGATTGCAGCGTGGATGGGGTGGATATGTTACTTTGGTCCCGCATGAGTAATGGAAGGTGAAATCATCAGCATCTGCTCCAGTGTGTGTAAAGAGCCAGCAACATGCGTCACGACACACATGCCGCATGTGATAGGCTCTCCTCCCCAACCTTAAACAATATGACTCAACCTTTGTCAACAAAGCATCTCCTCAGTTGACAGCAGCTGGAAGCCATGACATCTGAGCTTTTCTCTGGCTGTTTCTAAACTTCAGAAATGGACTGACGCAAGCCTGCGCTAGCTGCTTCGCCACTACTCAACTTTAGGACTGATGTGGGTGGGGAGCTCCAGGATAGGGAATATAATAAAACCCCGCAAAATAACTGACTTCACCCCATTTGCTTCATAGTTTCCATTGTTGAGCTTCATTAAGCGTTGGGTGCAACACCTCTTTAATGGTAGGAATCCAAAGTAAAAACTCAGATAAATGTCCTAATAGTGTTGTAATGAACTGAAGTATGATGTGATGCACAATAGGACTGGGCCTGATGGCTTTATTGAATACATTTATTACAAGATATACACTGATGTCAGTAGCAGTGCAAAATATATTCATTTTGTTCTTCTTTTTTTTAGAACAATGGATATCTAATGCAACTTGATAAAGTTCTGAAACATTTTTTAAGAACTGTTGAGATTCCAGTGGCCCTGACAAGGTAGGTTTTTTTAAATTAGCGCTTCTCTCTGAGAGATATCTTACCAGCAGTGGAAAATTCACAACTCTGTCTAATCGCATTGCTAAGAATCTGAAGCTCTGTGGAAAAAAAAGCCTCTATCTATGCAGCAGCTCTCTGCAGCATGCCCTGGGCCTTTGCCAGAAGACACACATGATATTCTGTTTACAGCAGCTTGACCTATTTTGGTTGTGTTTTTAATAGATTTCAGACTAATTGAGTGTGGGAGAGGTCTGGTGTGATCGGCATGGTGATACGCTAGAGTTAGGCTTTATGAATTTAAAACCTGAATTCGAGACTGCAGCAGAGCACAAAACGCTGAAATACATTTACCTGACAGTCACATGTCAGGAACAATAGAACACACAGCCATAAAGAGAAAATATTAATCGAATAGTATATAAAAATGATACCTGGAATTAATTAACTATGCCTGTTGTTGTGCATGTCTGTATTCACTCTGGCTTTGTCTAAATATTGGTATGGGGTATTCATTAGTTTTGTTGTTTTATTTTTCTTAATTTATTTAGAAATTGGGAAAATATTCTGGTCAGCTAATTAATCGGGTTAAAAAAAAAACACTTACACCAGATTGTATGCTATCAAAGTTGTAAACTTTTTTGATAGATCTGTCACAAAAAATATTGCAATCATGCAAAGCAAAACAGAACATTGTTTTCCAAAGGCAACAATTTAAAAGAAATGAGGCCTTTCAGAACACTCTTCACTAGCAAACACCTCAAGTGGAATTACAGACCAATGCCAGAGTCTACACACTTGTTTACACAGTGGAATTTGGTACAACACTATAAAAGTAGAGAGACCACTTCAGCGTTAACAGTACTCATAGAAAGAAGAGCTATGTACTGGACAAAGAACTTGTGTTGGCTATTTCATATGTGTGTGTGTGTGTGTGTGGGGGAGTTTGTGTCCGGTCAATGTTTCTGTGCTGGCATACATTATAGAGCTCATATCCTGTATTTTATCTGCATTTTTTCTCCCTGAGGTCAACTTATGGTGCCTATATGGACTTGGGACTGAAAAAAACCCAAAACATTTAATTGGCCGTTCAATTAAACAGCATGGTTTGATAGCTGTAAAAGTATTTTTTTCTGATTGACAACACTAAACTACATTAAACTAAAGAGGTTGGCGAAACACAATGCACAATACACATAAATGCATTTGTTTTTGTGACATCACAAAAAAGGCTCAATTACAAACAAGCTGTTTTAAAGCTTTGTTTACATTTGTGGACCGTATAGATGTCAGAATCCTGACAATTTACAAAATGCACTTATTTAAAGAAATAATACTAAGGAAAAAGTTCTGTTTTCTTGGGTATGTTCTTTAACAAAGAGATTGATTTGAGAGTACGAAATCCACCTCTAGGACAGACCTATTCTAAGCCACGGAGTCCAGGCCTAGCTGTCACACTTAAAGCACACTTTCATTTTCACAAACACATGAAAGAGGTTGACTAAGACTAGTCTGATGAAGCAGACAAGAGTCACTTTGTCTTTTTTGTTTTGCAATCGGCGCACTTGGGCTTTCTCCGAGGCGAAGGGCAGAAATAACAGCTAAAGTGCTCACTAGTGAGCGACGGCTGCTCAGGACATTAGAGATGTGTATACAGTCACCATAAGCCGCTGGAGAGGTAAGAGAAGGAACTGAATTCGAGAACTGCCCCCTCCCTTCTCCCTCCAGCTGTGTTCCCCAAGGAGAGTGAAGGGGGCTGGGATCCAGCAGCAGAGCCAACCTCCCTGCAACAGGACAAATACCATAGCACGGCAGTCATCGCTCGCAGCTGGAGAGGGCCCTCCAATCAAGCCCTGCAGGACTGAGAGGGGGGAGGAAATCAGAAGCAGATGGGTTCCACACTGGTATAACATGAGAAAACACTAAACCCCCTCGTAAAACCACTGATCTGCTTTGAATTAGGCCTATAGGTTAGCAAACGAGAGTTGGAGGAAAGTGCTAACCTTAAACATTCATTGTGAGCACAATTGATTCAGTGTATTATCATTGGAAAAGATCTGCTGGATGATTGATAAGCCTTAGGATCGAATGGCAGAGGAATGTTAGGTGTACACTCAGAGAGGGAATAGAAGCATTATATCACTCCATATAAGACATAACAGAATCTTTAACCTTTTAGGATGGTATATAATAGCTTTGGTGCAGAATTTTCTTCTGATTAACTCACTAAAAACAAAACAAAACAAAAAAAAAAAACACTGGTGCACTGACGTGTCTACCTACAGAACTAGGTCTAAGTCATGACGGCCTAATTAAACTTGATTATCCAATAACGCAGTCACATAACAAACAATTACTTGACCAAAAATTTAATTTACCGTGTCCACGAATCGGCACCAATTATGATCTACAGCACAAACATCCTAGGCAGCCAAATGAACTGTGCAAACATATCAACACTGGCAATGTGCGTTTCTACCAGTAGAATACATAAAAATAAAAATAAATACAGACAAAATTATGTTGGTTGACTTATTCAATCCCACTAGCAGCTCATCTGATCTAAGTAAATAGACGATTGATTAGATAAAGCACGTACTGTATTGTGGAGAGCATTTAAAAATGGCATAAAAAGACAAAATCACCTATTGACAACATACTGAATTTCAGAGTTTTGTTTGTTTCAGAAAAGTAAATCTACTTTATATAAATGACTCAGAGGCTTAAGATTACTGTACTGTAAAAAATACAGTATATTATCAGTTCTATTATGAGGGTATTAAGAGAGTTACATATTTATAGTCTTCAATGGTTCCTCTTACAGAGAGAAACAGTAATGGAAACTTGCAGACATTTTTTTTTATACCACATACAAAAAAATGTGCTCATATGAAACTGCACACATTTAAACGGTGTACATTCAAGGCACATTTTTCAGAGTGATATTTGGCTTTTTCATGAAAGCATTTTAGAAAGGCCATGACTGGTTTGACACTGTTAAGCCGCTTTTTATTCTTACACATCTTAAATAAATCCTAATTGCTCACAGACTCATTAAAATAATACATAGATTAATTGATCGCTAATTTAACCAACACAGACAGCTATACTAACTTTACAAGCATGACCGCCTGCAGCACATTCAATTTTTTGTTTCATCCATATGATAATGGAGCCCTAATTTCTAACTCACTGACCAGTTTACCTAAATACAAATGAAATGGGAACAACCAGCCACATCCTTCCACACCTGTTTATGATATATATTATTGATATGAGCAATATTGCTATGTTATTTGCAATGTATTATTACATATTATGTCTTAATACTTGCTTCAATCTCACTTGTGGGGTTTTTGTTGTCGATTTTTTTCCTTTACTGGAGGAATTTTGCTGTTTATACCAATGACAAAATGTATGTGAGCAAATATGTTTTTACATTTAAATAAATAATAAAAAAATTCCCAATATAATCTGCATTTTCCACTGACAAGAATGTTTTTACAATGTCAAAAATAAATGGCACGTGGATCTCTGTGCTGTTGAAAACTACCAGTTGTCTTTCGCTTCTCGGTATCTTGTTTTGCTTTATTCTTGAAGGCTGAGAGGATTTACTTAAAGAGTATTTATTGGAACGACACTGTGCCATTTGGTTGCATTCTTGGTGGTAACAGTAGAAAACCACTTCGCTGGCGCTGTCTGTGGACTTTGTTTTTGTTAGGAAATGCATGTCATCTTCTGAGGCAAAGGATGGAGAATAGTCTACACAAATCTGAGTACTTTTCTTGGCTTTGAGTTGCACAATAGATGTGGTGGAAGTGGAGTCAACAAAAAGAAGAGCCCATATAATCTTTGACTCATTACAAAAGCCACTCTTGCTCGCTCCAGACAATAGCTTGAAAAGCATTTGCTGAAAATCCTCATGAAAATAATTAGGCTGGTTGATCAGCAGAACACTGACGTGCAATTATGGTTCCAAGTTCTGCTCTGTTCCTTCTATATTCTGGGTAATAGTCCATAACTCACACTTTATTGAAATTCTTCTCTTGCAAAGGGCCTATATATTACATGCTAAACACACAGAGACATACAATAATGTGGAAAAAGTCTTTAAGCAGCCAAGAAAATCCTTAATAACTTTTGATCATGACAGTAAATTTGTATTTGTCTGTAGAACCACTACACACTTAAACACAAACATATGCATTTGCTTGGTATTCTCACATCCTCGTTTTGATTTTTCAAGGTCTCGGTGCTCAGACGATTTCCTTTAACGAAGGCCAGATTAGCAAAGCTGAAAACAGAATAAAAAAAGATAAATACTGGCTTTCCTCACAGTTAATCTAATTCTACATATGTATGTTTTGCATTTATTCTACTATGAATATATGATGTTTCACTTTTTGTATTTATAACTTCATTCATTTATTAAATAAAAAAAACAAATACATGCTTTCCTCCCAGATAAGCGGATTTACCTACTATTTGCTCAGATGGACAAAGAGAGCTATGCACGGAGCTGTGTGGTATTTTGGATCTTTTGATGCATCACAACATTAGAATTTAGACATACATGCTCTCATTTGGTAAGTAATTACATCCTTGCTCACTGAAGTCAGAGCTCCACATGTAAACAGAGTGGGAGTACCAGTGTGTGCTCAACAACACTGGGCTATTAGCATCACAATATGAGGAGCTGATCAAGCAGCGCTCTGTCTGGGCTGGATGGGGAGATTCAGTCAAGGCCAAGGCACAGCCTGCAGATGGCCTTTCCTGGAGTTCCACACACAAGAATGATAGTGTCACCCTCATCAGCTGCGTCTGTGTGCGATTTCCGGAGTGCTCGGCGAAAAGCCCGATTTGCGCGAGCATTCCAGTCAGGTGCGTGCTGGTGTTATTTATTAATTCCCACTAGGGAGGCTAAATGAAGCCAGTGTTTCCTTAGGTCTCCCCGGCTCCTTTTCTTGTGGGTGCAGCTGTCTCTTTTTATGCCTGTGAGGGAGAGACTGCGTCGCAGAGACTGACGAGGAGGAACAGGTGTGCTGTTAAATGATAAATCTGCACATTCACAATGCCTCAGTGTTAGCAAAAACAGCCCTCCTGAAACCAAGTGCTCGGACGTACTGAGAGAATTCACAAGTAATAAAGTAAGGGCCCTTCTGAGAAGCAAGATAAGTTGGCATCGACACAATTTCAGCAGCTGACCTGGGGTCAGGCTTGCTGTGTCTCTATTGATGGTTTTAGGAGAGGAGCTCGAATGGCTGGGAAAGGAAGGCGAAAATAGAGGGTTAAGACAACCATGTGAAATCTGACATGACATTAAATAAACATCTCGGTGGATTTAAGAAATCAGCCTAAATGTTTGGATTTTTTAATGGCATTTCAAGACAAATGTCATCTTGGTATTGGTGCAAAATCTATGGTAAACTATTCTCAAATTTGAGCATTTAATGCTATTAATACAATGAGAAACAACATAAAACGGCTCATTTCCTGGAATAGTACTGTACAACTTTTTGAATGAGCAAATGGAAGAATAATTGTGGACATTTTTAAATGTAGAAGTAGTTTTTGGTATCATACATTGCATCAAATTCTGAACAAGCTGAAGGTCTGGTGATAAAGATTGTGATAAAAAAAAAGTGGCTCCTGCAAAGGTTACTATAAAAGTAAAAGAAGTGGAATTCAGTATTGCACTCCATACTTGACCAAAATAGCAGTAATGCCAATATAAAAAAGCAAAGTACAAGGTATAAGTACAACGCTCAAAATCCAAGTATAGCAGCTAGTAAATTACATGTAATTACTGAATCTCCACAACGGCCAGCTTGGTAGAGAGAAAAAAAAAATACCTACTTACTCATGTTAAAGGTTGTTTTAAGGGGTAATTAGAGAGAATCCAAAGGAACGTGAGACATAAAGCCTAAAGTTTTGCACTTCTCTTATCTGTTTGATGTTCACAATAATTAAAAAACAACTATTTCAGTGTGGAAATTAACCGCCCACTTTAGAGAAATTGACCCAGTTATTTACTTTTGGCAGGAATATTACAGGAGAACATGAGGCCACATATCCCTGACCTGATGTCAACCACCAACTAGGTCACACTTCAGAATGCAACTAAGTTAATTTCAGTGTGGCTGAAGAAGAAGAAACAGAAAAGCCATATAAATATTATAAACCCCCTTAATGTCATTGACATATGAAAGCCAGCAAATGTCATTTAATTATATGTGAAGGACCTGGCCATCTGCTTGTGGTCAGTGCAGGTCAGAGTGGGATAACCTGCTATCTGTAAAGCACAGCAAATGTAATTAGGATTAAATTAAAGAAGGAATAAAACAACATGTTATGCACAAATTAAACATTTATCTGATATGAATGGGTTCAGTTCAAGGTCTGATAATGCTCTGTTCTACGCAAATATGCAAAATGGGAAACCTCAAACAGAGAAAACATTATTTTTTGTCGCACTGTAAAACTTCAGCGTAATATTCCTGATTCCTGACATTTCACATTCTGAAGATTTCTCATTCCAAGTGGTCATTTATAATTAAATGCAGCACAGTTTCTGGGCTCCGCACTTTTTTTTTCTAGGTTATTACAGAGCTACGCCATGTTTTCCAAGTATTCCAGATAGCGCTGGACTGCTTCCTGGTTGTTGGCGCATGCCCCGGGAGTTTGGCTGCTCCCTCTGCCAGCATCTGGAAACCATCAGTTTAAACAATGGAGGCCTCGGAGCCTGAGCCCCTCAGCCGGCTCCCGTGAGACTCCACTCCACACAGCACTAGAACACCAAACCCACCAGATACAACATGCTCAATTACCCCACAGAGAAAAGCAAGACAAAAAACCCCCAAAAAAACACATACACAACTTTCACCTAATCTGTGTTTAGCTTGGCCAGGATACAGAAGAGATAGATTTCCAGATATGTTAAAACACAGAGATCAAATTCAGTCTCTCCCAAGATGCCATCTCATGTTTACTTGCACAATTAGTTGCTGAATCTTTGATTAGGAATCAAATTATTCAAATACAGTTAATTTTGTGTTTCCTAAGTCAATGCATAAAAACCAATCTCTCCAAAAGTGATAGGAACCATAAGAGCTTTAAAGAACCAGGGATATCATTCAGTAACTAGATTGGCTACACTGTTAATGTGTGTAATTAAAGTGTTGATCTGATCATTTAATGGGTTGATTCATCAGTGAAACACACGTAGAACAGATAAAGGGGCTTTTGATAGCTTCTTTCTATGCCACCACACAATGACTTATTGTTTGTTCTTTTCTCAATAGTAAATGCAGTAAAGGTCTGTTTGGGATATTTATGAATGTACAGAATCCTAAGCCAGTCAGCTTATTTGCTTAACTATCTTAAGATTGCTGCCAGTGGGAGTTGGCATTTCATGGATTCCAGACTAATATAGCAGGCATAAACGCATGCACAGTAACACGTACAGAAAAAGAGGGCACACGGGCCAAGTGCTTTTCAGAGTCAGCCACCAAACATGGCTGAATGAGAAGCGCTCTTTATGCTAAATCAAGACAGGAATTATTCACCTGTTTATGTACACTGATTTATTTGTGCGCTCTGTGAGTCAAATATTTTTGCTCTTAAGAATAAGAGATGTCTAATTTTTGCCTGACTTAAATACGCACTGCATGTTGCCTCCACTATGAAACACAATGTACTTAAAATATTCTTAACTCTACCTTAATTTATGCACCAAACACCTTAATTTGAAT
>JBBKCR010000141.1:13315442-13329832 GCA_037577295.1 Ladigesia roloffi | reverse complement strand
TATGCACCAAACACCTTAATTTGAATTAAGTGCCCATTAATTTGTAAACTGTTCCCTTAATATTACCTTAAAAGTGGTTTTAAGGTGTTAGTGTGAAACCCCTTAATCCTAAATATAGGGCATTTTCTTCAGGAGGCTCAGTTATTTAAGGGGCAAATTTGAAAAATAAGGGGAAAATTCAGTAGTTTTACCCCTTAATTATCCTTAATCTGTGCACTTTTCCACTTAATATTCCTTACTTTCTTGGAAACTAAGGTAAAAATTAAGGTTATATTAAGGGGTAAAATTAAGGGGTTTGGTTTCGTAGTGCTCCAGGCAGCCTGCAGTCAGACAAAGACAGGCTATGCATGCGTGCTTATTTTGTCCATCGCCAGCTGCTCTTTCAAAAGTGTAACTGCTGAGATAAGCGTTCTTATCCTGTACTGCGTAAGCTAAATATAAACATCTGAATTACACAATCCTTGCTTTAAGCATTAGCAAAGAATAGAAATCTGTTTTTTTATTAGCATTATTAGCTTGTTTTTCTTATTTGTCTGAAAGCAGTTCAGTTTTAAATCCTTGTGCTCTACAGTGTTTTTGGCAAACATACACAATGCAGGAGAGCTGTGTTATATGCATTAACTCAGGTTAGTGCACAGCCCAGACCCAGAAATATTAAAAACATGCCATAATGTTTCCCTCTCACAAGGGTATGTGGTTTTCATTTGCAAAATGAGGTGATAATAGACAGCAAAGGATGAAAGACTACTCCAAGTATGACACTTACATTTGTGTGTATGTGGATCATCCAGGACACTCAGAGACTAGATCCTTACCAATGGGCGCATTTATGAAACAAGGCCAATCGGGAAAGGAGTAATGATCCTATAAAGCAGCGCTGCTCTGCGTTCTCGAAATAATCACAACAATGCTTGGGAGCACGCTGCACACAGGTCTCAATATTAATGCATACACTGGAGACTAAATAACATAACACACAGTAAATCAGTTCTTGGAAACCCAGCAGTTTTCTGATTTATAGGCAATAAAATTACATTCAGTCACAGTAGCAAATGGAGAAGTGATTACGATACCACAGAATTTGCTCAGCCCCTCCTGAGCCCAGTTTTTGCAAGGAAAAACGAAAAGGGGCAGGGGATTAACCAAAGTCCAGTCCAAGTTATATATATATTATCTTAAGTGGACATACCACATCTATTAAAATAAAAGGTCAACATACATAATACGAAAGACAGGTTACAGGAAATCTGTGCTCAGAAATAAATTTTTCCCCAAACTCAAATATCTGATTTTCCCACACTGTACTACAGTACCACATATAGTCTTAAACCTTAAAACAGCACTGAAAGAAGCAAATAGGCAAACCTGAACCTTGCATAAAGCAAGATGTGGAACCTTGAGTCCAGATCCACAAACTAGTGTTAGATTGAGGTTGGAGCGCTCCTGTCAGTGAGCATTTATCACTTGACTCCTGTTCCTTTGGTGACAGGCAAAAAGCTGGCAAGCCACTGATATTTTTCAAGAGGCCTTCCCAAATATAAATGCCATTTGTAGGGCTGTAAAGACTGTGCTGAAACATGGAACACCTAACAGAGCTGCAGTGTGTTAAAATATAGAAAAACAGCTGCTTTCTAATATTACTGTACTCAATGTAACCAACCTACTCTCAAAACCTATGCAATGTGATTTACAGTCCTCTCAGCACACACTCTTTAAAAAATGGTTTTACTTAATTGGTTATACTTGCCAATACAAACTATCTTCTTTTAAGAACATCAAAAATGACCACATTCTGCTTTGATGATCTGGTCAGTGCAAAATGTAGCTATACAGAGCTGAAAAATAGCTTTTAGTTCTCACTGTCTGATAAGGAAACCCTATTTTTTCATTGAAATAAGCTTAAAGAATATGTAATTAAGCAGTACTAGAATGAGGACAGTAGGGCTTAGCTTTAAAATGTTGAAATGTTCTTATTTTAGAATTATTCACACTAAAACCAAAAAGACTACATTACTACAGGGTTGAATGACTCTAGTACACAAAGCAAACCCACAACTAGTTGTATGCTGTGCTTGTAATGAATGCATATTCAGAAAGCCTTTTTGTTCTTCTACTGAATATTTCTCTTCAAATCAGAGATGACAGTCATGGCCTTGGCCAGACGTGGTTACAAACCTTCTCTCCCAAGGTCAGTTTTCTGCTGCTCTCTAGTCCTGCTGGATTAGAAACAACAGACGAACACAGTGAGAGTGTGTGTCTCTTTCCAGAAACACAGGAGAAAAGAGTCTGATCTTGGCTGATTATCTGACTGCACTTTATCTGACATGTCTCCGATATTACGATTCCAAACAGACCTGCTTTTTGTGACCGCTTGGAGAAGAAGAATGTAACAGTGAAGTAAACACTCCGTTCACAGTGGACTTGAGAGGAACACACAGTCGCTGCTGTTTAGTCTCCTCTTGGACATTGGGCCTAATTATTCGACGTCTTCCTGATCTTTACAGGAAAAAACGTCACAGAATAGGACAGGCAAACCTAAGTTAGCACAGCTGATCCTCGCTAAGGAATTTTAAGTGCACTTCCTCACTGTTGAGTCAAGTCAATCAGGAGCGAGGACAGAAAGATAGACAGAGCTTAGAACATGAAGAGGTTGTGTGAACACTTGGAGTTCAAACAGACACTGCAAACACGGCCACAGCAATGCCTTCGCTCTGTCTGATGCGGTTAGAAAGAATTCAGGGAAAAACAAAAGAAAAGGGAAAAATAAACACGGATATTTTGACAATGTCATGCTTTCATAATGTATTCCAGCTTTCTACTGGTGTTATTCCTGACATTCCGGCTCAAAGTGCCAACAACCGAAGAACCTTTCACACATGTAATTACTGAAAACAATTATTGGCTATGATTACCTTGTAAAGGACAATTTCCATAAAACTAAATTCCCTGTTTGTGGAACTGAGACACATGGAGCGCTTGACACGCAGTGCTTGTTACAGAAGTAAACCTTCTATCCATTAAAACTAACACTAGGCCGTTTACATGTCTAAGCAAACTAATTTTCAGACTTAGCGGAATGCCATTTGCCAGCATTAGCCTTCGGTTTCTTTTAATAACCTTATTACTACTATCACGTTATTAATATGTGGGCTTATGAGTTTATGTTGGTGTTACACTGGAAAACAGCACAGGTGGGAGTCTTGTTTATGAATGGGCACATTGTGTTCTTCAGTTTCTGAGGAGATGGGTTTCTCTTGGCCTGGCGTGTAGATAAATGTTTTCGGTGCATCAGGTTTCGCTGGAAAAAAAAAATGTGGGTGTTCACATCAGCATTTAGCTGGCATGGACAAATGCCTTCGGAAATCTGCAGATAAAGTTGAGTAGACATTTTCAGTAGACTTGACTAATACATTTCTCAGAGTGCTCTGAGCATGTGCTCATTCCGGACTGACAGCAAAATGCATTGGAAAATTATTGAACTATATTGCATAGCAGACGGTAATACAGCGCTAAGCAGACATGTAGTCATATCCCAGAAAACGAGACCCTCTGCAGTAATCAAGCCACTTCTACAATCGCGCTGAATTTCTGTGCTCCAGTTCATGTTTGCCAAGCTGTTTTCCTCGATTCTGTAATCTTGATGTGTAGTAGATCAGCTCAGCTGCTAGTTGCACATTCGCTCTTGGAAGCCTAAGCTCTGCATTAGTCATCCCCAAGTTCACAATCCCAGCTCCGGCTATACTCACCCTAACGACTCGTACAGCTGCAAATCGGGATTAGGTTACCATGGCGTTGAATGACATGAGCAGGTTGGCTGCCTCATGTGGAAAAAAAAGAGAAAGAAAACAGAGGTGTTGTAGCTACATGTTTCCATTTTATTTCGGAGCAGGGGGATTGTATAGTCCAACAGGGGTCATAGCTATACACGTTACAAAGTTTTGTTCTCTACATTTAAGGGTGGAAAACAGACTAAATCCATAAAGTACTGCTGGATCTGTATAATAGTATGTCTCCTAAAATTGCTTTACTCAAAACAGAAATACAAAAGTATGTAGAAGTAGAAAAGTTCTGATTAACTTTTAAACTGCAGTGGAACTTCTTAGTTACATACAGTGTCAGCAACCAAGAATGAGCTATGGTTTTCTCTTCTGGGATCCAATTGAAATAAATGTCAAAGCTCAAAAGTGTTGTGAGGAACAGCAAAGCAGGAGAGATGCTGTTGCTGCTACTGATGTCACATAGTGAAATTGAGTTCTAAATGTTATTGCCTAAAATGCGACGGAGTAAGAATTTGATTATTTTCCTCAGAAAAAATGTTTGAAGTAACTAATCATAATTTCATCAAAATTTAAATATGTACAGAATTCTAATTGTAAATAATTGATAAAAATTAATTGCAAATATATCACAATAAAGCTTTATACCCAGACAGCTGTAAAGTCTGTGGGAGATTCTAGGTCCAGCTTTCTTGTCAAATAAGTTAAAATGTGGGTTACTAGTGTATTTATTTGTGTGTTATGTGTAGAGCCCATAGGGAAAGTGTGCAGTCCTCAGCAGTCTCTGAATACAGTAATGATAAAGTAGAAATTGCTTGTTTTTGTTTTGAATTTCTATCCATACACAAATTCACAGAGGGTTTCCGGCTTAAGATTTTCTTCCTAGCCTAAAGATATATTTTGAATGTATATTTTATGGTGCTATTCTTACTCTTATGAAGTTTTGTGTTGCAATTAAATAGTTTATCCCATAATGTCATTAACAGACATTGGGAAACTGATGTCTTTGCAGTCTATAAAAACACTGTTGTATATTTACAGCTCATTTACATCAGTAATCAGTACATCTACAGTACTTTACACTATTAAGTGATACCTTATGGAGTGTGTCACATGTTCATGCTACAGTTTTTACTTAAAAGTAGTGGTTTAATTTTCAGGTGCTTATTTGATCCAACATGTTTTCTTGAAGCAAGCTTTCATAGTAAATGAGTGATCTATTGTGTGTTAAGTAACCATAAAGCTCTTCCATGGCTGTGCAGCAGACTGAATTTCCACTGTCATCTGAAGAGGAAAGAGCCTCCTGTTATATCTCCAGCATCCCAGATAAGCCCTATCTGTTTACATTTCAGCCTCTGTTTCACTGTCCCTTCTCAGATAACTTCACCAATGTGTCTCCTTGGCATAAACTCGCTCTCTCTCTCCCTCCCTCTCCCTCTCTTTCCCTCTTTCACACACACACAATGAGGACATGTATGGGGTTGGGAATCTGACTAACTGGATGTCTGTAGGATTGAGTTAGAATAGAAGGAAGATCTCAGGTCAGACTGTAAAAACATTCCCATCGTTATCCTCCCCCACATTCTCCTTAACTCACTTGCCCCCACCCCCACTCACACTCCTTCCCAGCCTGGCCTTACAGCGGGGTTCAACACTGGCCTTCTAGTCCTTGACAAGGGTGTCTCTGTATGGATCAAACACACTAAACTAAAAAATCAACTAGAATTTAATTTTAAAAATAAAAGAGCCATTTCCCTTTCAGAGGTCTGGCTATTCCCTTCAGTATGCGATATCCTTTATGTAGCTCAACATGAAGAAAAGTCTAATCCTTCCTGAACATTTCAGAGTAAAGCTCTCAACGATCATTAACTAGCCAAAGATGGACTGATGACAGAAAGGGTACTACTGCCTCACTCAAAACTAACAAACAGTCTTCTCATGTCTTCAGTAATAACCCACATCTCTCCTGTTGCCTAACTGAGGCCTTAGTGCTGTCCTGTAGGAGCCTGTGATTGTGCTGTGATTAAAAAGTGATCTGTAGCCTTAGCAGTGCTGTAGTCAGCATCCCACCGGGCGAACAATATGGGCTGACTTCCTGACCCCTACGTCTGGGGATTCTGAAGGCAAACAATGGGATCCTTAATTAACGCTGGCCATTCCCAGCAGAGCTGGGCTCTTCCCAACAGGCCCGATTGAGGCTCGCACACAAAGCCTGCTGTGTTTTCCCTCTGACACCACATACTGTGCTTGAACTCCAGAGCACGATCGCCGCCATTCAAGCCGTAGCAATATTGCCTTTCAGCACAGAGTACCAATGTCACAATGTGATAAAGGCCTTCTTGCCTACACTACTGTCTTCTGATTGCATGAATGTGAGATTCAGGTTTTTTTTAGACTGTTCACTCTGGTATTTGCCTGTGACATTAGATGAGATCACACCATAGTAACAGTGCTGCAGGCATAGCACATGTTTCCCTGCTAGACAGTGACCCCTGAGACTTAAAAATTATTATTTATTATTGAAATTAGCTTCATGCAAGAAAACAATGCTAGTGGTATGATAATATGAAATCTCCTTGAAATTATGGTAACCCATAATTAATGCATCGTCCGGGTCAGTACACGTTTACATTTTCCCATTTTTCATGTTCAGCACTCAATGGTTATTGGAAAAGAAAAGACATATTCCATATTGTCAATGCTCACTGTTACTGTTAGTCGCCTCAGACTCTTATTCTGTAGAATGCCAAGATTAATTAATTCTTTAGATTAGTGGTACTACTAGTATTTAGTGCCTTCACCCCTTTTCTAGCTGAAAACCTGCTGCTAACTGCTACTATGGATTTTATCGCATCTATTCCAGCAGATAAAATGAATATATTCATCTTAATTGTTCACATTCACATGCCCGCAATAAAAAATGAATCACAATTCCAAAATGCTCATGTTAGTTTGATCAGCAGATTATGTAACATTGTCTGCTGACATGGGACCCTCTTATTGTGTTTGTTTTCTTTCATTAACTTTTGCGCTTGTGAGACCTGTCTGGACTGAGCCCCCTTGTTAGGAAATGATTGAAGTCTATATGAAACCTTCTACAAAAATAAAAGTTAATGGAAAAATAATTACCATGGGTTTAATAAATAATTGCTCTAAAAATCTGCAGGATCTAAGAAGAGGGCGGGTGACCTCAGAAAGCAGACTCTGCCTGACCCTCCGTCCAAGCAAAACAGACCCTCTGCAGCGTGTCCAAACAACAGTTGTCTTGTTAATCCTGATGTAGGCATTTCTAAAAGCCATTTCTGTAACTGAGAAAGCCATTCTGACAAAACTTTGTAAAGCCCTCCTAAATCATAGTCTCGCACGCTTTGAAGATAACAGTCTGCCTCAAAAGGGGGTAAGGGGAGAAAAAAGAAAAAAAAAAGCTTTGAACAAATGCAGCTTCCATTTTTAGGTTGTTTTCCACATCTTTACGTATGACACACATAGGACAGAGCTTGTTGGGGCCATTCTGCTGGTATCTCCCTCACCCATAAAAGAGAAACGCCACAGCAAAGGCTGCGTGCATATCTCTCGCAGTGACAAAGGGAAGTGGCTGTGGCTGTTGTATCAGCAAAACCCAGAGGAAGAATTGTATTCCCGTACTGAACACGAACCATCTGGCAGGAAACCTTCTTTTCATTTTCTTTTAACTTTGATTTCCTTTTTAAGGAAGTGTTCTCAGTGTGCTCTGTCTGACACTGACACTTCTCTTCTGGCTGTCTCCAAATCCTGCCTATTGCTCCCTGTCCTACCCTGAGTAAAACACAGTTTTCTTTTGCTTATTCCACATTATCTACAAATTCTCCAAACTATATTACCCTCACTGTCACAGAAAAACAGAAGCCTCTGCAAAAACATCTGTGAAGGCTTTCAAACACTCACAATAAAAATACACCAAGCCGTTACTGCTCCAAGGGTAAACAGAAAATGTTATCTATTAGTTGCCTCGCTATTAATTACAGGGCTGAGCAAAACATGTTTAGGATTTCTCAAGACCCAATTTTAATGGCTTTTAGTTGCTGTGTTGCAGAGCAAAGACGCTTTATCAGGCAAACAGACGGGCTGCAAAAAACACGTAGCAGCTGGTTTGGACATCTAGGAATGCAAACAGATGATTTACAATGTCGCTATACACTTACATTCACAAGGCTTTCAGTGCAATTGTCGTTGTGCGGCTGTAAAACACAGCAGAGCATGCATGCTTATTTTTTTTCCCCCTTGTAAAATCATTCCAGCTATTGTTTGTGCTGAGTCAATCAAAGAATGGCACCACTGGTAGTAAACAGACAAAGTATGTAAAATATAGTACATCCTTCTCGTTGGGAGAGTGAAAGTAGAGTATAAATATAGCATATTCAATCAGAGTTATTATTGTGAAGCGCTCATCAGGAAATGGGTTGTGCCCAACTTCAGGGACTAATTGTTTTACAGCTGTGGTAAAGAGTCATGCGTGATGTAACACGCTGTCGAGCCAAATTGGAAATAAATTGCATGGATATATGTATATTTAAGGATTCGGTCCAGCACCGGTAGTACAACAGGGACCTGACTATTACAACTGTGTTTATGCAATTATCTCAGCGAGAGTCTGGAGAGAAGGTGGCTGCCTCCTCAAAGATCTGTGATTGCCTCTTACATCAGAGTGTTTTGCTTTAACCGACGGGCCGAGTCGTAATGGAAGTTTCTTTTCAAACAAAGACTTTCTTCCCAAAGAGAATTACACAACCCCGGGGCTGATATTTGCCATTTCAATGTATTACATAATGCAGATGTTCTCGCCAACAACAACAACAAACCATTATCACCTTGACCATGGGCAGGCAAACCGCTTATTAGAATAAGACATGAGTCGGTGAAAAAAAGGAAGCGATTACAATTTGAACAAACGGCGTTTTTCCTTAATAAGCTCGTCAAGTCACGGTGACCGGCGGGCATCTTTCACTGAGGCTTCTGCAAAGGGGTAAGATCTGCAGCTTTGATGACATTTGCTACAAATGCTCCAGCGTGTTGGATCTGCCGCGTTTGATCAACAGACCTGTGGGAACCCTGGGGCCAGGGCAATACATTTGTCATGGTGCAGGGTAAAAAATAAAAATAAAAGAGGGTTTACTCAAGTATTTAAGAGAAGCAATTCCACATGAGTCAACAATTTTCTGTGCTTTTTCGAGATAAACAGATAAATTACGCTAGAGTTGGTGGAAATTACTGATGGCAGTTCTTAAAAGTCTTGTGTAATGTTTATACAGTGAGCAATGATCACTTCCTAGAAGTAGTCTGCCGGTTAGAAAGTGGAGATGTTTGGAGAAATTACATCATCCTCCAAACCTGCGAGCCCACCAGTTAATAATGAGGACAAAATGCTGTTAGGATTTATTCTGTTAATAATAAAACGGGCTAAATGTTGTGACCTAGCCTCATATAATTAATAGCTAATGCGATTCTCTCTTTACTTGATACTATTTCAAGAGGTCCGCTGCAATCTGTACTACAATCCAGAGACTTGTTCCCAAAACACCTACTCCAAATTACAGCTGGAGAATTCAGGAGGGAAAATGAAGTTGGAAACATGGCTATATATACACACACATTCCATTGCCATGATTACAATTTGAACAAAAGATGCATTATCTCAGAGGAATAAAGGATCCTCTGTATAAAATCAATGAGATTCATGTGTTTTTGATCAACATCATAGAGAACAGCATCAGCATATTGCCCTTCAAAGATATCAATCCTGCAGATTTGGTTTAACGCATCTGTTTCAACTTCTCTCAAACATCGTTTCCTTTATTACAGACTACAGATCATATTACAGAATTTTCTGGAACGGGTTAAGAACTAAAAGAGCTCAAAAGAGAACAAGCAAGTCAAATGCCATTAGCATGGTACATCAGATGGAAATACAAAAGGGGAGGATTTAAATATATCTAGGACTTTGTTGCAACTCGACTTAAAACAGTGTGCCGTATTCTGCTCCTAGCAAGAGTCACGCTGAGGATGATGATGTGGTGAGCAATAAGGATGCTTGTGGGAATGACAGGCAGTGTTTCTATGAGTGTTTGACATACAAAAGGGCATTGGCATGAGGGGCGCACTGCAGAGATTGTGACTCACAAACTGAGCTTGTATATTATAGGCACTCGCAGTTCAAAACCTGCATTCCAGCACACACAAGACACACACACACACACACACACACACACATATGAACGCATTTTCCATAAGGAAATCCCATTGCAAGCTAGTGTGCACTAAAGTTAATATTCTGCAAGGCACATGTCAAAGTTTTAGGCTTTTTTCCACATCTGTAGCGCACAGCTCATTACCAGCAACAATACATTTCCTTGCACTTAGCTACGGCACAAACTGCATTTATTACAGAAGTCATAGGAGAGACACGTCAATGCCTGTCCATGGGCTGCTACACAAAAATGTCCTTTGAGCAAATCTCTAATTTTAATATGTAAAAGGAAATGATTGTTCACAAAAATATTCCTCAGCTAATGCTAACTAGATAGGATGTTCTGGCGTATGCCTAAATGTTGGCAGCAGAGAATGCTGGTAATGAACATCAGACCAATACAGGCGTGTTTACAGAACCCCCCTCCACCCCCCACTCCCACCCCCGGCTGGCCCAAGGCAGAGCAGTGCTGGTCAACAGCTGCCTACCCTATGGTTTTCATTCCTCTAACTAGCATTCCCTGCGGACCTACCTGCCATGGCCACCATTATTTCCACTCACTGACACATGGGACAGTGAGAGTGGCCTGAACCCTGCTGCCTGTGCGTGCTGTAAACACCAGCAGGCCACAGCTAACACACATGGTTCCTGCCCCCCACGCTCTGTTCCCACTGAGCCATGACTTTCGCTGATTCCTATCCGGCCTGTGCTTGTGCAGACAACACCCATCCCTCTGCCTCTCGGACGGAGGGCAGCGTTCAGTAATTTGGCCTCCATGCCGCCTGATGAGCTTGGGCCGGTGAAGATTATGCGAGGGACGGGTGAGCAGGGATGTGGGGTGTGTAAAGGCAGAATGCAGGAGAATGTGGTTCTCACAGCTGGACTTAGATCACAGGGCCCACTGTGCCCTGTGAAGTCAGATCCCCCTGTTTGTATTGGCAGAGTGCTCATAGTCCTCTGGATATGACTAAACCATAGTGGGGACCAGCTTATCCTGGAATTTATTTCCTTTCGGAGAACAGGAAGAAAGCTGAGATTCACCCAAATGCATCATTGTGCAACTGTCCTTTTCTGGGAAGGCCCAAGAGCAGAGCCCACTCGAGCTCTGTGTTAGGCACATTCAGAAGAGTGAGTAAGCGTTTGTGGGGTTACGATAAATGGTAAATAAATCACAGAATGTAAGGCTCGAGGGAGAGGCGAGTTGCTGTAACGTTTGAAACGAGTAGGTGTGGACACTGTCTGGGGACGGGTCTTTCTTGTGTTTCCATTGGCATCAACATAAGCGGCTGAAATCTAAAACAGGACAGATCTGCCTGTGATTTACACTACGCCCCTGCTCCAGAGCTGCTACATATCCACACAAGACACAGAATGATTTCCTACCAGCATGACTGTCAGGGGAATTTCGTCTTCGTAAAACAGAGGAGGCACACTTTTAGTAACTCTCTTCCATTGCTGAAACGAGAACCCAACTGAATGAACACTGGCACTTGCAATTGACTCGACCTGACTAACCTGAGCATGTGCAGAACACCGTGGGTGTCGTGATTATTCTTCTTGGACACAATCCATATCTTGATTACAGATCAGCTAGGACCGACTGTGGGTTCCACAATGATTTAGCTTCTATCCACAGCTTTTAAAGACTTCAAATATTGTTACCAAATGCTGGGCTGATTCAGCACACCATGCAGCAAATGTCAAAGACACCATCAGTAAATTACCTGAGCTGCGCACACAAAAGAGGTGGAGGTATTTTATCACGAGACAGGTCTTTTAGCGGTCTGCAGGGAACCCTCATCATCTTTCATAAAAGGAGGCTTGCCATTTTAATCCCACATCTGGAGTGCATTACCATTCCATACAGCTCTGACTCAAGTCTGGATCTTAGCAAGTACCTCACCCTCTCTTTCTGTCCAGAGACCATAAAACACTAACAGCTTGAAAGTAAAGACGACATTGTCTCGTTTTCAAAATCCAGCACTTGATCTGGAAAGGATTCTTGTTACACACTGGTTACAATCATTTTCCACTAATTAGAGAGAAACAAGCAACGAGGCCTATGGGATAGATATACTACAAATGACGAAACAAATGTTCTGCTTTCTGTGTAGGTCATGTAAAAGCAAATGGCAGAGAAATGACTATTGGACATAGAATGTGATATTTTCATGCAGCAGGTGACAATGTAGCCCTCATAACCTCCAGTTCTAACAATATAACACGTAATAGAAGAATGCAGGAACACATTCATTAAACAGATCATTGATCTTACAAAAACCTAACAGCAGGTACAATAACAGTTTGAAATTATGCATTTGAGCTTGAACTATGCTTAATTGCTTGGAATTGATTCTTCATATGCTGCTTAGCTACTGTTTCCCCATCCTGACATGCATATAATATCAAGGCATCAATTTAATAACAATATGCGCACCAGAAGATAACACAGAAAAACATGCCATGACTTTGTAAACAGTTTGCCAAGTGAACACTAGCTAGATACTGATAACGCTATTAGAATGCAGGCTATGTTTGGTATTTGCTTATATTTTTACACTGTCAAAAGAAAACGCACATTGTACTTGACCCTGCACATGATTCAAGCTAATTGCATACATGTGTGTGTGTGTTTGTGTGTGTGTGTGTGTGTGTGTGTTGAAGCCAACTTAAAAATATAATGCTATACTGCAAAGTAAAGAAAATCTCTATTATAATCAGTAAATGTAGTAGAAGTAATGATAAAATAATAATACTGGTGGAAACTATAAGAAATTGTAAGCATTTGGACTAGTTGATTTCCCACCTATTATCCACACATATAAATTGTATCTCAGGCATGGATGTGATTAATGCAACATCAATGCACAAGACCCTGAAGTATACTTCTCAAGGTTGTGCTTCACAATGTTGTGCTTTTAATGTATATTTGTTTATCTGGAATATATAAGGATATACTAGTTTAAGTATGAGAAAAGCATTCAATCAAAATGCATATTCAAATCATCAGAAACGTGTTCGTCTTCATAAAACAAGCATTGCTCAAAGGCATCGGCAAAACTGCAAAGTGCAACACAGAACCCAATTATATATTGATACACACGATTAATAAGACAGAGAGTTGACTGTTTGACAAGTAGGTCACCGCACCCTGTTTCGGCTCTCTTCAGCCCTCACATTGTCTATGTAGAGCAATGACTGGTAGGGTCTTACCTGAGGGCAGTCTTTAATGTAGTGACCCTTGTTGAAGCAGAGATGGCACAGGTAGTTTGGTGGAGGCCTTTTGCTGGGCTTGCGAGGCTCAGAGGACAGGGAGAGGTCAGAGAAGTGGTCCGTTAGAGAGTTCAACCCATCCACTATGTTGTTCAGAGAGCCATATGGGGAGACGCTTTTGTATAAATTATTATTCAAGGCCTGCAAGGTAAAACAGAACAAAAGGAAAACTCACAAACAAGAATTTATGACATTTTAAACAGGACATTTTACTGTGCTGTTGTTCTTTGCACCATTCTAAACATTTCCGACATGGTGCGTGGAAAAGCTGACCTCAATGCATAAACCACATTTCTAAACAAATTCAAACTCATGCTTGTTAGAAGTTGTTGGAACACATTCTTGAATAATAATACTGTTCTCTGATTTATCTCAGAACTTCTCAGTTTCAGTCTAGCACTACAAAGTAAAGAGAGTATTCATAATGTGTTCACATTAGCCTGTCCTGAGGTATACTCCAGCTTAATCCTAATGATGAGTGCATCAGGCTGTGGTTTGCACATTGGGCTGCACTATAACCACAGTGAGCACAGGAATGTCAAACACTCATATGTTACACTCGCGAAAGCTTGGAAGTGAAGATTCGGCCTGAGCGAAGTCTTCCTTCTGAGGAAACCGTTATCCCTTGAAAGGATGTGTTATTATCAATGGCTAATGTTGCGCAGTATTAAAACCATGAGTGCCATGCTGCATTCGGCTACCAGAGACACTAAACATCTTTCTCACGTCCTCCAGTCCAATTTTTTTCTCATCAGTTTGATAAAGTCAGGATACACCAATCTTGTTTTATTAAGGATTTTTTCATAACTCTACATCTGCCATTCATTTTCTGTCCTTCCCACTCAAATCCTGCTTATTCCCTTGGAGAGAGCAATCCACATTAAATAAAAAAAAAACACACAACCCAAACATTTCTGCAGACATACATATGGCCGCATATAAATAGAGGAATCTTCGTCTGATTGGAGCAAATAATTGGATTCACATTCAGCAACAGACAGCTCATGTAGCTGTAACGTGAGAGAGAGAGAGAGAGAGAGAGAGAAAGTGTATGTGTGTGTGTGTGTGTGTGTGTGTGTGTGTGTGTGTGTGTGTGTGTGTGTGTGTGTGTGTGTGTG
>JBBKCR010000141.1:13301349-13315342 GCA_037577295.1 Ladigesia roloffi | reverse complement strand
TCATTACCATGTCTGCTTCGGGAGAGACTTGGGGTACGAAGAACTGTCTGACTGTGCTTTGATTTTTATAAGCTCTGCCATCGCGGGAATGCTGCTCTCCGGAGGCGTGTTGTCGCACGTCTGACAGACCACCATGAGCCACAGAGAACGCCCTCCGACAAATTGCACATTTGGCTTGATAACAATTTCTGCTCACACTCTGCAGTCAAATCCGGTGCTGCTTTTTTTGCAGTGATCATAGTTAAAGAAACATCCAGTACAATATTTCAGCACACTTATAAAATTATTCATTTATTAAATACAAGAGAGATCATTCTGGCTTATACAAACTTGACACCATTCAAGTTACATTATATGGCCTGGCTCCTCCTTATTGTTGGTTTGATGTTATAAAACAGTTTACATTTAATAACTGATAATTCTTCATTGCTTCAGTCCACCTGGAAAGGTTAATGTTCCACATCCATAGGGTAATTATTCTCTCCCGTTTACTGCCACTGATTTCACTGGAGAACAAAGGCTTGAGCCTCTTTGTAATCATAATATTTGCATGAACATTTATTCTTTCAACGGATCATAATAAGTGCTCAATGTGCAATACTTCTTGGATTATACAGACAATGCATATTCCAAAGTGAAGATATCTGGTGCATATACAACATTATAAATTCATGCAAAATCTTTTCTCACATAGTTTCACAATTTATGTCATTCTTCCCAGCAACAAAATCATTTAACCTTCACTTTACATTCAGTGTCTGGTACTGTCAGGCCAGTGCTGTTATTAATTCCGCCTCAAAAGTGCACAGTCCTCTCCTTACAGCTTTGAAGAGATGTTTCCTGACGGGCCGGTGTAGTGAGAACTGAGACGGTCTGCCTCCCTCCAGCCTGCTAGCAGGGCTCCATGGACCGTGGAGAAGAAAGATCTGTGAGTGGCTTCTCCTGCAAACATCACCTGTAAGGGCTGAGGAGAACAGTTATATTAAAACTAAAACAAGCACGAAAGACCCTAACTCGATCAGCATATTCAGGTTATGACAACTTAGCATTTCTAAAATAAATGAATGAAAACACAGCATAAGAAATATCATCAGGGATTTTTGGTGAACTAACTTTGCTGAAACACATTGCTTTCTGAAGAACATTTTTCTGGTCTTTATTGGCTACATTTCACAGTCACAATCAAAAGTGAAATCCGTGAAACTTATATAAATGTCTGACTGTCCTATGATTTATTGATTTACCTGAGCATTTGAACCTTGTTTTGGAAGAGGCTCTGCAATGTTATCTAGATCTTTAGCTGAGCACCCTTTGGCCAAATAGGTGTATGATCCACAGGTGTAGGGGTCATGAAACCACTGGGACCGTAGAAGCTTCTTTGGTGCAATTGTTGGATTTCCTAAAAGGTACAATCGTGTATGAGAAGTATGTCGGTGACGTACTTTGATGTACGTGACAAAAAGTGCTGAGAAGGCTGTTTTCATAATCATTCAACTGCTGTTATCACAGATATGAATCAAGTGTCACAGACAGGATAACAGTTTTATCTTATGAATCAAGTGTCACAGACAGGATAACAGTTTTATCTTATGAATCAAGTGTCACAGACAGGATAACTGTTTATTTCATAATAGGGCTCCAATATTACCTGTAAACCTGCGAATGAGCTGCGTGACTGCATGCAGCACTTCAAATTCTGTTAGAGTTTCCATGTACTCAGATTCATGCCCAGCAATCCAACCACAAAGAACATGGCCAAACCTACAGAGTCAAAGAGGATAATCAAACCATCTACCGACAAAAGTGCAGTGCTCAAAATGGATTGGCCTGAACCCTGCCTACCTCTCTGTGGGCTTCAGAACGGTGAACCCAAACAGCTTTCTGATCCAGGCCATCTTCACGTCAGAAACAACATCCACAAGATCAGACTCATCTTCCCATAAGAGGTAAATAGCTTCACAGTCTTCGTCCCAGAATGGCTGCTCGAACTCCAGGAAAATCTTATTGTTGGTCCCAAATCCCATTCTTTGGATGGAGTGCAGTTTGTGGAGTGGCAGTGGGGGGTGCAGGAGTGTGTTCTGGTGCTTCTTCAAGTAGCCTTTATAGTTAACCAGAAAAATGGGGACAAATAATGTTACATATTTTTGCAACTATGTGAAATACAATATGCATAAAGTGTGAAGAGAACTGGATTAGTAATTAAATGCAAAGTGCTAAGACGCGCAATAAAAAAATGGTGTGGCCCACTAAACATACCCAGTGGAATCGTAACAATGACATGATCGGCTTCAAAGGTCTCTCCATTTACACATTCAACAGTTACAGCACAAGCTCTTCCTTTTGAGCTTGCCTGCTTGTAAGTGCTATTCCAGTGAATGCATTTAACCGGTTTATTATACAAGACAATGTCCTTGGGAAGTTCATTCACCATGTGCTTAATTAAGCCATCGTAACCTCTGCAAAAGACAAAACAAATCCATACACACTATTTAATTGTGCGTATTCAGGATTGGGTAGTACAGTTAATGAATCGTATCTTTCTTACAATTATGGGTTTGGAAGAAAATAACAGTCCTTCTAACAACTCACCCTGGGAAGGTGCAGTCTAATCCTGGAAGGGTCTTGTACATGCCAAAAGCTCCAAGGCCCACATCATCCATAGTGTGTGTTCCACTAACACAGCACTCTACTTTCAGGAGTGTGCTCAGAAGAGCCAGCCTCAGATCCTTGGTTGCCTGATCCTCCTTCCACTCCTCATGGGCTATTCGTGAGGCCTCTGTCTTCAGAAACTCCCCCACAGTAGGCAGGGGCTCTTCATCTCTGTCATAAAACTCCTGGCACTTCTCAAGTAATGTCATGAAAAGCTCCACAGCAGGTCCCATCATCTCAGGATCAAGCTTTCTGCCCGAGCTAGAAAACAAGTTTGGTACGAAAGGTGGGTGACCACCAAAGTCCACGGACTGATTTGCCTCAGACATGGACTCTTTGTCGAGCAACTGGTACTGGCAAGCCAAGCGAAACACTGGATTCTCCTGTGATGGGCCATGAATCCAGTTGGCACCTATTTCTACAACGTTACTGCCTGGAGAAAAAAAAATAAACAAAATTGATTTTTAATGGTACAGAAGGTCTAATTACACCAGAGTTCAGTGAAGGTTTTTACTGACAGAAGACATACACAGAGAATTCTTTTACAGTAAATTATTCTCATGACTGTTATGTAGTAAAGAACACAGGTTACATAATGCTGACAAGAACAACATACATTCTAAAAGGTTATATCAGGGCAAAGTTCGTAGAGTACAAAGGTATAGAGAAAATTTGGTTATTACTGCAAGTTTCATTTCTTTTCTAGTTTTATATCTTAATAGTCGTATTTGTGTCAACAATTAAAATAAGCAAAATATGGCCCATTTCGGGGAGTCTGTGTACCCTCTTTATATGAGGAAATGCTGACTACAAAAATGTGATGTCACAGGAATTATAGTACATGACGTTTGGCATGTGCTTGGTCAGTGAGATCTCAGCACTGGTCTACACTTTTCAGGGCAGGAGTAGTGTTGTCCTCTTCTGCTGTCTCAATATACCTGAACTCACCCTAAGCCGATAACGTTACCAATGTGGTTTCATTCATATGAACTGCTTTTGCCCTCATGCCTTGATCATGAAACCTGAGTGTGCAAGTTTAGTATTTTCAGCAATTTCTTTTTATGCACCTCCTGGAAGCAGAACCTGTTTTTCCTGCTTCACTGTCATAGATCTACAAACATGATCACTAATTTGGGGGAAATAACCTGAAAGACGCCATATGAATATAAGCAATGCACAAACTTATCCCAGGGCCTTTATGCTGTGCAACAGATGTTGGTGTATGACTGTGCAACATCTCATATTGATGTAAAACTATGATCGGAAAAAGACCCTTTCTTTGTTGTAGCTTCTTACCTCACTACACTAGTAAGAGTAGCTGAAAGCTAAAGCTAAAGCAATGCAGAACAGAGGTATTCATTAAACTGAGTGATTGTTACTCAGCAGTGGGGATACATCAGTTCCATGCAGTCACAAAATAATAGCCTGTCTAGCACTCCTAACTACTTACGGGTGGCTACTGTCTAGCAATCCTAACTGCTCACGGGGGTTAACGGTTCTACAGCTGTACAGGCTAGGACGGTTTGGTCGTTAGAAAACTTACCCAGTCTGCCTGTCTTGATCCTTCCTCCGCTCCTGGATGTAGCTTCAATAATGTGCACGTTTCTAAAGCCATGTTTTATTAACCTATGTGCAGCACCAATGCCAGAAATCCCGCTTCCAATAATAAGGATTTTTGCATCAAGTCCCGGACGGAGAGCCATGACTTCACTTTCGCTGCTCTCCCCCAAACTTAGCAGCCCAACTCGGCTATAGCTACAGCTTTCTCTTCCGGCCACTTACACTTTAACCCAAACAGAGTGCAGATCACAGTACACGCAGTCCATAGTAATCACTGATATGATCTTGCTCTCGGCCCACTTTTGGAACCGCATGGACAAATGTATTGGGACGCCTTTTCACACTCTCCTCCCTTTGCAGCACTAACGGCTTCCTCTCCTTTTTGGGTTTCCATTAAATTTTGTTTCTGCGGATTTTGTTTCTGCATATTCATGTTGTATAGCATTTACGAGGTCAGACACTGATGTCGGAGACGAGAGTGCCTGGCTCACAATCTCCTTAACGCCTAATAAACGCCGAATAACACTCTGATCTATAATCAGTTGTTTTGTATTATATTTATAAATATAAAATGCATTAATTATTGTTGTGCCATGTTTACTGTCTATTTTAGTTTAATTACATCTATACCTAATATTTATATAACTGAATATCCCTGTAGGCCTTAGTTATGAATTTTATTGTTATAACATTGCTCCTCTGTTGTTTTTAACAGACCATAAGCTCATACTTGCTTCTTGCCAGAAGGGGGCGATGTAAGACCCTGACAGGAGCTGGTCAGCTTACAGTGACAAAAGCTGAAACCATGAAATGTTATTTAGTCACGATGCTGCCCGCTGCTGGAACTTCCCCCCATCTGTATCTGGCCAGCTTTAAATAGCTGCTGAAAAATGCAAATTTCTGCTGTGCCGTCCGCCTTCTTTTAAATAACTGATGTTGATCAAACTTATAATCTTCTTTTATTGAAATTCTATTGATTTTGTTTTCCCCAACATTTTATGTCTAAAACTTTTTGTTTATGATAATGGGCTGTATAAATAAACGTAATTTGCCTTGACAAAGGACAGGATGGGTAACAAACTCTTTACAAGTGGATACTCCTAAGGAGGCAGGACCAGAGTGGAGACAAAGAACAATAGCAACAGAAAAGACACATGGTCAAAAATCCCATGAGTATATAAACAAGAAGGGACAGGCAGAGAAACGGACAGTGCAAGACACAAATGAACAGACAATGACAAACATTAACCATATTAGACATTACACTTATACACACATGGACAAAATTGTTGGTACCCCCTTGAAATGTTTCCAGAAAATCTAATACTTCTCACAGAAAAGTATTGCATTAAGAAATGATTTGCAATCCACATGTTTATTCCCTTTGTGTGTATTGTAACAAAACAAAAATAGGTGTTCTCATTGCTGGCCAATTCCAGCACTTTGTTCCATCCATTTCTAGAGCTTTTTGAAGTATGTTGGGGGTCGTTGTCCTGCTGAAAGACCCGAGATCTTGGATGCAAACCCAGCTCTCTGACACTGGTCCCTTCAGTGCAACCCAAAATCCTTTGGGAATCTTCAGATTTCATGATGCCTTGTACACAGTCAAGGCACCCAGTGCCAGAGGCAGCAAAACAACCCCAAAACATCATTGCACCGCCAACAGGTTTGACTGTAGGTAATGTGTTTTTTCTTTGTAGGCCTCATTCCTTCAAAGGACTGATGTGCTTTACCAAAAAGCTCTATCTGGGTCGCGTCTTTCCAAAAGACATTTTTCCAAAAGGATTTTGGCTTACTCAAGTATATTTTGGCAAACTGTAGTCTTGCTTCTCTGTGTCAGCAGTGGGGTCCTCCTGGGTCTCCCGCCATAATGTTTTTTTTATTTAAGCGTGGACGAATAGTTCACGCTGACACTGATGCTCACTGAGCCTGCAGGACAGACTGAATTTCTTTGGAACTTGTTTGCGGCTGCTTATCAATCATCTGGACTATCCTGTGTTGCAACCTCTCATCAGTTTTTCTCTTCCGTCCACACCCAGGGAGGTTACCTGCAGTGCCATTGGTTGCAAACTTCTGGATAATGTTGTGCACTGTGGAAAAAGGCCCATCTAGATCTTTAGAGATGGACTTGTGACCTTGAGATTGTTGATATTTTGTCCACAGTTTTGGTTCTCATGTCCTCATGCAGTTCTCTTTTCCTCTTTCTGTTGTCCATGCTTAGTGTGGCACATACAGATACACAATGCAAAGACTAAGTGTACTTCTTTCCTTTTTATCTGCCTTCAGGTGTGAGTTTTAAATTGCCCACACCTGTTACTTGCCCCAGGTCAGTTTAAAGGAGCATCACATGCTTGAAACAATCTTATTTATTCACAATTTTGAAAGGGTGCCAATAATATTGACCAGCCCTTTTTTGGACTTTTGTATGACATGATGTCAAATTTGCTTTTTCCCTCCTGATTTTGTTTTGTTCTAATGCACATAAAGGGAATAAACATGTGGATAGCAAATCATGTGACAATTCAGTACATTTCTGTGAGAAATATTTGATTTGCTGGAAAAATATCAGGGGTGCCAACAATATTGTCCACATGAGTATTTCTCAGCCCTGGATTTATTTTATTCCCTTTTATTTCCATTACATATACATATATTATATTATTATACTTTAATATGATATATTATTTAAACTATCAAAATATTTATATGCTATGTGTGTGTTTTGTGTATAAGCATTTATAAGCATGAAACAAAGTCATGTAGACCTTTTGTTATTCATAATATCTTAGCAAAGATTATTTGTTTTAGCAACAGTACTGCACTGTATACATTATACTTCTCACACCTATTCAGAACTGATTTAAAAAGTCAGACTAAAATAATATAAAATAATTGCAGAATATTGATGAGAATGGTGAGGGTAGACTTAATCTGCAATATATGGTCATATTGCATATTTACTTGTTACTATGTATGCTAATAGACATCATACCACAAAATGTTGGTGTTATTGCCAAACCATTATGCTAAAAACCCAAACCTTCTTTAAGTTTCCATACAGCTGAAGCCCGAGAGTATGTGTCAAATTACCCCAAAACAAGACTGAAATTCTTCTGAAAGAACCCATTTGTCAGTTGACTAAAGCCAAATGAACTACAATGTGCTTCTTAGTTTAATTTGAATCCTAATTAGTGTTTATATTTTCCTTAAATGCTTACCATGAACATTTAGGAGACCTTACATCATTATAACATGGCAACTCTGCAAATAAAAAAATAAATCCACACCCCATTTCCTTAGCCATGCTACTTTTCTGGGAAAAACCAAAGCTATCTCCAGAAACGGTGCCTGTTTCTCAGGACTCTATTGTGTAACGTTGGCACTCGGGCCAGCAGGCACTGATTTCTTGTCTTACACTCAACAAAACAGTCCTTGAATAAATGGTGGGAACTGGTTCACTCTGTAGGTCACTCACGGAACAATGAGAAACTCTGTTGGGCTCATTGTGATCATGCAGGATACAGAAAATGACTTTTTTTTTTTCTTCTCAAGGAAAACATCCATGACAGTGATGTGAGATAATGGTATTAATCATGTAAAAAAAAGAACAACAACAAGAAAAACACATGTAGCTAAAAGCGGTATATTATAGTTTTGTGTGACAAAGCAAATAATATCTGTATAAAATTTAAATAGCGAAACAATAACTAGTTAAATAACAATTACATATATCAATTGCATTTTAGGCCATGTCACTGTAAGTATCTGTATGAACCAAAGTGTCAGTTGATTAAACAGTCCATTGTGCCCATTCTTAAAAATGCAAAACTTAATTTACCTCATTAAAAATAGTACTTTCACAATCCAAAAAACGTCACATACACACATAACCCACAGGTGGGTCTACACATAAAAATGTTTTTTTTTACATTCTTACAAAGCTTAAAAATGAAACTGTTTGGCATCATAATGACCTAAACACATACAATGTAAAACTAATTATTAATAATTACAAAGTGTCATATTCACAGTGTTTTTGTTTCTTTTTCAACTGATTTAGCACATTTATACAAACCATCTCTGCTCACATCATTGATAGAGTCATGAAAAAATAAATTATATATATTTAAAAAAATGTCACATCTAATAGTACAAATTCATTCAAATCATTCAACTAAATGGGACCCAGATTTCAATGAGGCTACAGTTATAACTGCTATTGTCGCCAAGAAATGGATTTGATTTATTATATTTTGTAATTTATCAGGCCTTTATACCAGGGAACTGGCATTTCCATATGTACCTCCAATGTTTAACTTCACTTATGATAGACATGATATCCTGATTGATTAATAAATAAATAATTATACATAAAATAAGGCATTTAGCTGGTCCGTTTAGTTGGTTATCTATGCTGTAAATGGTTTGCCCACAACAAGCATTTTAAAAAGGTTTTATTTAACTAAAATAATCAATTTGATAAAGCATTACAGAGGCTTATGGGTTCACAACACTTCCATAAACATATAATGGCAACTCACATAAACCTGCATAAGTATATAAAGGTTTATTCCAACAACTCTAAGTTGTTTTAAAGGCTGCGTTATTTCGATCAAATTTCACATATGACAACCTATGCTTGTTTGAATGAGCTTTTTTTCAAATTTTTCTCTCGTTTTAGTCAACGAAAATGAAGAGACACTTTAGCACAGTTTTTATATTGTGAACCACATTTAGTCTCGTTCTTATTCGTCAGTAAAAATACATTTTAGATTTTGTTTCATTATCGTCACATGACCAGCATTAATATCGCGTCTCATCTCGTTTTTGTCGCGTGAAAAATGTTCGTTGACTGCAGCACGCACAGCATAAAAAGAGAACTGTGAGCAGTCACACACAAAGTAAGGTGCAGTTTTAATGCAGGCAAAATGTATTTTCGTCGTATAAGACACACCAACCTTTCTCCCTCAGTTTTGGGGAAGAAAAAGTGCGTCTTATACGGCCAAAAATACGGTCAATATTCACTGCTTTCATTTCATAACAAATTAATTTAATATATTGAACTACCTTTAATGTCTGTTATTAATTTGCATTTAGAAAACACCTGCTGTGGGACATTTTCTCTGATAATATTAACAGATGTAATTTTTTCTGTGCCATTTTTTGCCATTTGTTTGAAGTATTTGACCTGTTGGAGGATTGGAGCCGCAGAAACACTCTGTTTGTTTTACAGCAAAACTGAATATTTCTTACTGCCGTTTCTGAAGCAATGAGTTTGTAGAAATGTGCTAATAAATCAGCTGAGAAAAAGGTTAAAATGCTTCAGTGCTTCATACAGTAGCTGAACAATAGCACATGTGGTGTTAAATATTGCTCCTGAGTACTTACAAATATATTCATAGAAACATTATTGCATCTAAGTCAAATAACTCTTCTCACACACTGTCTGTGCTCTCCTCCAGCTTCTCCAGCTTCTGCAGTATCACTGACCTCAGTGCACTAAATCTTTAAAAGATAGGTACAAAACAGCTTGAGTTATCAAAACAAAGTGTATTATAAAAATGTTACTTCATAACATGAATGGGAATGTAATCACATTATGTAGCATTTATTATTATCACAGGTCATTACAAGAAAAATGCAATGAAGGCTAAAACAACATACTTGCTTGTCAGTTTTAAAATCTCTCTCTCTTCTTCCTCTTCCAGTTTTTTGACAAAGCTATCCAAAACGGGCATTTCGAACTTGATGTACTGTGCAACCTAAAAAAATAAGCTTGTTTAATATATATATATTTTTTTTCTACTTACTGAACTGCCTCTCCGCCCAATAGCAATATTGACATGCTCATTTCCACAAGGGAGGCCTGTCTCATTGTTATCCCTCCCCCCCACCCACTCACCCAAACAGGAAAGTTATACATGTGAAAATTAAACCCGACATCTTGAGTGAAGTCAAGAAGTGAAGTGACCCCTTATAGTCATAACATCATTATTTTAAATCTATTTGTCTGTATCTTTTTTTAGGTACGGGATTTTAATCTGTCAGCGATTCTATTTATTTCCCATTGCTGAAATACTCACATCGTATGTAACCTCTTCACCGAGATCCCTCTCCATAAGGAAAATCTTCACAATTTCTTCACACGGGCCATGCACCAGACGTGACACCAAAGGAAATTCAGAGTCTTTAAGCTTTGTCTTCTCTAAAAAAAGAATAAACACAATCTATTAGTGCACAAACTAGTGTGGCAGTTATTAAAAATCAAAAATAATCACAAACAGCTACCTCCAGACTCATGGACGACGTAGAGGGCAAATTCATCTGCATTATTCTCCACCTGTGAGAATGTGATAAATATAAGAACTGCCAGAATTCCATTTACCCTTGTGGAATGTGACAATTACCCGGCATGGTATTACTTACCCGAAATTTATTGAGTAACAGTCTGAGCACTTCTTGTGTTGTCATCCTGCTGTTTACACGGACATTAGTCTTTGATCCATATGCTGGGGTGAAGACAGATGTCTACAAAACCAGATGATAAATTGTTATAATTGTTCCTCCTTTCTGTTTGCTGTTCATTTAAAAAAGTTTAGCTACAACGTAGTTCTTCAGTGCGCTGATAACGGAATTTAATGCATCTGTGTGATGGCTGCGGGCCCCGAGGAGATGTCATGATCCAAACTATGTTTAATATTTCATCTACTCAACAGTGGGAGAAACCACCAATTGACTCCTGTTATCACATGTGATAGCGTGTGATTATATTTTCGTGAATATTTTTTGCATGTATACAAAAACTGACACATGAATTGGGCGAAACCCAGATCTTATTCAGATTCTCTATAAATAATTGACTTTTACTAAATTGTTATTTGTTTACATACATTGGAATATTGTGTGGTGTTCTTTGTTCTTTGTAGAGGAAAACATGTTCAGAAACATTAATGTAATATCAATTTAGTATTTGTATTGTAGTTACATTTGCAAACTGGCCTGCGTGGTTGACCTACTTGTCCAGGTTGTCGTGTCTTGGCACTCACAAGAGTATCGAAGTAAGCAGATGTTCAAGAGCCAGAAAAAAAAAAACATTTCCTTTGTATTTGTTTACATTAAGGCTCTCGAGGGCAGCATACCCATCACCATCCACCCCTTAGACAAAGTAATTAAACAGCAAGTTTCCTTTCCAGTTTCTCCACATCTGCAGAAAGACCTTTTTGACCAGGCAGATCCATAACCTTGAGGAGCGTTGATGAGAACAGCAGGTGACAGGCCATTGTGGAGAGCAAAGCTTCTGCCAAGGGAACGCCTGCACAGGAAAAGCCCTGCCTTTCAACACCTGCATCCATATTACAGCACTCAGACCCGCAGCGCACTCACACAACGGACACTTCCCCTCACACACGCTGCTACAGCCATTAACAAGAGTTCCAGGGCCCTGTGCCAGTCACAGGGCGCGACAGAACATCATGTAGCACTATTGTCCTCAGGACAGTCTTTACTCAGCTCTGCCCAGCATCTCAACCTCTTAAAAAGAGCGATGACCCAGAAGAGCCCTCAGCCACTCAGTCACTCAATCACTTTCTGTAACCACTTAACCTTTCCCAGGGTCACAGGTAACCAGAGTCTATCCCAGGGCCGATGGGAAGGGACTCATGCGGGTGGAGTATGGGCCCATCGCAGGGTGCACACACCATTACACAGAAGAACCACTTTTTTATTTCATATAGCCTTTCTGTGGATTGTAATATATTTTTGATAAATATGATTCTGGACAAACCTCCCTAAAGTTTAAAAAACGTACACATAACGCGACAGGATTTTCTTGAACGGAAAGTCCGAGCTAACAGCCTTTTAGGGACCTTCATTTCACCCCTGTAAATGGGTCATTTCTCTGGCTTGTTTCAAAAGCAGTAGGCTTCGATTTGGATCCTTGTTTGGAATATGCAGTCACAGTCATAGAAAAACAGTCACCTTGTGGTTGTAAAAATGCCCATTGATGGAGAAGCGATGTTTTCTCATCCATTGTAAATCTCCTGAACTGCGAAGTTTGGTTCTTCTTTGAATGTTCATGAAACTGGCATCGCTTCTCGTTCTCAATAACTGAGGGGTTTCCTCCTCAGAGTCAAGGCCATCTGCATCTGCGGAGGACAGGCCATCAGTCAATATGAGGAGTGGTAGTGGAAATGAAACTTTTCAGACAATATGTTAATAGCATACCTAAAGCAGTGTCACAGTTACAAACTTTAATTTGCTTTAAAATATTATGCAACACTCATCAACACCCACATACAATCTAATGTTCCAGGGAAATGCAAACAAAACTGATTGTATAAACACTGCTCTGTGAGCACAGCTGCTAGGGTGTGAACACCATGGACATTTTTCCTCATGAGAAATATAAATGTTTAAAAAAACAGACAATGGAATTACAAATTGTTCATAGTGAGAGTCATTGAGATGTGGTTATATGCACAGATATACTCATTAGTCTTTCAGGTTTTCTGTGTGAACAGCACAACCTCTAATCCTTTCATCCTTTCAACCATAATTAGATTAACCATGTAAGATTGCTACTAATACACGTGACAAAAAGGTTTACATACCAGTCCATTTACATGCAAACTAGTGAAGCACAAATCTTTTTGTCATTGCTTATTGTGTACAGACAATATAACATTACACCATTGAGTACTTACTGGTTATTACAGGTCCTGTAACTGTGTTATTGTTGGATTCGGATGAGAACTGACTTAGAATCTCTTGACTGTTTTCATTCCTGTCAAATGGTGGACAGCATTTATTTCAGTGAATCAACACATTCATCTTTGTTTCTAATCCTTAATGTACGGCTGTGAAGTCCTTCAGGATTGACAGCTATATTAGACACTTAAGTATTTTAAATCTATATGGCACACAGAACTATAGAGGATTTAAAAAGAGGAGAAAAACATAGTAATTTACACATTTACATCAAGGTTTGTCATTGGTTCTTGGGTTAAAGTCTAAGACAATCTTTAAAGGAATGTTTATAAATCATTTACACTATATGTTAGGGTCATTTAACCTTTGCAAACTATCTTCACGTTCACACATTGTATTCACAAATGCTACCATAAAACCCATTGTAAGAGTCTTTAGGACCCAAATGTAGTTCAATCTTCAATGATACTGCTTCAAATAGCCCTTTCTGGTACTATTATTTTGACGATTGTCATTTTATCTGCTTTATATTGTAGCTGTGGCTTGAACGTCCCCTCTCATGCAATGTCACCAGACTTATTCTTACAGAAGCTTAATTTTTCCATGACTGATGAGAATGCTACACGTGAGGCTAAGCAGGAATGAGCTTCTGAACGGCTCTTTCCTCTTGCAGTGAGAGTAGAACCCCACACAGCACACGTACACTCAGGGAACAGACGACAGGAAAAGCCCCCCACAGCAAAATGCTCTTTTAACGATGTTGCCTATTTTAGACACACTGGAAAATTCTGCTATGTTTGAATAGCTATGAGTGCATCTGAATACCTCATAGACAATAGGCCAAAAGGGTTTAATCTGATATGGCGTTCTGCATGTAAATATTAATACAAATGTAAAACCTTTACTTTATAACAAAAATGATGAACTGTGTGTCTTTATAAAGTACACGCCTAAATAAATATTCCCATTATTGCCATCTAGAACCGTCATTCACTACGAAACCAAACCCCTTAATTTGACCCCTTAATATAACCTTAATTTTTACCTTAATTTCCAGGAAAGTAAGGAAAATTAAGTG
>JBBKCR010000141.1:13260292-13295278 GCA_037577295.1 Ladigesia roloffi | reverse complement strand
AGCAGCTCTGGAGTTAGCAATGTATGAAGTCTTACACAGAAGCTGAAATACACTCTCACAGAAGCATAGCGGGCTGCCTTTGAAGGATGGAGGGTTTTTTTTAAAGAAAAATAAGAACACTAACTCTCTGAAAGGGCTAGATATTTAATAGCTCACAACTGTTTTCTAGTCTGTACTTTATTAGAAAAACAAGCAAAAAGCTACAATTACAGTGAATGAATAGAGGATTTAATGCATTATTTGAGGTGCAAGGTGCACTGCTGAATGCTTTAAGATGATATTTTGTACTGTGCAGAAAGAATGCCAACCAGATTACATAACATAGTTTGTGGGATCGCCACTGTTATTCCTCTGTCATCCTGCTGCCTCTTTTGTTTTTTATTGTCTGTTTGAAAGCCCTCATCTGCTCTCTCATGTGTTTTACTTTATTTATGGTCACTTTGTTGTGTCTCAGATTCGCTTTGTGGTTTTGATGGTTACATTTATTTTAGTCTATGGACTTTAAAGCTCAGGTTCTGGCTAAAAAGAGAAAAAAGTGTGTTTTTTCTCTTGATTTCTCTTTTCTTTATGTTATTTATATTACTCAAATGTCTCTGGGGGAGCAATATTTATTACATTAATGCACATAGTTTGTGTTGGTGCTTGTATCTCATTTCCAAAAGAGGATGTTACCAGTGCTGGTTGTATATCTTGTGAAAAAAAAAAAAAACAATTAAGCAT
The DNA here is from genome assembly GCA_037577295.1 of Ladigesia roloffi. Taxonomy (NCBI): domain Eukaryota; kingdom Metazoa; phylum Chordata; class Actinopteri; order Characiformes; family Alestidae; genus Ladigesia; species Ladigesia roloffi. The sequence continues at coordinate 13,294,558 of JBBKCR010000141.1, read as the reverse complement.
TTAATACACTAATAAAAATTCCCAACCTAAACAGTCCCAGATCCAGATCTGCAATAATTCATTTTGAGACACTGTATCTAATTTTGAACAGCGTCTAATGGCAAGTTTCTGGGTTTTGATGACTGGTGTGTGAGTTAAGGCAGGGAATATGGCATGCCTTTTAAATGTCATTTGCTCTGGCTGGCTGTTGAGTGTTACACTCCAAAAAAATGTGAGTTTAGTTTTTTCCAGGAACTAATAAGCAATTGTGCCAGAGAAATAAAAAAATAATAGATTGAGAGACCACTCAAACACTGGCCACAAGACACAGGTACTTTCCTTAACACATGGTGCAAGGTGACATTTGTGCTCATGGGGTTTATTTATCCATGTGGTTTTTATATAGCTATAAAGCACCAAGCAGCAGACAGCAGTCCTCATCCCACCCTCATGTGCAAAAGTGTTGAAATCTCTATGTTCGATGCCCATTTCCTGCCCCAAGAGACTGTGCTCTGAAACCCTATAAGCTCCTCAGGGCCCCTAAACACAGAACATAAAACACCTACTTCTTTGAGTGACATCTATGCTGAGAGACGAGAAGCTCTTTGATCCGAAGTTCTCTTCTTGTGAACGTGCTGAATGTGAATATAGATAGATACCTTTGCAACAGATTAACCTGCTCACACCACTACACATTTGTAAAGCTGGTAGCATTTATCTCATATCTGCTTGGTTATCAAAGCCAAGAACGCTATCAGAGATGCTAAACTCTAAAGAAAACAGTGTTATACATTCAGTAACGAGATGAGCCCTTCATGTTTAGGATCACTGGCTGTCAGGACACGAAACAAAGCTTCTGTCCTCAGGCACTGGTAAAGGCTGCCCTCATTCACAGAGCGGTCAGACCCTGGCATGTCTTCTCTCCATGAGCAACATTAGAATGCTAACATCCCTCCATGTCGCAGCATTCCTCACGTCTTACTGCGGTTTAATGGGCGACCCTGCTGACTGGCCAGACCACCACAATTTACAGAGGAAATTGAAGCCCTACTCCATAAGCCAAGGATCCTCTTCCTAGCATTAAGAGTCAGACATCTCTTTTCTCAAGACGAGCTCAGAGTACTTTAGCAAACACCTGGAAAACTCACTCAAGCATCGCAGTGGACCACCACGAATATCCTTGGTGGTTTAAACCTTTCTGATGAAGTGTGACAAATCCCTGAATGAAAACCGTGCCCCAGTTGAAGGTGTGTATCATTTATCTCTATTAGCCAAATATAAGCGTGAAGAAAAGGTTTCTGAATGGTAATTGGCTACTTCTAGCAACACTCTTTAATTAGTAAACCTTTATATGATGAGACAACTTAACAATAAAAGATTATTTGGGATCAATGAAGTTTTTGGAATTTGATACTTCATACAATTTACATACAGTAACCCATCCTATGAAATGTGCTGTAGGGAACCAAAAGTGGGTTTTAAATGGAATCACACTGAAAAACCCTTTTAGGCACCTTTTTTACACAAAATGTCAGGATGCCTGGCCATGACCTCTGCCACCCTAAGATGTTAATAGGTTATGATCGATATTACCCAGCTATGTAAATACATATAACATGTGCTATTGCTGCCTCACCAGCTGCATAAATACGGATTGGTTGACCCAAAGGGAATATGAATTTCATTACTTGTTAAGGCGCACAGTCAGACATAGTGTATGTGTCTAAGTCCAGTCAGAGGTCCTAGCCCAATCAATCTGTGTTCTGGGAAGTGTTTCCTAAAGACTTCAGCTTGTAAATTTGGTTTTCTAAGACAGCAAATATGGGAATATGTTTTTTTTTGGATACGAACGTGACAGTTGTAAATCAATTCAATGCACATGACCCTGCCAGACAGTTGTTATATTACACAGAATGATAACACCAGTTTATACATTGGTATCTCTCTGTGGTAGTTTACATGACCGTATCAGCACATGGCTTGATATCTTGATATTATGAAATCAAGACCAGAGAGAGAGAGATTATCAGACAGACAGTTTTCATTTCTGGTCGGTGATTTAGCTGGAATTGTAAGGGCCTGCCATAAAAGCTGCGCTTTGTTTTAAATCAGGAAAACAAATCATTCCAAAGCATCTTAAAGGCACCGTATCTCACCTCTATTTCCTGTTTTTCATTTTTTCTCAAACTTTCCCATGTTTTTTGCTCTATAATGTGAATCACAGGGTGACACATAACTATTATACACTGCAGCTCCTGTCTGGTGATAAAATCAGCTGAGCAAAATAAAGACCATTTTCCTGTGTGTGGATTTGGCGCTGTGTCCTGAATGGTGTCACCTAAGCCTGCACCACAAACCCAGTTTCTCATTCCTGTTGTGGAATGTGGTTTTAAACTGATCTTTACTGCATACACTGAGCGTTTTTATGGCTTAATGTCTCTCGTAATGATCACGACTTCTTTCCTGTGCCACTTTCCTATCTCCTCCATGAGTGCCTTATCTAATCAGACACATCACCAGTGCCACACACAAAACTTTCCAAGAAGCACTGATCTGGGGTCTGTCACCAGGTGTCATGCTTTATCTTAGATCGATCTAGAGTTTGGGCTGAAGTCAGTGCGAGAAACAGCTCGGCTGAGTCAGCTCCCACAGGCCAGAACAGCAGGGAGGCAGCAGGCAGATAGACACAGACAGCTACACAAGTCCCGGCCCAGCACACAGCTGTGCAATAAAGGGCTCATTCCTGTCAGGACTGGGAACCTTTCACTCTTAAAAATGGAAATTAAAATGAGTAATCTATTATTTTATACTGGTAAGGGCAGCAAACATGCAAGAATAGAACACAGTTGTTTTAATGAAGATAATGCCAATTGCAGCATGTAGGCAAATATGCATAACCCACACAAAGTCATACATACATGAGACAAATGTACATACATGAGACAAAATATGAGACAAAAACCTTCTTCTCATAACTTTAAATATAATATATATTCACAGAAGCTCCGCTTTAAAAAAACTCAAACCAAAAAAACTCCACACCTAATTATTAGGCATCATTTCCACATTTGGTACAATTCAGCAGGTATAACACAATATCTACATTATTCTTTATTCTGCAACAAGAGCACTGTGAATTAAAGTGTGAAAAAAAGACTTTTTTGAAGAATAGAAATAGTCATTTTTCTCCAGCTTGGATTTTTCTTATAAGCACTGAATCACTTCTTCGTAGCATACAGGATTCCTATACTGCCAAAATTCTCAAAAGCATTATTCAAAAGTAATTATGCAAATTATAACAGATGAAAGAAGTCCCCAAACTCACAATTCTTTCACTACTTTCTCAGTAACAAGAAACTGACATTGTTAAGTAAACAGATTTCGATCCAGATGGAAAAACCCTTGGCAAATCAGGTTGTGTTTGAGGACGCTTGCTGAACACGGCCCTTATCTCTGACTCTGCTTACATGCTTTGTCCTTGGATGGGGAAAGATGTTGTCGTTCTTGTGGCGGGCTGTTGCGTTTTGGAAGCGTTCTGAGGTGCTAGAGGTGATCCTTTTAGCAGCTGGTTTTAATAAGGTTCGCACCCCGACGCTCCTCAATATAAAGCGTTCTCCATCATCGCTTGCCACTTGTGTTACAGATTACTGACTAGTTAAACCTTACTGGCTGCTCTTCCTGAAATGGCATTTTCCACCGTATGTCCAACGGCCTGCTGGATCTCTGGGCTCTCTAATCTGTACCACATGCCCTGCTCTGATTTTGCATGATAAAAGCAGAATTATTTCTAATTTAGAGCAGTGCCAAGCCCTTCTTTTGCCACAAATAATACTCGCTGTGGTGCTGGCCAACTTGTGAAGGGTTAAAAAGGAGCAGGAGCGTTCACAGGGCTGTGACCCTCAGCAAACAGGGTTTATTCTTCGTGTTGTGTTAATGGGATTCAAGCCAGAGAACAACAGCTGAAACGCAGGCTTTCAAAAGCCTGAATTTCAAAGCCCAACCTGTTTCAAAAAAACAGCAGATTATTTCCCCAGCAGGCCTTCTTGGACCATTATAATTTGTTTTTATGGCAATGCATCTGTAAGTAAATGGCCTTTCCTTACACTTGCCTGAAATAAAAGAGACAAGAATGAAAGAAAATGGCCAAGAGGGAGAAAGGGGGAAACCTTATTTTACATTCACCCAATGTGCCCCAAAAAACCCGCGCATCCAGCCTACTGCTACAATGGCTGCTTTTGTGCTGTAAGTCAGGGGTTAACAGAATTCTGTCACCATCCGGAGACGACCTTTCTCGAACCAGTGAAGTGCTCTCCAAGCATTTCATTCTTGTGTTTCTTATTCAAGCCTGACAAGAAGCGCCCCTTCTTTGTGTGCAGCAGGCCTAACACCGACACTCTTTTCAACAAAGCCTTGCCAGTGATACACTTTTATCCACCTTTTTTTAAGAATAAAAACAAAAGTCAAAAATGACTCTCTCTCTCTCTCTCCACTTTATCGATATGAAAGAGGTGTTCAACAGGAAAGGATCTGGGAGGAATAAAAACTAGCTGTGTCACGTTCCTCTCACAAAATGTCAGTGCCAGCAGCTTTGACTAATGCGTTTACACAGCAACACTGCAAATGTCTGGCTTACAGTAACAGGTTGATTCTTTGGCTGAAGCTCTAGCTGTGAAAGAGGGGCAGGCATTGTCAACACCTCCTGCTTGCCAAATGGTATCATAATCCTTTCAGGTCAAGTCTACATGACAAGACTTTTAAACTGCATATAAAGTTGGAGGACGCTTGATTGCACAAAAAGCTCAAGCTTTAGTTTTTGTTCTTTGTAGATGTTGGGGAAGGACAGCCAATGTTTTATCAGGAGTTTAGGAGTTGCTTAACATTATCAGCCATGGTACATAACAGTAAAAAGTAAAGAACAAGCCATTTTCTATTTGCAACAAAAGACTGTACATTCAATAAGAATGTTTCATCGAATGCAAACCAAATCTCCTCTTCTCCTTGCAAATGTGGTTAGGAATGAATGTTTAGAACTGCAACTTTATACTAGATTCTGCTTGTTTCTTTCATATATAAATGAAGGAAATGTAAACAAAACATACAAAGATCAGTTTCAAACCATATCCACCATAGGGACCTGGGATGGATAATGAACAAAACAGAGTAAAGTTCTAATGCTGCATACTGTGTGTATTTTAGCTAGATCCATATGTAGCAAGGCCGCTTCCAGGGTGCCTAGTGCCCTGTTTGTGTAGCCTGTGGTGGGTTTATGACCCCTGGACCGGAAAAGTTGCTGGGTCTGGATCCCTGTGTCTGGGCAGTGGAGAGGCAAGTTGAAAAGTGCACATATTTATGACCCCCCTCCCTCCGCCAATATGGCTACATCAAAGAACACATGCGGGGAGGCAAATTGGTGTTAAGTAGAGGACCTCCTGTGGATGCTTGCCCTCTCCATCACGATAAGAACATGGGGAAATCTGGATGGGATTTTATGGAGGCCAGCCACACAGGAGCAGGACGGTTTCAAGCCATGCCAGAGCACTGATTCATTCATGCCAGAGTGCATTCACACATACAGAAACACACACAGCTGCTACAGAGCTGTATCAGGACAGGCTAAGGCCACAGCACCTGCCCCATTCCTCCAAGACAATTTCTCTTGAGGATCTGTCCAACCAAACGTTCCAGCCAGGAGAGATAAGTTCCAGTCGGTGCACTTTCTAAAGAGAACGAACAAAACAGTTGAATGTAATCATGCCTTTCAAGAATACGCTGTGAAAGGCTATTCAGACTTCAAGCAAAGTAAACGGAATGGCTGTAGCTTCAAAAGCAAACTAATTTGTTTAATATGATAGCATGCATGCTTGACTAATCCATTCCCTAGTTTATTGTCTATAGATGAAACCACTAGAATTACTGTCACAGGAGATGGTATGTCGTTAATCATTTTGATTTCTGAAATCGCATTAGTGGTACAGTTTCTCTAAATGGATCCGTATGGCCGTTTGTTGTTTCGCTTTATGATATCATAGTGATCTGATGATAAAGCATGAAATATCACGGGGAAAATGCCAGAAACATGAGTGTGAGTTCAAACCCGTGAGGCAACTGCCCGTTGCCCACCCCCACCCCCACCCCCACCCCTTGAGACTCTGGGTGGCTGATGGCCCCTCATGCATCTTTCTGACCCACCCAGAATTTCTCTGTCTAAAGAGAAGAGAAAAGAAATTGCCATGGAGTTAATTTAGAACAGAGCACGTCCATGAGCGGCTAATCAAACACAGCTCTAGAAACACTGAAAACGGACCCTCACTCCTCTCACCTCACCCCTCCGTCTCTGACCCAGTGAGAGTTCATCGTGGTCCACAGCTCTCCCTTTCTTTCTCTCTCTTTCTCTAAACCTTTTATCACTCTCTTTCTCTTGCTTTCTTTCTCTAAACCTTTTACCGTTCTCTCTCTCTCTTTCTCTCTCTCTCTCTCTCTCTTGCTCTCTCTCTCTCTCTCTGACTCTGCTTTCTCATCCTGCTGGTCTGGCAGCCCTATATAACCCAAGAAATGTTGCAGGAACACACCACAACTATTCCAGGCCTAAAATCACAGAAGCCCAGAGTGCACTGCTAATGAAGAACTACACAAAATGGAGAAGAAAACTCGAAGTGAAATCAAACAATGAAGACGGGTTGGGTAAACACTGCTCCCCCAAAAGGCAGCTGCTTGGCGATGCCCAGTGAATCATAAGAGTCAGAGAGGAACAAATACAAACAAAAAGCCCAATTCTCAGAGGAGCTCACCCAGTCATAATTCAGTCTGCTCCCAGCACACACTGAGAGACAGCCGTCCAAAGTCTCCACAAACAATGAGGGGTTGTCCAAAAACAATTTTCCTTATAAGATTCCTTTGTTTTTTACTTTTACATGTATTTTTAAAAACTGATTCTTAAACAAAGTTTCATGTTTTGTGAAAGTTCAGATCCTTGCTTTTTTATATATATCATTACTGTGCTATAAAAAATAAGTTAAATTCTCATAACATTAGATATATGACTATAAGTTAGGAACAAAGTCTTTTTTGTTCTACCACACAGCATCATATGAATTTTGTTACAGCCCTGATTTAGTATGGAACAAGGTGATATTTATTTTGAAATAATGCTGGAGATCACAAGGGTTGCAACCAGAGCTGTTGCAAGGCCACTGCTTTTGGCTCCAACTGCTCTTTGACGGACAGCTACTGCCTGGACAGTGAGGCATCTGCAACGCACTCTTGAATGCTTTTATTCTTTGAGATCAAGCCAAAAAAATGTTGTAAAGTGTTAACAGATGCAGATTTATGGAGCAGACAGAGCTTGTAAATTAAGCCTAAGTGTCAGCTGAGAGAAAGGGGAGGCATGATGGACAGCAGCACAACCGACGCTGCAGCGTGGCCTGTAAGGAAGAGCTTTACCTACACACTTTCACTGACACATGCTGAGCCCATCCACTGGGTAAACAAGACCTGTCAGGGGAATCAGACATGCTGTTTTACTCTGTGACTGAACTGACTTCATTTAAAACCCATTCACACATGCCTTAAGTGCTTTAAGGCTTTAATTACAGCGGCTTGCTTTTTCATAGGCTTGCAGTAAGAGAAGTTAATGATTAGAAATGAATGAATCATTTACTTTGAAGTGCTAAAGTTGACAGTATGCACTGAAAATGGCAATAAAAAAGGGAAAAATGTGTAGAAAAAGTGCTATTAAAATTATTTTTATTTCATTAACCAATTTACTGAGCCAAAACTACTACTACTACTAAATTAATAATGAATGTAATTATATTATATTATTTTATATTAATTATATATTTCTTTATATATGTTGTCCTTTTTGGTTTCTGGTAAAAAAAAAAAAAAATCTACACACCGGTCATAGTTTTTGAGAATATAAAACTATAAAAAATATATATTAAAAAGTTAAATTACATTCTCAACCCTTTTTGCACTGAAGTCATATGTGCTTGATTTCCACTAACCCATCAAATCCAGCTCAGCTTTCTGACAGCTGAGTGTGATTATCTATTTAAAAAAGGGAGAAATTTTAAATAAAGATGAAAAAACTAATTTCCTCTCGCACTGAGCCAGTGGAGGGAGCTCATTAACTGATTAACGGGAATCAAAGACACACAAGTTTGGAAACCTTTTCCAAACCTAAAGTGAGCCAAAGTGGTTTTAGCAGACAGCTGCATGTGATTGTAAAGTGTGCAAACACACAGTACACATGGTTAGTCTGAAAAAAGAGCACCATAAAGACATTTTTGTCATTTTATCTCTCTTTGTGACTCAGGGATGCATGAAGCAAGCCACTTAAGGAGTGACCCGTATTTCAGGGGACGCCCTGTCTGTGTGTCTGTAGTGTGCTTTAACGGCCCATGCTCTGTTGCCTCCTTTCACCCACAGCCATGTCAGCAGCTCCTAGGACCTCGGTGAATGATGTTCCTGAAACTGCAATTCGATGTCCCCTAAAGCCAACATGATAGATCTCAAAGCTTTTGCCTTTTCTTCTTTCCTTTTGGGTTAATGTGAAGCAGTAATTAGAGGAAAGACGCGGTCTTTTGCCCAAGGCACATCTTCTGTGGCGGGGTTTTAGGTTTCTGCAAGAAAAGTAAACTTTTCTACATTGTCTGCGCAGTTATACTGTTTATGCATCCGGAAAAAATGTTTGTGTTCCTTGTCCGACCAGTGTTTGCCTTTCCGTGTGGAGTTAGTATAAAATCAACACACAGCCCACCAGTATCCCACCTTCTCTCTCAACCAAAGAAATCTAACACTGTCCAACACACATCTGAACTTTTGCAGCATCACATTAAACTAATGATCTGCCTGAAGAATGGCTCTGTCAGTTACAATTTGGCAAAATGGTCAGACTTTGTGGCCCTCCAAAAGAAATTTGTAAGTTGAGATGTAAACTGGATGTAGTAGCAAGAAGAACTTTTTTAAAGTTAAAAGAACATCCACATGATATAAATGTTCTCTAGCACAGAGCATACTGTTTAGTATCCGTCATTTTTAAGAGTTTACATTTCTGGACAAGTGAACGATATTGTCTGAGGTTCTGAGATGTCCAAACCAAGAATCATTCAGCTGCCAGCACTGCTGTGCATCATGTAAAAAAATGGGGACTGTGGAATCTTTGAGCAGCTCATGACAAGAGCTGACTGACAGCCATTCCAGTGGTCTAATCAGTGTTTTCTTCTGCCCCGCAGGGACTGGTACTACTGACTGATTTGTGTGCGAGATCATTTCGTTCTGTTTTATGCCCACAAAAAGGCGCTTGCACAACATGGAGATTCTACGTCTTGTTGATTGTTGCTGTCATCGGATCAATCCACACAGCATGTTGTCAGCACACCCATTTAAACACTGTTTATTTCAACACTCCTTTGATTTTAACAATAAATATTTCAGGGACCATTTGAATAACATCTGGTCACAGGCAGGGCAAATACAGAGGAGCACAGCTGAACTACAGACAAACTGTCCGTCGACTTTTGACACTTAATAATGCTAATAGGAATCCTTTTCTTATTATGTCATTTTTGATGGAGATAAAAGGCTTTGTTCCGAGCGATGGCATGATAACATTTTTCCTTATCTGCCTCTGATGCTGTTGTCTTAAGTATCCACTGATACTGCTACTTCTTTTATTTCTTTTAAAACTAACAAGCTCTAAACTAACAAAACTAACCCATTTCTACAAATTTAAAGCACTTTATGTGAAATAACCCTTAAAGTAACGTTTTTACTTGGGGGGGCAAAGCTATTTCAGGGGGGGCAGTATATATTTTTAAATCTTGATTTGCTATAGAATTTGATTGTATTATCCAATATCCAAACCAGCATTTTCTGCTCATATAGACCCAATATCACTAGGACAGCTGATGGCCTAGTGGTTAGACTATAAAATCCCAGGACTGCTAGTGGAACCTCTGTGGTACCATTGAGCAAGGTACCGTCCCTGCACACTGCTCCCTGGGCACTGTGTTTCTGGCTGCCCTCTCATTCGGGTGAATGGGTTCAATTCAGAGAACTGTTTCATTCTGTTCACACTGTGGGCTGTGGTTTGTTCACATAGGATGAATGGACATTTTACACTGCCTGGTACCATATCATTGCCATCTCTGGTTACTACATCACAAACCTCATGGCTTTTTTTATACATTGTGTTTGTTTGTGCTGAGCTCTGCCATAAAATAAACCATGAAGTCCTCTACGCTGCGATCGCCTCAACCTCTGGGGCCACTCTGGCTCAATTCTAATTTCACAGTACTACTGGCTGGCCAACCATTTTAGATGAAAGAGAAAAGCACACAAAGACTAAAGGCCTGTTTAGGAATGAGCAGTTCTAAAGTGAAAACACAATGTCTGCACAGGGCCTTTGAGGCAATAAATCCAGGATTTTGCTAAATATTAAAACCAAAACATGTTGATCATTAAGGATTAGAATCCTAGAATTCACACGAAATGAAACCAAGAGCACATTGGTCTTTTTCCTGTTGGCTTTACTGTCTAATTTTGTAGCACCATGCATCGAATCAGAAGCAGGGCATTCCAGTCCTCCCATGGGTTACAGAAGTCGAGACCTTGTGCAAGTGGCCTTTGTCTTTAGCCTCTAAAGGGAAACTGGAGCTTTCACTGTCCAAAACATCAGTAGAGAGCTGTGCCATCTGTTGATTAACCCATCTGGTGGTCCGTATAGGAAAAGATTGTGTCCCACCAGAGGGGGTAAAGGAAAAGGCACAAAGGCCTAGTTCTCGCCACTTTAGATCCACAATAAGACAGCAGAAGCTATCCCCACTGGGTTTGATACTTTAGCACCGCCCTCTCCCCAGGGCGAGCCTCACATGTGGGCTTTTAACTAAGCCTCTATGACTTCCCTATTATAATGTGTGCGACCATCCAGATGCTACTGGACCAGAGAGTCAAACTGTGATATGTGCTCCTCTAAACATAATTTCTCTGAGGCCTTTGGGGTTTGTATCTGCATTGTGGCCACTGTTTTGATCTATAACCCACAACAAATATCACACTGTATGAAACCAAAAAAAAATGCTACACTGATTTTCAGCCTAATACCAAAGACATCTGAGCAACTTTTGGTTGATCAGCTCGCTGAAGTAAAGTTTTGGAGCTATTCTTCTTTCCGACCATGTGAGCTCATATCATATAGAAGATTTATTACTCAGACACGTTAGAGCGTGGTGGAACAGTTGCAAATGATTACGCCGAGCTGTAAATCTTTCCACTCACAAGGTTGATAGTCCTGGAGAAGAGCAAAGGATGTGAACATCTTTGAGGAAAGTGTAACAAAAAGCTGAGAAGAAGAAACCTCCCACAGTCCTGCCAGCGGATGCTTTCGGAAACAGTCCCACAAAACACTCGGAAAGGAAATGACAGATTAGTGACAGGTCACCATTCACAAGTTTAGATAAATACGTTCTAACAAAATGGGGTTAGGAATTGAGTCTGGTTCTCTAAACATGGCACTCTAGGATAATGAACTTCTTGTGTGTTCTTCTGTAAACATGCATGCACATATTGTGCAATATTGCTACGTTATATAACTACAGAATGGGTATGGTGCAAGAGATTTCTGGCTGTGGCATACATTACAGGCTTTTGTCATTAATGAAAGTGTACTAACAGGATACAGCAGGTATTAAACACAGCTGAAAGGACAGCAACAAAGCAACGTGGACTTCTCGGATTGAGCAATGACGAGGAACAACACTTACCGGAATGTTTCCTTTTGGTTGGAATATGGTAAAACTCTGACCACTAATTTTTTTAAAGGAGGGACAGAATGCTGACAGTGGGAATGGAACAATTGTGCCAAAATTGTAGACGTAACCATAGAGTTCACCCCCCAAAAAAAGCATTAGGAGATGCTATCAAGGGATATTAAGGGTTATGAAACAATGAATTTGAAATCGTTCAGTCCTTCAGTACAATTATAATAAATCTTGGTAAAACAATAAAACCTCAAACTGAAGTCATCAAAGGTCAAATGCTGCAATCTGTAAACAGTCCCAGCAGTACTTCCCTCCATTCAGCTTCTTATCTGGCTTAAAGATATGAGATTAGATAAATTCCTCCACATGTTCGTTTGCATTGCTGTGCGATGTAGCGAATACACCATTTGGTCTCACTGCAAGTGAAAGGAAGGAGCTTGAATCTTAGCTTCATTGATGTTGCAAACTTTGCTTTTGTCTTTCCGAATCAAATATTTGGGATTTCCCATTGACTGAGTCCTGAACATCTTTGGGAAATCTCATGAAATCTGGTGAGTGTTGCGTGCGAGATATGAAACAGACTCTTTAATGGAAGGTAATACCAGGAAATGTTCTTCACTTAGTCAGACCTCAGCCAAGACAGAGCATCTACTTGCATTAACCATCAACAATGAGAATAATGCCAAAAAAAGGGTTCTTCACCCTCTTGGATCGTTGCTGCGTCAGCCACACCATATAATTTTTACCATTACACAGGGTGACTTAGTCTGCGTCTCAAATCATCTTCATACATGGTGACCGCAGCGGTTTAACACAAAAACTCCAATGACATTCCTGACAGACTGTACATACAGACCCTAGAACCTTCGCTTTGTTTTCTAATTCCCTGCAGTGTGGCCTGAGACAGTGGCGTTCTGTCTTCTCCCTCCAGCACACATACGGCCCGCATTACCTCATTAGAATTCTATCTACTGAGGAAAGGTGAGAGTCAAGATGTTTTGGCCCACATCAACTGAACTGTGGTCAGGTTGTTGACTCCACATATTGTTCCAATATATGCAAATTGCACGCACTTCACCTTAGAACAACTTGCGTTCCATAAATGGGTTGTGTGTGAGACCAGGAAATGGAACTCACTGTGGGCATGCAGCTATATATCGAAGCCATCAGCAATGATGGTGAGAAGAAATTATATTTTGAGATGTCACTGCAGTCAAAGTGATCTTTGATCTGCATCACTTACGCTGTCTTGTGGTGAAGTAAAGGGCGTTTTCTTGAAGCTGTGAATCTACGAGTACGGACTGCACAAATATGGCCTCCTCTCAGGCTGTGAGATAAGTAAATACGTGTGGTGCAGAAATGCTCCCTCAACTCTTTCAGTTTTGTTCTCAGTTCCCCTGCTCTCTTGCTCAATTGATTTCACTCCCCCAAGAGTCATCAGCCTCAAATTGTTGTTACCATAGAGCCTTTTCCAAAGAAAACTACTGCGATTTTCCCCCTCTTTAGACAAAGAGCATCAGCAGCTGTCATGCACACAGTTCCTGGCAAAAGCCTCAACATAGCTTCACCAAACCAAAAATATCTAAAAAGCATAACAAGACCACACTGACCTTTTTAAAACGTCTCTGAAAAAGAATGGTTCCTGAGTGGTTCTCAAAAAAACAAAAACCTAGAGTGGTGCAGAGTTTTTATAAGGTTCATCACATGCAATGTTCAAAGACATGTTTTCCAAACAACCCCCAATGATTCTTAGGGCACCTATATATCCTCCAGGCAGTCCAAAAGTAGTTCTTCTATGATAGGGCTCCAAAAAAACATTTTCTGCACTTTTTATTTTAAATTTGAATCATCTAATGGATACAGGAAGAGCAAGGAACACTGGGTAATGTAATATAAGGGCAAGAAATTACCCAAATGTCTTTCACTTTCATCATAACTATTAATTATATTTTTGCACTCAAAATGAAACTCTCTAATAGTGAACTCTGCCCCGATGTCCTGCGTGTTAAAACATGTCCTCTTGACGAACCAACTTTCCTCTGAACAATCAGCCATCAGCAACCCTGCCCCCTCTAATCCCCTCATCAATGCTTAACTGCAGTCGGACCCTCATTTCCATCTCAGTCAGAGGGTCTGCAGATGAGTGCTGTGCAAAGTGTACAGGGCAAACAGCACTGAGGCTTCCTGGAGAGAGCCCATTACAGCGGCTGTCCCCAGTTTCATGGCGAAGGAGGAGCCTGAAACTACAGGCCAGCATTAGTGGGCACATTTGCTTTCCCTCTCCTATAAATATTTGGTCAACTGCCAGTGAAAGGGCCACCGTGTAAATATTTTTCTTTGATTCGACATTCATGTTTTGGTAGCTGCATTCGGGCTCTAAATTCATTTGTGAGTTTTTGTCTGAAGGGCCTGAGATTCACACTCCTCAACTCATGCTTCAACTATCAACTTGCAAGTACGATTTGACATTTTCTAGTGAAATTATGCCTTTAATTACAGTTCAAGTGAAAGTATGTTAACATTTTCAAAGTTCTTCCTAGAATGTAACAAAATATACATTATTAAATTAGGAACTTTTGCATGTGAGAATGTAATCAATCATTATTCTGTACAAGTCAATCATTATCCTGTCCATTAAAAAATACATACCAACATTTTAGAGTGATACAAGTGATTAATTAATATTAGGGTTATATAGTTATAAAGCTGTTTTGTTGAACTGTACTGTGGAAAAGTGACGAGAGAGAGGAAAGTACTAGGAGGTGTAACTGTGTTGGAATTACCTAAATGTTTCATTGCAGACAGGAAGGGAACCGAGGGGCTTGCTTAGTTTTGCTAAATCCTCACCATGGGCACTTGGGTTGAATGTTTTGCTTTGGGGAGTGTGGGCCTGCTGCTCTGTGGTCTGGAGTCCCGGCAGGTCGGAAAGGAGCTCCATCACTCTACAGGCTCCTGGGGGGCCTGGAGTCAGTGGGCTGAGCAAAGGCCCAGCAGGCCTTCGCCAACGTCACTGATAACACTTCTGTCCCCATCCGGTCCCTTTGCCCCCATGTTGACTTATCCCGGGAGTGCTGCCCAGCAAGATCCATCAGAGAGGGGACGGCAGAGGTGATCTGAGACTGGTCTCACACATCACTGTAAATGGCATTTCCCTCATTAAAGGCAGATGATAACCAGAGCACTTAATGAGCTTTAATCCAGAAATGCCTAATGAGTATCACATTACCATGACTTTGATTGATGCTTTCTTCAGAGCTTGCTTGAAATGCATAGGTGACCTGAGGTGACTCGGAAGGCAAAGATTTGTCATTGACATTCCATTCCTTTGGGAGGCCCAAAATATGCAATCTTCTAGTTACCAGACCCAGGCTTGTGTTTATTTTAAGTGGTTTTTAACACATTATGTTAACTCATAAGGTCTCTGCCCAACAGAAATGGCCCATTTGCATTACAATGCAATTCTCCACCATTAAAATTCACAGAGCTGCAGTATGTCACATGATAGACTAGCAATATATGTCGTTTCAAAAAGGAGGTGGTGGCTTAATGCGTATAACATTTCCAAATTGTGTTTATATCTGAGAACTGTTTTTAAAAGCAAACTCAAACACACACCAGCCACCATTTAAAATAAAAAAAGTCTATTATTTGCACAAGGGTTCTGCTTTTTCTTCATCTGCTCTAGACTAGTCACAGGGCCACTGCCAGTTTATCGCAGGAAATCTGCATCTTCTGCACAGATTACAGGCCTGAGTGCAGCCCAACTCAACTTATTAGACGGCTTTATAAAGACTATGTGAAAACCAGGCAGTACAAAAAAACACAAAATCTAAAAAGTTTAAAATCGGCAGACGATTCCAAATGAATCTTTGCGAATCGTTTTATAATGTGTCCTGAACACTTCACAGTTCTGTCTGTTCGGTTCACCATATGGCCGGACTTCTTTGATCGACAGTTCCAGGAGCTACTGATCTGCAAGGCTTCAGAATGAATGAACAGACAAGAATGAATGTGCAACATCAGAATCAAGTCATCGCACATGGGCCTCTTGTCTCGATATGTCACATTATTTCAAAAACTGGAATTTGATGAGCACACTCCCGTCTTTCCCCTATTTCGTTCCTGCCTCCCCTGTACTCCCCATTCGCTCTCCAGCTCGCTCTTGTTATCCAGGGCCAACTGGGAATGTGCCTGCAGAATCTCAGGCCGGGTGTGAACTCTCCCACTGGTGCCACCTTGTAAAACAACATCTGCATTTGGTGGTGGGCTTTTGAAGGGAGGAAAGCTGAGAACTCGCAGCCTTTAAAGGTACTGAGGTCGGTGTAAACCTTCAGGAATTACAATCGAAGAAGAAGCTAAAATGGACATTTTGAAACATCCAATCCTTTCTGGTAAAATGGATGATCAAAGTGGCAACTCTGACAGTCATACTAAGACACATAAAATCCACACTGTAATCAGACTCCCAAACCACACTAAAAATGGTTCTTTGAAATGTGTATCTAAAAGCCTTTCATTGAATGATTCTCAGACGAACCATTTTTGTATGTAAGATGTGCAAGTGATTAAACTTATTTTTTAAGCATAAAGAACCAACACAAAAATGTCAAAATCTTAGAGAGGATTTCCTTAGAAGCCAAGAACCACTTAAGAACTTTACATTTAAATTTTGATTGGCTGTAAAGCAGTCTGCAGCATAACCAACTATAGCAACTATGAAATACTTACAAATGCACTTTGGTGGAAAAAGGAGAACAAAGGCCAGTGAGCAGAAAGCACCAATGGGGTGAAAAGAAAGCTCTGATCTGGGCCACAGACTTTCCTCTGCTGTCCTCATCTATTCACATCAGCTTTATTCTCATATAAAGGCTTGGGACACTAGAAGTCCCACTCCTGGAAACTGAGCTCACATCTGCGTCCTGTTATACATCCTAATCCCCCACCTCTTCCTTCGCCATCATCGCCACTCAGCTCAGATTAAACTGGAGAGCTTAATGGAAATTTCTTGGCCAATAAAAATCCAATAGCCTTTTTCTGTCATGCTTGTATTTGGGCAAATTTGCCATTGAACCAATTTGTTCAGTTTATCTTTAATCTGACCTGTATAATTTGAGGTCAGTCTACTAAATGTTTTTTATGTCTAAACTGCACTCATAAAAATAAAAGTCTCTTAAATTGTAAATAGTCAAGAGAGCTAAAATTGGTTCTTCTGTAGCTTCATTCCAATGAGCCCTTTTAGCTCATTGGAACGGTGGAACGGTGATTGGTGAACATGTGCACCGCTCACCCTTCCTGCTTCCTTGAAGGAGTCAAAGTTCTGTGTCACTCAGTGGCCACACAGCTGACACAGAGAAAAATAACTTTGCTGGCAGAGCAAAACTTTGGGTACCTAAAGCGGTAATTCTGCAGGAGAAATAAAAACATTCACAAGTTTAATACATCTTATTTTCAAAAATGCAAATATCCCACCCATTTGACTAATAAAGAGTTATTTTATAATAATGCAAACATTTATTTCAGAAAGTCACCATGGACCAATTGTGTCCCTTTTTAATGTACATATGACACAATGCTCTACAAAAATTTTACCCCTTGACATTACCTTAATTTTGACCATAATTTTCCATACAGGAAATGAAGGGAAATAAAGGGGAGAAGGTTCTTAATAAATAGAACCTACTAAAATTTAAAATAAGGGGTTTTACACTCAAGCCTTAAATTTAATTTTAAGATAAAATTGAGGGCTCATTTTCACAAATTTATAGTCACTTAATTCAAATTAAGAGTTTGGTGTATTGTCATGGGTAAATTAAGTTAGGGTTCTGCAGATTTTAGGTACACAGTGTTTCGTATTCATGTAAGGATTAGGTAGTGTTTTTCTTATATAAAAATGGACAAAAGTTGGAGGAGAAAAAGAAAAGCAGTATATAAGAAGAGCAAAGTATAGAAAAGAAATATGAAAGGAAAGTGGTCGTGAATTGAGAATAATATTTTATCGTGGGTTAAAGACCTAGTGTATGAGAGTATGGCCAATAAGCAGAAATTGTACACAATGTCAATTCATTTACTTAACGTATTTTGAATCAAGGCCAAGAAAAACCTTAATGGAGTGTGTGTGTGATTGCAGCAGCTCGTAGATCACGCAGGGAACAGCCCCCTGCTCCCAGCCAAAGGGGGCTGATCCCTAGATTTAAGGGTGCTGAGCACAGCGCCTCCCCAGTGCGCTCGACGGATCTCCACACACACGCACAGACACGCTCTCACACACGCAATACAGCATGGAGCTGAAAGCAGTCCTAGTGGCAGCTCTCATAACGGTGGCCATCTACGGAACAGTTTCACACGGTGAGTCCCTCTCTTTTGCTTCTTTCTGGGACGCTTAATTATATCTAAGACTATTATAGTTATTTAGAGTCTCTTTTATTAATCGTATTTTTATTCATTTTCCAATCCAGTTTATTTAAGGGCGGGATGCTTAATGATAGGAGCTGCAAAATGCATATTTACGAGTAAAAATATAATAATATTTTGTTCCATTATTGTTATTTGAAAGTTGGCTTTTGGCTTAATTTGAATAAGTCACGTCGTTGCTTTCGTGCAATACCGCAATTGGAGCACATCATGGTTTTATTTGAAACTGGGCATTTATACAAGCCTGTTGCGTCTTCTTTTACGAGCTCGAGCTTGTTTTTCTTGCATAATTGGTCCTTTTCTGATCCTGAACCATCTTTTACCTCATAT
Organism: Ladigesia roloffi; assembly: GCA_037577295.1. Taxonomy (NCBI): domain Eukaryota; kingdom Metazoa; phylum Chordata; class Actinopteri; order Characiformes; family Alestidae; genus Ladigesia; species Ladigesia roloffi. The sequence continues at coordinate 13,276,076 of JBBKCR010000141.1, read as the reverse complement.
TTAATTCTATTTTGTTTTTAGCGTTGATAGTGCGAGTTCGGCTTTTACGCACATCTTACGCACTGCTGGTGTTTGGTCAGGAGAAACGTGTGCAGTATGTCGCTGCTTAATGTGTGTATTTGTCACCTTCTTTGTCTCCTTTTAATTAGCCACAAATTAGGAGGCAATGCCAAAAGAGCACAGGCAGCGCCAGGCTGCACTTCAATGGTCCAGTGCGCTTCAGGGGGCTCAGAAGACCCCCTTATTTAGCATAACAACAGAGTCAGACTACCTGGTATGTTTAAAACTCCTCCAGTATGAGGCTCGCAGGTACTTCTCACCCCGGAGTCCTGTAAGTGGGCGATGTCCGCTTGGGCTGCGTGCAGAAAGCGGCTCTGCTCATGGACTAAACGTGGGGTCTTGAGTGGGGGCACCTTGCTGCCTCGAACTTGTTGCATTGCAGATGGCTTAATGGACCTTTAGCGCACTGATTGGCTTAAGTCATTTTCATCACCTACGAAGTGCCCTTTATACCAAAGAAGGATTTTTTTGGTCAAATCCCCCATTTGGTCAACAGTCTGCGCACTTCTTGTTCACACTCAGCCAGCAGCAATGCAGCAGCTGCTCTTGGAACAACACGGCAGTGAGATTAATGGCTCCAATCACCGTGTTTGAGTTGAACTCACAACCAGTTTTCTTAAACTTTTCAGTGTTAATACGTGTAAACCTGCATGTTTTCTCTCATTTTATTCCTTCTTTTTAAAGGGCCAGAATTTGCATTAGTCTTTGATGATGCACTTAAGCTGTAAATGATTGTTTTTACATTACACAACCGAATCTACGTTTGGGCTCATTTTCTCATTTATGCAAAATGCACTGCCAAATCCATGCACATGTGGATTGGGCAATAAACATTCATAAATTTGGACAATGCCAAAGACAGATCACACACAAAAATATTGTGCTTATGCTTGACATTGATTCAATAAAAAATTCTATGACTATTAATAATACAAACTTAGAAGAAAGCAATAAATAAAATAATTATAATTGTAAATTATATGGCAGTTTGAGAGAAAGAAAAGAAATGTCGCCGAATGTCATTTGAAATGAGTTTTTCGTTTAACAATGGGACGACTGAACACATCTGCTCAGCATCCCACTTAAAAGCACAGAGCGAAATCCGCACATTTATGACATTAATAACATGCCAAGCAGCGGGGTGTCTGTGCAGTTATAGGTTATTACACAGCAGGTCTGCAGAGCTGGGGTGGATATAATTTGTGTGGGTTTTATTCATGTGAATTTAAAGGTCATAAGAAAACACGCTGAATAAGAAACAGTGCTTTTAATTCACATCATGTGAAACTGATGTGCTTTTCATAACACTGAGGGTGTAACACCTTTTATTCATTTGCAGCACACTGTAAAGTAAATTGCTTTTCCAGTGCACTGGTATAAGGCCTGTCTATAATGAGTTATTCTCTTCAATCCCATACAGCCAAGCCCATCAGTCTGGTCGAGAGATGCTGGTGTCGCTCTACAGTGAACACTGTTCCACAGAGGAACATCCGTGAACTAAAGTTCGTCCACACACCCAACTGCCCTTTCCAAGTCATGTGAGTATCTACCATAGTGTATTTCTCACACGCTCGTCGATCTCGACACGGCGCTACTTCTTGGGGGGTGTCTTACTGAACCCCTCTAACCATCATTTCACACCATCAATCTCCCACTGCTGAAGGAACTCTGAATAGATCCGGAACAGGCTTCCCCTGTCTGGCTTTATGCTGTAGGTCAAACTCTCACAATTAGACACATGCCGAGGAAATGCTGCGAGGCGGGGGTTGGATCCTAGGTTTGGATGCAGTTTTGTTTCATACAGGAAGACATCATAGGGGTCCGGAAGGAGTTTTCCTTGAAGTACTTTCTCACCCATTGTGCCTGATAAGCTGTCTCGCACTTCATAGCTTCTCATGCTGTTGAGAATCAAACCTTGTCCACGTTTCCACCTGTGTTACTCACATTTTTAGAGTGATTTAAAAAATAAATGGCTAAAATACCAATTACAGATCCACAGTCCATAAAACAAATCAACCACACAGTCCCTGCAAAATCTGGAACCAAATTTTACCATATTGCTTTCAAAAATGTCTAACATATACCCCTAAAATTAAGGTTCTCTACAGAAAGAAGATGCTTTTTTATAAATTAGATATATGAGTACATTTACAGAACAGCATGTTTTTCATTTTTAATTATTCATTTCTGTTTATGAAGCCATAACAGCCACTTATTTTTGTGAGTGTAGAATGAAAGGTGACAAACAGCTGGACACACTCACCCACACACACACACACACACATACACACTCATGTAGCTGCCACAGCATCACAGCGGAAATCCCTAGAGAACAGATCCGAAGTACTATTCTAAACTCTGAGATCCTTGATGCTCTAAAACCATCCTGATGAGTGAAGCTGGTAACACTATATGCCAGGCTTTTCTGTTGGCCTTCACTTGCTGTGAAGTAATTACTACCTGCTGTCTACAGGTCTGCTATTCTTAACCCCTGCTGGCAAAATCTAAACAGACAAGCAAATGCTAGGCTTTGATACACCACTATCACATTAGATGATATCTATGAGGCCAGACACAGTTCTCTGCAAAATTATGAGCACCTTCCATCTCATGACATGCTTCATTGATTTTAAGAGGAACATACCTAAAAATTGCATAGAAATCTTTCAATTGTAATGCACTGTTTCTATTTATTCGCTGAGTTGGGCAATTAGTAAACATAAAAATATGTCCTGTGGAAAAGTTATAAAAAAATTTATATGTGTTCTCTGCCGAGGACGCGTACTTATTTCCACTTAGAAAATCAATAAACGTAATTTTTCCAGGTGCGGCCATAGCTTTGTATACTAATGCAACTATAAACTTAGTTAATTAGGCACCAGGCAGTGATGCTTTATCAGTTGCAGAGGTGGATAAATGCCTAACCTAAAGCTGTGAGTGTTTTTCCGATGTTAATGAGTTTTAATGCTGCTAAATGGAGCCGAATGCTCTGAAGGTGCCGGAGGAGTGTTTACTTCACAGGTTAGAGATAGATAGATAGCCCTTGGACCACAGCTCTCTATTTAAACAATTTGAACCTTTTAATTTAAACATGCACGAGTGTGTGACCCCAAAACAGAGTGGAGCTTTTAAACTTAAAGCATGGGGTTAAGTGGGGCATGCCCTTTTAACCATGTGTAATAAAACATTGTTGTCACGTAGAATGTGAATAAATAGCTCACCAAATATAAGCCTATACATTCCAATATAAGTGAGGTCAGTTAACGAGTGAAGAGACTGATGGTTTATTGCTTTCTTGTTTAAACCAAGGCACTAAACTAAAACTAAAACCAACAAACTGAACATGTTTATTATCAGGCTTGATTCACTTAAACAACCTGTAATAATCGGGCAGACCATAAAGTTGAGGCATGCTAATATAGACCTATAGTGAACCAGTTAAGCATTTATTTGTTTGCATTTGGTTAACTTCCAATTAACTGGGAAAAAAACATATGGTTCTCTTTTTGGAGCAATCTGATAACACATGGGACAAGCCCTTAGTGCTTGCTGAAGGCATGAGGGTGAGATTACAATCTGACAATTTGTCAAGACCTGCCAGTGAATTTACAAAGACAAAACCAATAAGAGACTAACATCCTCGAAGGGTGTATCACTTATCGTGAAAGAGAGAGTAGAGATAAAAGAACTGCTTCAGTGAGCTCCAGCAAGCTTTTCACAGAGCTCCTTCATCCTTGCATTTCTGTGTGTCATTGTGTGGTTAATGCTGACCATGGCATATCCTTTGTGCTGCATTCAGAATTCCTTCACAATGGGCGACCGAACGCTTTAAAAGGCACATAATAATCAAGTGGTCTATGCAGTGACACAGCTGAGTGGCATGGGTGAATATCCTTTAATGAGATATTTAACCATTTTCTGGTCTATTTTGCCCACAGTGCCAAGCTGAAGAACAACAAAGAAGTCTGCATAAACCCTGAGACCAAATGGCTGCAGCAGTACCTAAAGAACGCCCTTGAAAAGTAAGTAGAAACTTTCTAGGCTAACTGTGAGAAGCACGAAACAAAATATACTGTCCTCAGCTGTCATACTGGCATGCAAGTACAGCACATGTAGTCTTAACCTAATAATCATAAATTTATGCTTAACCATCACTTTAAAAAGGTAACCAAAGAGACACTGGTATTTCACGTTTCCTGTTTCTCACGTTTCTCCGAATACTCAGGAAAACCCAGTTGCCAGGGTTCTTTTTAGTTCTGAAACCTTGTTTCAGTCTTCAAAAGAGTCTGTGAAATATGTATACCTTTGCTTGCTGAACATGATTTTAATGCTTGCCAGCCTTCGTCCAACTTCTTAATGCAAAACATGCTCTCACACTGTGGGCCTGGCTTCAAAATCTCTATTCTGATTCTGATCATAAATCTAAATCCAGTGCTCTAGTTATACCTAATCATAAGAGGAAAAAGAAATGTACTCAAGGTTGTAAGCGCAGTATGTCATCCATGTCTTCGTTTTACTAGAAGGTGATCCATTACTGTGCAATTTGACCGTCCACATTTGTAGGCCTTTTGAGGTTCTGAACCGGGCTGTGTTCTAATAATTTAGACTGTGTGCTGCACACATGAACACTATTTAAAAGGCAGGAAGGTGTGAACAGTCCCATCTGCACAACAAAACATTCAGGCTAAAGGACAATGGCTCTACAGGCTCTGAATGCTTCTGAATGGCTGCTATGTGAAGCCATACTGTGCAATTCAGAAATACTTACTTAGTCCCAGACAGATGAAGCACACACGACTCTAACGAATGAATCTTCAAGTTATATCTCATAAATCATAAGCAAGAAACTGCACATTCAGTTCCACAGCCTTTGCTGATGTATTTTATTTGTGAATCACAAATTTGGTAGGTCTGAGCTGTATCACTGTTAAACATGGTTGTTTATTGTGTATTCTGGAAGGAGCACCAAGCTTTTACTTAATTAACTACCTGTGCAATAAAGAGAAATGCCTGTAAAACCTAATGATATGTCTTGCACAGCATGACCAGTAGCACAGTCTGGCTGCATGTTCTAAGTGCCTTTCCAGTGGAGAGTTTGGCAGGTCATTAAATGGTCCTGCTTCTCTTCAAATATCACATGAAAATGCAGATTCAGAATCCATTCGGTAATAAGAAACTGTTGTTAATCTTGATGTGGTACTCAGCATAATGTGCAAGAGCTTGGCTCCAGTTAGGTACAGGCAAAATCGTGTCCAAAATGTCCATATGCAACAGCTCAGCTTTAATCTATTCATGCTCTGCGGTGTTCTATTTTAGGGCTTGGCTTCAGATTCACTCTAACTGTGTATGTCTTCTGTCTCTGCAGAATGAAGAAGGCCAAACAACAACATCTCAACTAAGAAGCCAGCTGGATGGCAAGCCGATTTGTCTGCCCACCACCACAGATATGTACCATATAGTCCTCTGGCATGCTTGCTGACCCAGCACTTATCCTGCCAAACTTGCTTCCCTGTCCGTGACTCAGCAAATGGCACACGAATCCATCACCGCCACCTCTGCTATAGGCACCTCCTGTGTTAGCGCAATGTGCAATTATGTATGTGTGAGTGTGGTTTTTATACGTATGATGTGTATATACAATGTTTTATATCAATTTTAAACAGTAAAGAGATATTTTTGGAGATGTGTTTGCTCCTTGCCTGTCTGTTACAGTGAGTTAGGTAGCACTGAATGAAGTATTTGGTGATTTGGGAGCAAACCGACAAGATGTCCACATCATATAACAGGAAGAGAAATCTGTGAATGATATCGGTGCAGAGCTGTGCTGAGCCCAAACAGCAGTGTATTTGTTAGCAGCGTAAGTGCGAAGGGAATACATAAATATATATAAACATAGTGTTCTTGTTCTCTGATTGGCAGACATAAACTGAGAGACCATGGAAGTTACACGACCCTAAATACCCTGAATTACTTCAGAGAGCATAACTAGGTTTACAGGAAGTAGGTTGTGAGGGGAAAATAGATGGGAATGTTCTTTTTTTATTTCTATCATTCTGTAAGCAAAGGAACATCTGGATCTCTAAAACTGCTAATTGTGCAGACAGAGTGTGCGTTGTGGTACGGAATCACCACACACAAAACAATGAACGAGACCTAAAACAGATTTGCCAACACAATATCTAGCACACTTAATTAAAAAAAATCACAATAATCTTGTGAAAAACCACGAAGAACCAGAAATTAAATAACTAGCTTAATGACTAACTTAATGCCAATAACATTCTTGATATTGTGGGATTCATTTGAAGTTAAACCAATTACATTCTATGAGCAAAACTTAGATGTGAAGCTTGTGACTTACAAATACTGGATTACGTTCTGTTCTCCCCGTCATTAACGATGCCCTTTATTCATTTTGTTTATTCATTCTGTTATAGAAGGAAAACTAACCCAGACGAGCTGAGGAATGCCATTCATATATTTCAGTTTACCATGTTCAGATTTCCACGCCCAGATGCAGTTAGATCTACTAAATATATTTAGGATAAAACGAATTTTGAGGTAAATTTAAGCACCTAAAATACAACCATGAGCATCCCCTTCTATGTAACGTGTCATGGTCAAAAGCGGCACTTAAAAATGACAACTTTTACATGAGTATTCAAAATAGGAATGTTTTTTTTCCGTCTGGCAAGGCAGTCTGTTGTTTGCAGCAATCCTGGCTATAAACAAAACAAGTCGTGCCCTCCAAAACCAGCTTGCATTCCTGTCTGCCAGTGTTAAACATTCTTCAAGGAAATCAGTGCATGGAATTTGTCTGTACACCACTGCCCAATTAATGTGGTGCTATTAAAGCAACCTGGGCTGTTTTACACAGGCAGCCTGCAGGACAGGAAGCGTAGTGCCCACCTAGGCTTACAGAGGGAGTGCACACATTGGTCTAGGTGTTAAGTAACTATTTATTATAGTCAGGTAATAAACTGCAAGGATTAAACTAATTGTAGTGTAGCAAGAAAATCCTGGTGTGCATCTATCAGTTCCCAACTCTTGCATCCCTGCTTCTATCATACTGGCTACTTCTGCTAGAGGAGCTGTTCCCAAAAGTCAGCGAAGGTTGAATAATCGTATGTGTGTATCTGAAGGTAAAGAACACGGTTAAGAAACATACTGTTACATTAAATATGCCAACAATCTTGCTTTTGGAGTTTCAGCTCTACGGGTGAACACTGACAATACATTACCCAAGTTTCAAGGAACTCTGTCAGTGTGAGGTCTGCAATGGTCTCTGAATTATGAAGTTCACTGTGGAATTAAGTAGCATCAAAAAAGAAAGCAGTCAGTCTTGACCGCTCACATATTTGACATGTAAGACAAATGCGACTCATTTGTAATTGCAACTCACTTTTCATTCCTTAGGCTATATAAGCACAATATAAACTTAAGGTCATCTTAGAGAATGTGCACAAATGATCTGACATCTGTTTGGCATTCTAGCTATAATGTACCATTTCCAAGCTGCAGTGCATTTGGAAAATTGTTCAGTAACAGTTTTAACAGAAACACATTAATGTACTTTTATCTCACATTCCATTCTGCATTTTGTAATAAATGATTTTTGCAATTTGAAGTGTTTTGTTTTATAAGTAGATACAAGTACCATAATCAGAATGATCCAATACTGACCAATAACATGTGCATTATCAGTTTAGGGAATAATTCATATGTTCGGTTGCTGTTAATCCGCTAAAAGACGTACCCTTGTTGAAAAAGTTGTACTCTTGTTTTTAAGTTGTACTCCTAATTTTCAATGGCAATGCCAGCTTTCATCAGTTGTCAGGATGTCAGCCATAGTAGTATTGTTTGGACTATGCCTTTAATATTGCTACATCCACAAAACCAGGCCATTCATAATGTTTATATTTCCCACATAACTCCCAAACAATGTGAAGACCATTTATTTGTGGATGGCAGCTTACTCCATTATATACGTTGTATTTACTTTTTTATGAGTCTGTACCTATGTTTGATTTCATTTATATTTTGAAATAAATCATGATCATTTATGAATTCTGACTGAAATCTTAATTTAATGTATCTTCAGGATGTGTGGAGATTAAATACTAAAATTGTCAAGAACTGCACAAAGGAATCATAACATTGAAAATTAATAGACAAAATTCACAAAACCATGAATTAGATGGACCTTTTGTTAGATTATTTTCTTTTTCTCTAGGACAAATATACTCCTCATAACAAGTAAAAGTAATGTAATTTAGCAGGTAATAGGTGTTGCAAAGAGTTGAGCTCATCATTATAGATGGTCTTAATTGGTCTAAATCAGAAACAAGCAAGTTAGGCAAAGTATTTTTTCCTTATGTTTTCCTGAAAACATATAAGAGCATTAAAAAATAGCCACTTACAACAGCAAATAACTGCCTCCTTGCAGATTTGAATATGCTAGAACTTCTCTTCTGAATAGCAGGTGCAGTAAAGGGTAAACATTCCTCATCAACATTTATATTATATGAAAGGAACTGCCATTATGTTGTATTGTACACCTATCACCTATAACATTAAAACCACTGCCAGGTAAATATTCATTACATAATTACAGTGGCATCTGTGAAGGTATGGAATACATTAGGTAGAAATTGTAAGTCAATTCTTAAATTTAATTTGTTGGAGGCAGGAAAAAATGAAAAATGGAAAAATCTGAGCATTCTAGACAAATGCAGAATATGTAGTACCTCTGTAGTATATGTAGTAATATTTACATTACCTTAAAATATTCAGCACATTTTGTTTGTCATTTAAATAATAAGGTATAATACTTTTTAAATCTACAGTTGTGTCTAAAGTCTTGGCCAATGCATTGAATAAAACTGGAAAAAGGCCAAAAGCGACCAAAAAGTACAAAGCCAAGATAAAAACGAAAGAAGAAAAAAATTCTTATATAACTAATTTCATCACCTTAGCTCCCAGATACGGGCTGCATGCCAAACAAAACAATCCAAAGCCTCTTTTTCACTCCAAGCCAATTCATCAGCTTTTTTTCATAATATCATGTTAGTCACACGATTACTTCCTACACACTGCTTTGTAAACCTTCCAACAGATTAAATGATTGTTCCATACCATCACTGACATTATGCTTGCTGATTCTAGCTTCCTGAGAACTTTTTTGCGCTGCCTCAGATGAAACTTTTTAATCTGCTCTATCCTGTGTAGGTGTTATCTTACATTAAAAGTTCTTAATAAGAGACTGCGGTGTAATATGAGGGGGTGGGGGTTGTTTTACAAGTATGAGAGATGTTTCATGATAGGTTCACAACAGGAATCCATATCATAATCATATTATAAGGTGTCAAAATGAAAATAATATTCTTAATATAAACCAAAATACTCTGAAATACTTATTATTCCTAATGATATTAAGCAAACCTTGACACAGGTTTCTCTTTATGGACATGTCCCAGCGCAGATGCCTGTACATGGCAGTAGTCTGAAATGGATATACAATTAAAAATTTGGTGAATCTTTAAGCCCTCTCACTCTTAGTGGTAAAACGAATGTTCGCAGAACTGTGTTGCGATCCAATGATGTGCCTCATGATTCATTCATGAATGAGGAGTCATCTGAAATCTTTACAAGAACCAACATAAATCAGTGCTGGTGACAGATAATTATATGGGTGAATTAAACAGAATGCTAATTAAACAGATTTTTGTGGAAGCTTGAAATTTATGCAACTACTGTTAAAACACATTATGTCAAAACGAAACCCACAAATCCATCTGGATGGCAGAAGTATCCAGCCACTAACCCTCCAATTTGTACAAACCTTTCATACTCTTGTTAGTAATTAGCTGCTTATGACACTATTGTCAAACACACATTTTGTTAATTTGGTCTTAAATGTGTAACATGTCATAATGAAAGTTGAAGGCATACTGTTAACTGCTCTGCAGATCCAATACAAGATAACCAGTCTTTCAAGTTTAGCAAAGTTTACTCTCTCTGTACAAATCAAATCATATTTCAAATCAATATCAATTTGCAATTACATAATAACATTTCTGAATTGAACTTAAAACTAAATATGCTAATCTTAGCTTAATTTAGAGAAGAATTAAATGCCTATAGGATGACAACAGTCCAACTGAGCATTTTTCAAGGGAGAGTATATAATTCATGTACCACAAAATAGAAGGATTAAAGATAGCACTTCACTGTGCTCAGGCAATAAAAGATATCCTAAATGGAAAAAAAAGTATATTAATATCTCTGACATTTTGCTTAGTATTCAGTGCGGTGGATCAGCTATCAAAGTGATCGTAGATGTAATATTGTGCTCTGTTGCAGAGCACTACAGTGATGTCAAGGAATCTACAAACATTAGATGCAAAAATAGACTTAATAAAAATAAGCAAGGCTAACTGTGTAAATAAATAATGCCAGCATGGTGGCGCAGGGGTTAGCGTTGTTGCCTCATAGCAAGAATGTCTTGGGTTTGACTCCCGGGTTGGGCGCAGGGTCTTTCTGTGTAGAGTTTGCATGTTCTCCCCATGACTGCATGGGTTTCCTCCGGGAGCTCCGGTTTCCTCCCACCACCAAAAACATGCGTGATTGGAGAGAGGTTGATTGAGCACACTAAATTGCCCCTAGGTGTGAACGTGTGTGAGTGTGTGGCCCTGCAAGGGGTAGAAAATGAATGGATGGATATGTGTTTATATAGTGCAACATATGCAATGTTCTGAATCAGTGGTTTTGATACGGGTCCTCAGTGGCCCCATATGATCCACATTTTCCCCGTACCTTTACGTGTTGCAGGGTTGGAAATAAAGTGTGGACTATCTAGGGGTCCCTGAGGACCAGTTTGACTTCTGTTCTAAGTTAAGGATAGACCACACAATAAGAATGCTTATAGATCGTTCTTTCATATTCAATCCACAAATCCTAAATAATGTTTCTGTCTGGAGACAGAATACATCAAAGTTGCTTTCAGTTAACTCTAGTTCTGCTCATTATTGTGCTGTACAGTAATGCAGCACACAGCAGACTCTTTTCAACAATGTATTTGGAATCTGTTATCTGATTTATGGAGCTCAATGGGCCTTTCATTTTTTGTTGTTTTCCATTTCCCACGGTGGATGAAAAAATTGATTTCACATGTGTGTTACCTCCTTGTTAAACCCTAGTGAAAGAAAATAAAAATCATGAGTGCCACAGAAATGTACCATGCTTATTTTCGCTTTTCCAGTACCCTGAAATACAGCATTTGAATCATTAATTCTGTTCATTTTAGTCCCTAATTCATTTGTTAAGGATTCCATTAATGCCAAGAAAGAATATACATTATGATGCTACATCAGTGCAGGTATAGCAGCTTCTCTTCCCACCTGGTGCAGACAACATTGTTCCAAAGGTCAGTGAAGCGAAAATACATGACGTGATGCAAATGTAAACAATTTACTGTCAAGGTATGTGGCTAATAAATATCACAACATGCGTCATGACTGGAGCACTTCACAAAACACTTTCCCTTGTAAACATTTTCCCTGAGAAAAGATTTCTGTGGTGAGCTAATATTTATTTTAATGGAAAATACCCAGTTATGCAACTTCACAATAGTTTATCTTCACAGTGTCATTCCAGTGTTTATGTACCTGACCCTTCTGCAATCAAAATCAGTTAAAAAGACTCAAATAAAATGCAATTACTCTGGATTGTTTTATACAAATGTGTAACCGATAATTCAACCAATATATACCAATAGCAAGTGATATATACATATATACGGCTTATTATAGTCTATTAGTATGACACACTTTGTGTACTGACCCTATCGGACTTGCATCTTATACTCCGGGGTACAGGCCAAGTCCGCTAATTGCATCTCTGGAGAGCGAACAAGGCAAGGGCTACTGCACTTTCTCAGCACAGTCGATCTAACGTTTAGTGACGTAGCATGCAGTCATTAAGCAGACTCCAGATCACTGCCACATTGCAAGCATGTGCTCAAAAGCCTGGGGGAGACTGCGCGACAAAGTTACCATCCCCTGAGTAACCGTGCCACATTCGCAAGTGTTCCTGTATCTGATGACCTTCTACAATACACCAAGTTCACATGTTTTCTCTGGAAGGGCTGTAATGATTTCACAATAGCTGTGCTTGAGACTTTCACTGATTACGTGAAGTTGAAAGGACCATATAATGGCTCTAATTGAGCTCATACTGGACGCAAACTTGAGAAACATAAATCAATTTTTAAACAAAACGGGTCTGAATGTCTCATAAGACCTACAACAACTAATGTAGAGAAACTGAACAGAGTAGAAGTGCAGCTGCAGATGAGAGGAAAGCACATGCAGAGTGGCCCTCCAGGTGGCGCTGGTGCTGAAAACAGCCCCCTATGGCTACTTTCATGTGTTAATATCTGAAGAAGGTTATTAGATTTAATGCCATGCACTCGTATAGAGGAGATAAGCGTCCAAGGATTATTCACGTATAGACCCACCAAATATGTGGCAGCGTGGGGTCCAGCCCCTAGACAAAGTAATTTTACTCTTTTGCTGTGCTTCAGCCTCCAATGGTGTACTCCCAAGGAGGCTTTTCAGTTTGGCAGCATGTCAGATCTCTCACTCAAATGGCTTGGTTACATTTTGATTAAAGATCTGAAAGAGGCAGTGACCAATGGAGAACTATTTCTTTGGGGCCATAACTGTTTAAAGGCAGCTCTGTCCTCAGGATGAAGGGTTTTGTTTGAAAAGACAAATATAACTTTCCTTTGTTCATTATATATTGTATATTTAATTGTTGTGAGAGGGCTTAATAAGATGTATCAGTGCTATGATTTTAATTATTACTTACTGAAGGTAAACCAATCACTCTCATTATAATAATATCATAATATCATACACAACCATGACACGTAAAATTCATCTCTTAAACATGAATTACATTACACTTAAGGATGATTTTGTCCTTACATTTTGGAAGTTGTGTTACGCTCAGTTGATTTTGTTTTTCATTATGTAGAATGACATTGTTAAAAATAACGGCGCCAAATGGTACAGCTTTAAGAGAAAGGATTAATTTTTTATTTCGTTTTGAAATGTGATAGCACTGCAAGTATTGTGAGGGTGGTAATTCCATAGTTGTTCCATGGTTAAAAGGAGCTAAACTACAGATAGACAGATAGTGGGAGCAGACCCATGGGGGATTTCAAATGTAATGAGAAGCAGTTTAAAGCAATAGTTCACGAGCCACGGGGTGTAATCTGGACTTGTCTGTGCATGCTTTTTTACTTTGAAAGGTTTGATGTCCATCCACTTCCATTAAATGACTACCAGACTGCTACTGCTAAAGCTAAAAACTATCGCTTTAACCTAAATATGGTATGATATGAGTGAGCAGTTACCAAGATTCTGAAGAATGGGGTAGTAGTGTTCAGACTTCTTAGTAAAGGTGAGAACACAATCAGCAGGGTTATGCACACCCTAATGCCTATAAATATTGTTGGCAGGCCAGAAAAAGAGCACTGCAGTAATAAAGAAGCTATGAAAGCATTAATAAGCGTCTCAGTATAATTAATGGAATGTGAAACAGATGCACAAGACACTGTAAAAATAAAAAAATGCATATTTAATTGAGTGAACGGAGTGAGAGAGAGTTACGGCTAAATCAGAGGGCTTAAGTATGACAGCCTTGGTACCAACCAGTAAGAAACCACTTTTATCTGCATAAAGCTTTTAAATTATGAAGGCAGGCCATAAGTTCATAGGGCCGAGTGGTTGCAGTGGGGCTGGAAAAATACGAGTATCATCAGTGGAACAGTGGAAACTGAGACTGTATGACCAAAAGCATGTTTAAATTTGAAAAGCAAAGGGCCAAGGGCAGATGCTTGGGGGCACGTTCCTTAACGATAACAGATGATGATCTGTTTCTACAGAAGGGGATGAATTGCTGCCTATCATATGAAGTTTATAGATTTGAGAATGGCCTACAATAATTACAATGATCTGGATCCTAGGTATTCTTTTTAAGGGCAGGTATAATTGCAATTTTGAAATCAGTAGGAACAGAACTGGTGACCAGAGAACAGTTAATGGAAAGCGACAAGGGACTGAGTGAAGTTTGGGGAGAAAATGTTGCTTGTTAAATTTATTTTGTTCTGAAAAAAGTGAATGAATCACAGAGTTCAGTAGAGCCAGACACAGGAGTTCATTTTTTTATTTATTGCAAATAAAATGTTGGGTGCCATTAATAACAGAAGTCAGGAAGAAGGGATAAACAGTGCTAAGAGCAGATCTATATTTTAGCCTGTTCTCAGCAGGTGTGGAGGAGTATTTTTTCAGGCCTAAAACCAGCCCATGAACTGAATCTGAACATGCACAAATGCTGAACACTGACTGTAAATAACCCTGCACCTACAGGTCCTAATGTGCGCAGAATGCCAGAACTGGATAAGCCTGAGACAATGCCTTAGCAATTGAGATTTTATCCTTCCTTCAAGCCATAAGAAATGCAACCCAAACAAGGAAACAAGAAACAAATGTATAATTCATAACTGACCTGAGGACACGTGTTGCTTTGTTTTACCGATTTGGCAAGTTTTCTGGTTTGGGAAACCACTTGAGCCAATGCTGCATTTGCATAGGGAGCATTTTGTATGCGAGTCTGGATTAGTACTTGACGTGCCTGGAAACCTAAAAACAAGGAGAGCCTGCAGCGAGTTATATATTGCAGTCCAATTATTGTAAGAAAGGACAAAATGTCTAAAGTGACCAGGATGAAGAATACAATTCTTGTCATCACTATGAACATTTTATTTATATTCACCCCACCATGTTTTCGCCTGCAGTGTCATGGCTTTCATTTTCTCACACAAGCCAAGCTCATCTGCTGTGAGCAGAAGGAAAAAGGATACTGCACTTCATGATTAATAATGTTTCATTTAATCTGCTCAGCCAGGACTCTTACATTTTATAATACAAAAATACGAACAATTCCATTTTGTCCAAAACAAAGCAGGTTTTCCATTTATGTAATAACGGGAGTGTCTATGTAACTAGATATGCATGTCTACTAATACACAATGCAAAAAAAAAAAAACATTAAAGGAATTTGTAACCTGTCCAATGATCCAAACGAGTTGTACATATCTGATAAAAGGTACTTCTGCACGTATTGGTCGGCCGTGTTTCTGAGCCGACAATAGTGTTACACATGGAGGATTTCCAACAAAGCACAACCTCTATCCCGCAGCGTAATTAACTTTGAATCCATGGTTTAAATGACTGGTGCTGCGAGTTGCTGGAACTCCTTTGACGTCAATTGGTTTGGTGGGAGTCGTTCACGCTCTGCAGTGCATCTCAACAGAAACAGTGATTCAGTTTCATAATGTAATCTCACAATCAGAGAGCAAAATCTTGAAGATTGTGCAATCGTCTCCTGCAACACATGTAACAAAGATGCATGATCAGTGTAGCAAACAATCACATAAAACAAATCCTAAATATAATAAAGGTATTCCGGTAAGTTCAGAACGTGACCAATTTCATTTTGAAGTTTAGTTCAGTGGTTCTCAAAGTGGGGTCCGCGGACCCCAGGGGGTCCGTGGCGCATTACCCGGGGGTCCGTGGAAAACCTTTTACAATTTAATAAACGCAAATACCCCCGCAAAGTGCGTTGCCGCGGATCTGATCTTTACCGACAGTAATCC
>JBBKCR010000141.1:13227800-13255558 GCA_037577295.1 Ladigesia roloffi | reverse complement strand
AGCTTAATTTGTAATATTATTTATAACACAACTAACTTTATTAGTTTTTATAAAATACAGCAAGAAAGTGTCACTCATGGCGTGAAGTAAAAAAACTCAGATGACCGGCAGACAGAGAGAGGGGGGGAGAGTGAGAGAGAGAGAGAGAGAGACAGAGAGAGAGAAAGAGAGACGGAGAGAGAGGTAGAGAGAGCTAAATATGTTAAAATATATATTTTTTAAATCTCGATATGCGCTGGCTTGAAAACGAAACTAAGGCAACCGTTCTACACGGAGGCTACACGTTTTATTTTTACGTATTATTCAATCCGTGCACAGATATTAATTAATATTAAACGTATGATACCCGTACTCGGCCAAGGTGCTTTATCCGTACCGGATACTCGTTTCAGCCGAGTATCCGGCTCATCCCTAATAAAAACCCTCTTTTTTTGCTCACACTAAATCATGTCAAACCTCAAATTTTTATGTTAAAAGTTGGAAAACTCATAGGGCCTCATAATGCACATGGCGCACTGTGCTATCGCGACTTGCGCAACCTATCATTGCTATATTGTGCGAGCGCACCGACCTTTTTTTTCCGGCAGAAAAGTACGTTGTCAAGATAGCAGATGGCATTGCGCTGAGTCGGGCGTGTCACTGAAAAGAAGGGGTGTGGCATGGGGCATAGCGCAAATTTGCTATTTTAGGAGAAGTGAAAATCATTTTGCTGCTGACCAGAAAAAACCTGGTTTGTAATCATTCACACATTGTTCAAAGGCTATTATATGGATGCCTGATGCTGTGGGATATGGAAGAGATCACAATGCATGCACACCCTGCTTCTTTCATAAGCAGGAGTGAGCAGCAGCGCATATATATATATAAAAAACATTGTCATGTAAAGTAGAGTTTAGACTCTCTGCCCGAACGCGACATGCTCCTGTGCCTTCACCTCATGCATGAGCAAATCAGTTTCTTCAATGGAGAATCTTTCCTGACGTAATTTTGCACCGGGATTTAAAGGGAGTGAGAGTGTGAACCCTGATTGGTTTATTGGATGCTACATCCCAAACACACCCATGACTAATTTACTCATTTAAGACAAGCCATTTGAACTATGCGCCAGGCATGACTTTCACTTTTCCTACAGGCACTATAGCGCTTTGCGCTGGCTCCTCCCCCAAAGACAACTGCATTTCAAACTTCAGACAATGCGCAGTTGACCCTGAAAATCGGGCCCATAAAGGCAGGTTAGATGGAACACAGAGGAAGTAAATAAAGGGATGCACAAGGCTCCACAAAATGGAATGGGATGTATCCATTAGAATGTGTGAACTTTCAAATCAAACTCTCTGATGAGCTCCATCTGGCTGCACTAATTCCAACAGCACTAAGTCTCCTCTGCTCAAGTCTCTGAATTTATAAATCCTCTGACAGACTAAGGTAGGCCATCTGCTTGCCTCATTTCCTACTGCTTCTCAAGACCAGATGCTGACAGAGTATAAGAGATGCTGTCATCATATTTACTACCTAATATGACTTTTTATATGAAGCATGCCCTAGTGTTCATTTGTCTACATAACAGCATTCTTATTCACTTATTCACAGATTCACACACTCGCACAAAGCCAAGCACAATCCTTCTTGTAGTTCCATATATCACTCATCACACTTTGTGAATATGACTTACTATTAATGGGTCTTTCCTGACTTGTTCCAAAGCAAAGTTTCTCACTGAACATGCAGAGGCTCCCAAAAAATTCTGACAAATACAAAGTATAGCACATAGCAATACTTGGCATCTGTATATTATGCACTTCACAAATATGTTGATGTTGGCTCATGTATAACTCCCTGAGAGGTGCATGACTTCTACATATGGGATACAAACCATATTTTGTTGATGAAAAACTGATGACATGAAAAATGAGATCTCCAGTTTACACCATTCATTATTATTTTAATGACTCCATCGTGAACACAGGGTCTTGAGAGACAAAATTGCCCATGTTCCATACGGACTAAATAACCATTTCAGGGTCATTAAGTAAAACTTTTGTCCAGACATTTGTCCATTTCCCTGTGCAAAAAGAGTAATTTCCTTCAAGGTGAAAGAGCACCTAACACCTCTGCTGTTTCTATTATTCCAAAGGTGAGAAGTATGCAAGTTAATGCGATCCTAGCAAACCACTGCCATATTGCCATTGCAGTATGTCCAATTTAAAACCAAGAGACCAAGCTGAAATGATTGCCTGAGCTGTGAGTGCAATTGTCACTCCCACAGCTGCTTTGGTAGACCACACAATCATAGTTTTTATAATAGCAAGGTATAGTTCACTATTAGTAATTCATCACTCATTGAACCAGCTATGATAGTCTTTCAGAACTTCCGAACTTTCATTCCTTGACATATAAATGAACAAGTCTGTTGTTCAAACACAAACTCAGCAGTAAAGAATTGAATATTACAACCAGATGAAAGCGATGGCTCTTGACAATGGATTAAGAAAGACTTTTTGTAGTTCACTGAGTCAACCATAGCAGAAAATCAGAACAAGGCATAAGAGGCCATGCTATATAAAGGCTGCCTCATGGCAAGATTGAATATAGAAGGCTGTATTAAACAAATAAAGGAAATTATAATAAAACACTGAAACTATGCAGATAAACAGACACTCCGATACCCTATAAAATTGTATCCGGCCTTAATTATTTAAATAAACAAACCAATGATGTATAATCTTTTGGGAAGCACTAGACAGTATTTTTGTTAAAACAATAATTGCTTATCTCTCCACCAGGCAAGTTTGTTTGTTTATTCGCAGCTATGAGAGTTTGACAGTTCATGGAAAAAAAAAAATCACAGCGTCACGTACTGTGCTGTGACTAAGCAAAGAAATCCCACAGTAAAGAGGAAAAAACATCCTTTTAATATAAGAAAGGATGAAAAATGGATTGTTAAGTAACTAAGTATGCTATTAATGATCTAAACTGATAAAAGTGAACATGAAAGACTTTGATTAATAGAGAAAGGAGAGAGAAACAGAGAGAGAGAGAGAAAGAGAGAGTGGAGACTTTCTGACTGCAAGCTGAGGGCATCAAACGCTGCTTGTGTTTCTAGTTGATCTGGGAAATGAGCGTTTGTTCATGCTCACTTGTGTTCTTTGTCACTGAGCCCAGATAGAACCGCGGAGATCAGATATGATACATGACTTCAGAAACACACGTGCGGAGAACATATATCACTGCTTGCTGGGTAACAGACCCATCTCACATCAAAGAATGTCTTGGAGCTACCTACTGTAACTGCGTTTCAAGACCATATGGTCTGCATTGGAGCTCCTCTCTAAATGAGCCGCATCCAAAAGTGTTTATGATAACTGCAGGGTGAGGCAGGGTCTTGATGTCTATGGAATGGAGCAAAAGCTATTTGCTCTGGTCTGTAGTAGGGGAACTTCAGGAAAACTCAAATAAGAAATGGTTAACATGTCTGGAAGTATGTTCCTGGACTAAAAGGACAGTTTATTTTGACTGCAGGGGGTATGCAGGAGAGAGGGTGGTTATCATTTCAGCATAAACCACAAAAGGTCAGGAAGGATGTATATTTGTCCTGTGCTATAAGCTATGGGAGCTCATTGGATGTTATTAAGCACTGCAGATTTACTTTAACAGAACAAGAGCTATTCATCATAACAGATTCTGAAAGTTACCATGGTGAGCGCTGTGTTTGGGAAAGAGCCAATTCAATAGCACTTAAATCTTTTTGTGTCCTTTAAGAAGCCAAATTTACATCACCAAGGACTTCTAGGAATAACAGGGAGAATTTAAAGGAACAACAAACAGATTTTATTGCAATTTCATATTAATTTTCAGATGAATACAAGATTTTCAGATGAAGCCATCCAAAGGCTTCACTCACATATAAAATAAATTATCCAGTTCTCTTCTCTTAAGATCATCTCTGTCTTTTGCAATATTGTCTTTTGCAGCACACATCAGAGACCATCCGAGACTGCAGGCCTACATTCCTTTGCTTTTTAATTCATTTAATTTATATATCAGTGTTTTCCTGGAGTGATGTTTTCTTTTAATTTATTTATCTGACTTTGATTACATTTGACATATAACAAATGTAAAACATTTTGCCTTTTAAGATGAGTTTTTTTCACTTTTTAACAAGAACACATTTTAACTGTAACAGGGAGTCCTATTCTAACAATAGGATGCTGGAAAAATGAGTATAAAATTGACTAATTGCAGGTTCACAATTACATCCCAATTGCAAAAGATATTGGAATGAAACAAAAAGAAGTTGTCCACAGATATTTATCTCATCCCACAATGTCATCTCACCTACCATTGTGATTTTGGTATCAGCCATTACTGCACATAATGTCATCCACACTTTGATAGCGGTGTGATTTTTTATCTTATCTTAACCAAGCTAATTGGATACCTTTTAAGAAATGCATAAGCACTGCTTTGGATATGTGTACACATTATAATATGACACATCTTAATATATTAACTACAAAGTTTAACTGTCCCTTTTTCCCAGGTGCCCTATTTTAACCCCACACACCCCTTGACTCTCCATAAGTTCAGGCAAATCCTGACATGAAATCATATTCAAAAAGTGACTAAAAAAACAAATATAGCACAGGTTAAATCGATTAAACAGATCTGACAGGTTTTTGCCCAAACTGCATGTGTGTATGTTATTTTAAACAAAATCTGGAACCTGACCCTTAAA
Source organism: Ladigesia roloffi (assembly GCA_037577295.1). NCBI lineage: Eukaryota > Metazoa > Chordata > Actinopteri > Characiformes > Alestidae > Ladigesia > Ladigesia roloffi. The sequence continues at coordinate 13,250,823 of JBBKCR010000141.1, read as the reverse complement.
AAGTACTAAAAGTAATTGCAGAGATGTTTTCAAAACATGATCCAGCCAGAAGATCTGCGGTCAAGATAACTGTGTTTTCTTTGATTAATTCAAGCATGCTTATCCATTCTCAATGAGGCTCTAGCCATTTTTTGCTCTAAGCTGCAAAACTGACTGAAAATATATTAACACAAACATGGCACATGAGCAATTAGGTGTTCCATAACTAAAGGATGTCTTGGTTCTCTGTCAGACAGATCTTTTCCATTCTTCACCCAGCACTTAGAAATTGAGAGGAAGTTTAGTCGTCTTTCATGGTGCTCGCAAAATATCTTGGGGGCAGTCTGATGTATAGGAATGCCGAATGCTCCTAACCTTTGGCTCTGGGCGACTGGGTTTCTAAAAACACTAGCGTTTGGGGATTTCACACACTTAGCCAGCCGTTCGAAGCAGAGGATTGTTTTCCTGAGAGGGAGATTTTCTTAAAAGAGCTCTGTGCTACTTTGGAGGTGTGAAGGATAATAAAGGGGGGCTTAGAAGCAGCTTAGTGGGGCTTCTACATTTTTAGCGGCGTTACAAATTAGGACTCCATTGCCCCGTGTGTCTAAACAGAAAAACTTCACCAGGTCCAGCTGAGTCAATAGCAGCAAGGCAGGAAATCCAGCTACCTGATGGAGGTCAGTATGGAAACAGCACAAGGAAGACCAGCAGGGCAAAGTTCATTTATTTCTCAAGGCTTCTGAAGCAGCATGTTGGTCAGTTTTGATTAAGACAGCTTTTCCTCATTTCATCGTTACCAACTGGACTGTTTAATGAAGATGACTTGACACAATTTGACACAATTGTGTATCTTTAATTGGACCTCTAATAATCATTTAACAGAACCCAACAGCACTAACAGTTTTGTAATAATTACTAACTAATTATTAGAAGTTATTTTTACAGTTGCATGGATTTATGCTTAAACGACAGTCTACTACTCCCATTTTACAGAATTGATGTCTTCATTCATTCGGTTTCATCCCAAAAGAGCCAAAATAAATTAAATTCTCATACTTGGAGGGTCTCAACGTTATTGTAAAAATGACTTACAGATCAAGAGAGCAAACACTAACCAGTGAAACAACTTATCTTCATGACGGAGGGTGTCTTCAAGTAAACAAAATAAATCTGGAATGGTGTCCCATAAATTGTTTTCTCTGGCCAATTCAGCTCCCGTAGGCTTTGTAAAACTGTGGCTCTTCATTTGTCTGCTAATATTACATGATCAATTTGGACTGTGCATTCACAGCAGTCAAGTTTCATTTGCTAGTTTGCACATTCCAGTCAATAAATAATGTTGCTGTTTTCCCCCACAAAATTGTAGTGATAGAGATTACTAATGATTTGCAATATATATCATCAGAGAATGTTTAAAGTAAATGTGGCCCTAATAGTCATGAACACATCACAGCATATATTGTAAAAATATTTTTTCTACATTTAACCCATTCACTAAGTGAAGCAGATGGCAGCCAGTTACCCAGCACCAAGGGACCAGTGTGTGGGGATGATATGTTACTCAAATGTATCTCAGTGGAGACACTGATTCAATTCACAAGGGGAACAGAGGTGCCAAAAATATCAGAAAGTAACTCAGTTTTGGAAAAACACATCAGAAAGAAATGGAATACCTGGATTTACATTTCAGTGCAGATTGAATATTAATCAGACCTTACAGGAATATGGAGAAGAGAATATGAAGAAGGGAGCATTTATCAATTACACATTCTGTGTACCAGTCATTATAAGAAGAAAGATTTCATTACTGATACCAAAAGTAGTTTTCTAAAGCTCAGCACTAAAAATGACAACATAATTAGTTTTGTTTACCTAGATGCAGTGCAATGTAGATCAATTTAGGCATGTGTACATTTTATAACTAATATTGTATAGTTATTTATGGTAATTATGTAAAAATTTTAATGATTTTCTCTCAGACAAAACTATGATGCATATTGTGTTCCAAACATGCCTTAAGGTTTGTGCTACAAAAACTGAATTGTTTGAACATTTGTGTGAAATAAGAGACAACTGATTGATTCATGAAATACTTATACAATGACAACTTTATTAATGTCTTCATATTTTGCTAAAACTATTCAGTAAATGTAATAAAATTCAGTTGCACTTCTCACAGACAGCAAAGTTAATGATTTGGTTAAGTTGTTTAAACAATGAATTTCAATTAGGATAGTAAAGCTTGAATATCTGACAGGTTGTCTCCTCATAGTACTGAAAATGTATTGATTTTTGAGTAACAAGTTTGAGTACACTATCAAATTTGATTCAATTAATCAAAGCTTTTACAATTTACAAAACAATTTATTTATTCAGTTAAGGTAAACAAACTTAAGACATCCAGGTTCACTGACTGTAACTGAAAACTAACTGTAACATATTGGGTGTGAAGCAATACCAGTCCTAACCGACCATCTGTCACCCATATTTCATCCATGCCAAGGTCAAATAAAGCAGTATTTATTCCCTCACACTTCTCTAAAAAAGCAAGCAAACTGACACACTTTGCAAGATCACTTTGCAAACAGTGGAATAAATCTCTTTGACATGTTTCTGCATAGGCCCCCTCTCCCCTTTTGCAATAGGCGCTCTGTCCCTGTGGCAAAACATCTGATCATCTCATACGTGTGACACTCAGCAGTGTTTGGAAACTCAGTAAAGAAAATGTCTCCCAAAGATATATCACGTCTCACAGACATGAGCAGTACACCTGCCTCAGAGTGAACTGAATGGACTATAGCATATCAGCCCACCGTTCAGAGCCCTTCCAACAACCTCAGTTCTCAGGTCTCTAAAGTGTACATTTACACTGGCTGAGAAAGAGCAAAGAATGGGAATTTCATGGCTTGTTACCTCTGAACACAGATACTTGGAAATACGGTGGATCTACTATCATCATTTCATCTGCACTTATATCTCATATCTGCTATTTAATAGGCGTTCTGTTTTTGTACCATCTTTTGACAGCTGAATCTTATTATACTGTAAAATCATTTAGAAACAAAATGATTTGTGAATTTCACTAAAGTGAAAGTATTTATAATTTATTATACTACTGACAATTCCAAAAAGAGTCAATTCTCAAATTCCAAGCATTTGGGAATTGTGAGTCAGCTGCAATGCTTTGGATTCAGTTCCACAAAGTTACAGTGAATTTTGCCTGGAATCAAACACACACACAAAGATCTTTTGCAAATATTACTTAGATATCCTTATCATTTTTACATTCATCAGAATTCCTTGTCACTCAATATTACCAGTTTATCATGTGCTTAACAATTTTTTTCCAGATGTATTTTTTCTCTTTTAAATTTTTGGAATTTTATAGAAATTCTTTACATTTACATTTTACGGCATTTAGCAGACGCCTTTTATCCAAAGCGACTTCCGTTCGAAGCGACTTCCTAACTACAGGGGTCTTGCTCAGGGACCCAGTGGTGGTGCTGAAGGTAGGATTCGAACCCAGGACCTCATGGTCCAGAGGCAAGTGTCCTACTTACTATCCATTCTTTGCACTTGAAGTGGCAGGTGATTTCTGGAATCATATTGTCCTAGTGCACATGTCAAATTACTAATTTTTACCATTTGGTCTTTGGCCAGGTTTAAAGTTTACAGTCATTTCCTATAGCATTACTCATGTGAAATTCAAGATTGTTACTCTCACTCATTGCAGATTTTAGCTATTCTTTACTTGTTATGTAATATAGATTGTGTAAATCATCTGGAGCCCTGAAATTGTAACTTGTTTTTTGACTTTCATCAAAACCAATTCACGGAATAAATTAGTGCTTCTCAATTCAGCCTCGATACTGAAAGCTTGAAGAATCATAACTGGTCACAAAGCTCTTAAGTTCACAAACGCCTCTGATTTTGAACTAAATGCCCTGGAAAATTCAAAAGCATGTTATGTCCCCTATAAGTGGAGAAAAAATGGGAAATCCAGATGAACTGAAAGAGTCCCTGGTGAGGAAGGAAATGCATTGTCCTGTGCCATTGGGAACATCAAGAGCCAAGATCAAATTAGGAAACTGCACATAACCTAGAATGACATGGATACAATGTAAAAACGCCCAGAAAGAATACTGATATAAATGAAAACAGCCGATACAATAATGACAAACAAGACCCTGAGGAGAGGAAATGGCTTTAGTGGCTTCATTGGAAACATTCATGAAGCAACTGTCCAATCTTTCTCTGACCCCTTTCCTTCTCGAATGCCAGGTTCTGACCATTGACACCTTGGCCATTCAGCAGTGAAAACAGAAGAGACACAACTGAAGACTGCCAAGAACATTCTGTTCTACAGTGCCAACCTGACCCACACCAACATCTCTATTTTCCTGCCAAGAGACGCACCAGGTTTGATGTTGTTTTCACAAGGTTTGTCTTTACCTGCCTAAGAGTAAATGGTATGTTCTCCCCCGTTGCATTCCATTAAAACTTGTCCAAGCTGATGGAAGCCAGGTGGAGCAACACTTGGCTGTGTATGGTCTGTCTTAAATGTAATTATCTACCAGAAATTGCTTTTAGCATCACATTTGTTGTGCTTGCCCTATGTGCTACCCTCAGCAATTGCTTTTGGAACTAAATGTGTTGTCCATGCCCTATGCTACGATAAGCAATTTATTGCTCTAATGTTTTGTGGTCAGTTGGGGTTATCCTCCTGTCATGTTGTAAAAATGAATATGGAGTAACCTGAATGCTATTTGCTTGACTCTCAAGCAACTAATAACCATGACCTCAGAACTTGGTTTTCTTTTGGGGCTCAGTTGTGCTGATTATTAATGGACCCACTGATGCATTTCTTTATGCCATTATAGTGCAGTGAACTTCCAGAAGTCAAAAATTGCCAAGACCCCAGCATCCCATCCACTCATTCCCACAAAATCTGCTGGACTATTAATAGATGTAAATTCATGATTAATTCCTGATGTGAGTCTAACCCCCACCCCACTACTTGTTACACAACTGTTCTTCCAGCTGCAGAACAAGAACACTCTTTCTGCCTGAGGCTAAAACCACACACACTTTGTGGTGTCAGTGTATCTTAACTAGAGAACAAATGCCTACGAAACTACATTGCAAAAATCATGCTATATATTACAGGGTCATTCTAAACACTACATGGCAGAGTCTTAAATAGTTTTAGAAATGCTCAAAAAGATCGACATTTTGAAGCATACATTTTCAGGGTAGCTTCAGGTCACAGCAAATTCAATTGAATGACTGTTTATACAGTTTAATGCCACTTGGGGACATTTTCTTTCATTTAGATACTTGGCAGTGCACCGAATTTATAGCAGCGTTTATTGCAGAAACATTTTAAGCCTGAGAACCACTACCATGACAATGCCAATTTCTGCTTGTCCTTCTGTGCCTCCACTTTGGTGTAAGTGCCAATGTGATGCATATTCATTGCTTCCAACAATGATTTTAGGACAGCTTTAACATTGGAACTCTTGTAACCTATTCATGAGGTATGTTTTAAACCTTGTATGAATCTCAAAGCTTAAATTGATTATTACTCTTAGCTGTGTGCCAAGTAACTTTTTTTTCTCCCATATCCTCCTGAGAACCGAAGAAAAGTGTCTTGAAATTTCTTTTTGCCTTAATTTTCTATATATTTGGGCCTAAAAAATATCTTACAATTTAGATTACCTTCAATATATTTTTTATTTTAATTTCCTGGCATGTCCACTGTAGAGGACAATTTCTCTGCGAAAATAGAACTGAATTTAGAAAATAAAAAAGTGATATTAACCAAAGAACACATTAAATCCTAATCTGACAATTCGTTATAACTCTTCTGTTGCTTGTTGCTTGCAAGAACAATGAAAATGTATTTTAGTGCAACAGTGTATTATAATCATAGAACATCCTCTAGACACTTTAGGAGTGATAGTTCCCATTTATGTCTGCAGTCCTTGTTGCTAGCATGCAAACCCATTAAATGACACATCACTGGAAAGCCCAAGAATACTATAGGACTTCAGTTGGTAACTCCAAATACTCAAGGAAGACACAGGTGAACAAAATGTCCATTATAAAGGACATAAATGAATGGGCCAGTTATACACTTTTACTCTATACATACCATTTGTAACATTATTTGTGTATTCATGACAGTCTGCCAGAAGATAGAAATATAAGTGTGTTAAAAGTAAATATTACAAAATAAAGTGTTATACAATTTTATATATATTTATGTTTGCTGCCCCTAAACACATTAGAGGATTTTAGGCCAGTTAATGTACAATATCTGATGCTGTTCAGTGGAGAACACTGACAGCATTGCAGATCATGGCCTTGGCACAGAAATAGATACTCACACACGGTGATCATATTAAAATAATGAATATCAACTAGTTCCAAAAGAGATTATCGAGAGTACTGGAAGAGATCACATTTACAGTAAATGTGACAGACAGAGGCCTTGTTTGGCTTCAGAGAAGCGGTTTCATTTTCTTACAGACTAAGGGGAACCTGCTATTTCATAACACAGCAATGTATTGAAAATAAACAGACTTCAGAAACTGCGTTAATATACAGCGAAAGACTAATCCTCCTCTAATCTTCAAAGCATGTGATCTGCAGCTGGTCTGGATCTGGAACACATCTCAGCTGCAGCAGCATGATGCTGATCTACTGTTCAAACTTAAACTCACTTTGTGAGTTCTGTGCCTCCTCATCCTCACCCACACACTGCAATTGTTTTAGGAGATGACAATGTAAATACTTGAAGATCAGCCGTACTTTCCCTAAACACAAATCCCAGTCAACAAAACCTGTGTTTCTTCACTTTCTCTGACCAACATCTCGAGGGCATGAAACTCCTGTTCGATGCCTTCATTGAAGTGGATGCCCAAACAAACACCTCAGTACATTATCACCACCTGCTTTAGGATATTTGCTCACACAGAGAAAGAGTAAAGGAAAGCAGAAAGTCTTCATCTGTGTAAATGAAAATACTTCTCTACTGTTCAAATATTTGGAGTCAGTTTTAAAAAGTTTGCAATCAGTTTGCAACTTCCCAGGTTTTTAAATAATTTGTAGGACAATTAGGAAGCTGAAAAATATATTTTAATGCATTTAAATGTGTTTTTAAACAGATGACTGTGACAGCTGCATGGCACCCATATTATGTCAAGAACATGTTATTTCAAAAGCAGAATAGATAATAGTTAATGAAATTTTTTTTAAAAGATGTATCATTTTATAACTTCCTATCAATAGTATAACATACTTGTAACAAAAATATGTTTGTTTTTATCTTAGTTTGAATGTTCACATAACAATCAACTGTCAGTGATGGACAGTGGCTGTGTGTGACAGGGCCCCAAGAAGAAAACCACTGCTGAGTATGAAACTGCTGCCCTTCTACATTTTGCTAAAGATGAAGGCCGGAGGCTATTACTGATGAGAAGTCTTTTTTGGTAAAAATAGGGAGAATGTTTGGAGAAGGAAAAACACTACATTATAAAACAAGAAACATTTGTAAAACATGATGGTGGTGGTATCATTGTTTGGGAAGGATTTTGATGCATCTGTACTACAAGTGTTTGTCATTACTGTTTGAAACAATTCTGAAGAAAAATGTCAAGACGATATTATATATATATATATATAAGGGTCGCATTATTTCTCATTTTAGCACTTCTAAAAATATGATGTGGCAGGCCATATTTATGCAGAAACATAAAAAGAGTTCACAAACTTTCAAACATACCAATGTATGTGCTTACGGGTGACTTACGGGTAAATAATACACAGGAAGGCCGAAAGATGGAGAAATAAGAAATTAAGGATCACTATAAGCAAAGAAACAAATAAAGTAAAAGAGTCAGCAATAGTGTCAAATCACTGCTGTGAAGGCGAACTGTCTTTGTGAATAAATGTCAGGGAAACAAAGCCTGGGGCGAGTGCACTGACCCGTTGATAAACTCAGAAGATGCAGCAACAGTTGTTGTTTTCCCAAACAGCACAATCAGTCTTCAGCAAAAAAGGATGTGAAAGCATGAGCACTAGCCCCAAGCTCACCCAGCATTCCTGCTTGGCCTGCTGAACCTCACACAACCCCATTTCCTGAGCATGCTAGGTTGGGATGTTTATGGAGGCATCTTGTTTTTTTCTTGCTGATTCAGTCACCTTACTCGTAAAAGGACAATGCCACACACATGTCTCATTAGTGATAATGGAGTGCTAGGCTGCTGGCCATGAACCAAGAGCACTTTCTCTGCTGTAAAGCACGAGCACTTTAATCTGCCCTGCAATGCAGTTCCACTCTTCATACTGTAAAATGCTAATAACCCTCATAAATGTAATGGTAACAACCGTAATTACTTTGGGACGCCATCACATAGCATTAACTGTACGTCTCTCTAGACTGTTTTTTTTTATTCTCTATAAGCCTACATATTTCTGTTAATGGAAAGAGAAATTATCTGCTCATTTTACAGAGAGTCTCTTTCAGGTTAAGTAAATATCTGCAAATGTAATGTGCATTTTCCATTATAAGAGTCCTTGAGAGTCCTCATTATCTGAGTGTCTTTAAAAGTTAGAATTTTCATTTGCAGATTTTAGCCTCCATTGATGCCCTTCAAGAACCAACAATGAAGTATTAAACATACTCAAGCATCATATATAGCATCACCTGTACAATGGTGTCTAGATTGTCTGTTTGCTTTATTGATTTAATGACTCCATATGACCCTTCTAACTTGTCTGTGACCACAAACCGGACAATAATATTCTTTTATACAACATGATATGTGTTTGTTATGCTTTGCAATTGGCCTACAAGAACCATTTTCAGTTAATATTATAGCAAAAATAATACTAAACTACAAATGAAGCAATAACAATAGACATGTATTGAAATACACCGACCACATAAAAATGATGTTGTAATATTATGGCTAAAATATTCAGCAGTTGTACATGTGTTGACCTTTATAATGGTACCACTGAGATTTGCTAGAAGACCTTATATGTCCTTCATTGAGAAAAGGCAGGATGAATTATCTCAAAAAGCTGGCTCTTCATCAGAAAGCTCTGTCTAGTTTACTATATCGAATCAAAGATTTGCTGAAAGCGCAGATGGCAGACGGCTGCATTTTTTGCAATCGGAAATACTATATTGAATTTTCCCAGCGAGATTGAGTAGCAGATGCTGAGCTGTTCTCTGGAGAGAGATATGCCCACCATGGAGAAACCCAGGAGCCAAGCAGTCATCTTTTCTGGGTACAGGTGTACTAGTACATGAGAACTTGTAGATCAGCCTGAGGAAGACTTTGCACAAGTTTAAGTTGCAGACTCCTGTGGCCACTAAGCCAAGTGTTAAAAGGATAATCTGATCATACAATTAAAAGCAGGTAAAACTGTTTAAAATGGGAATTGAGTCTCTGAGACAATGCTCTCTTAGGACTGAGAGCGTGTTAAAAGCTTATTTAAATAATTTTGATTATTTTGTTATTTTGAGATTTACAGATGTATTCTGTTCAGAAAATATGTAGGAACAAAGAGCAAAAAACATTAGAGTAGAGATGAAGGGATGTATACTGTTGAAAATGTGACTTTTAAGAGGTCTTAAATAAGGCTAAGGCTTATTATAAGGCTAAATAGGGAATATGCTTCACATAAAACTTGCTGTACTGGGGGTCTCCAAATGATTACAGATTAAAAAACCTGTTAGTAAACTGTTGAATTTTTAAATCAAAAGGCACTCAAATAATTTTAAAAGTAGCATGTTCGGTGAGGAATTATTTTATGTATGTACCCATAGGAGCACAACAGCAGAATTTTTTGGGCACCTGCATTTACTGAATTTTCACTAAATCCCTTAATCATAGTGATGCTCCGATTGATTTGATCAGCCACCAATCATGATCGGATATTGGCAAAAAATAGCTTGATCATTGAACCCCCCAAAAGCACCAAGCTGATCACTTGACGTAAATTACTCACGCGACTTTTTCACACGTGCATTCACGGCACACAGGTGAACAGCAGAAGAGCGGAGCTTTCTAGTTCTCCCATTTGGAAATGTTTCAAAGTGTCCGATAAAGACGTAAGTTAGCCGTTAGCAATGTATGTCGTGAGGAAATCCCTCGAGGTGGAAGCAAGCAACGGCATTTTAACACCACTAACATGATAAGGCATCTTAGAACACGCCATACAACTGAATATGCTGAGTATGAAAAACTAAACCAGCCGAAGCAACAACATCCTCATCCCTCAACCAGCCGACTGTGAGTGATGCATTTAAACGACGTGAACCAGACAGCAGGGATACTACGAGGTGGGAAGACATCAAGTTCAGAATTATGGAATTCTTGTGGGTTACAGTAGCTTACATTATTTTATTTTTTGGATCTGATGTAGTTGGTTCCTCAACTATATCAGACGTTCATAATTAAAAGGAAAACACACTTGCCATAGTTTTGTCCTTTGTGGCAGTAGGAAGGTTTGGTGTAACAAGTTTTAAATTTTACTGCCAATTATAAAATGTAATCAGTGTATTAAGAGGCTTCATCCCATTAAGCTGATCTGATGTGTGTTGGTCTGCCTGACCCCTTTATGTTTGGAATAATTTTAAGTTACTCTGCCTTATTTGGGAAAATGGCTTACAGTAACCTTAAGTTCTCATTTTCTTGGTGGTTCTTCAAGAATTTGACTGAAGCCTATTTCTACGGTTCTTGTTTCAATATAGTTAATTTAGAGATAGTTTCATTTCTACAAATGGGGCGAACTCTGCTAGATTATAGATAAAAGATTCTCATTCCCCTGTCATTCTGTGATCGGCATTGATCGGCAGATCAATGATCTTAGTGATTGGTAATTGGTGATCTGCCCCAAAAATGCTGATCGGAACATCTCTACTTAAACAGCATGTTCTTAATGTTCCATTCATTTCATTGGCTAAGAAATCTAATGAAAGCTCATCAGTGGTTGTAGTTCCACAGATGTTGTATTCCTATAAACCTGTGATTAAAGGAGCAGTGGTAGCTTTTGCAGTCAATCAGCATTAATTAAAGAGGAAGATGCTGGGGAGATTTTATTATACACACTCTAAAAGTAGAAATAATTTCAATTCTGTAGCATCTATTCATGTAACTTCATCACCAAGACAGCACTATGGTGTTCTTCCCAATAGGTTTTCTTTAAATTTCTTGAACATTTTAAATCTAGGAAGGTCACTTTCATAATAGCACATCTAGAGACCTTTAAGTATTTACTCCAGCTTGTACCAATGTATGCAGTTAGAAATTATTTTAAAGAAAGATATGCTGCTTTTTTTTCATTGAGATCTCCTGAGAAATGAAACGAGTAAATGTTTTTTCTAAACTTGTAATTCTATGCATTTCTGTTTATGTAATAAAGCAAGCAGGTTTCTTGAAGACTAGAGGAGATCATTTTTTAGATGCTAATAATTTTTTGGCATGGAAAAACAATGGACTGGAGGTACTGTTTTTCTTTTTTACCTCTAGGAATTTGGCCAATATATGAAAACAATTGATCATCCCTGCATTAGGGGTAACAGGGTCTTCTAGAAACAAATTGACCCATGGGGAATAATATGTTGCCATGGAATGGGCTTTGATTGTCATATTAAGAGAGGATGTCTCTACAGAAGACTAATAATCCACAATATTAACTCAAGTTAAAACATGGATAAACCCAAATTTCATTTTCCTGTAAATGGCAAAAGCACAAAGATTATTCATGATTAATATCTGTCCTTCGGCACTCCAGTAGAAAATTAAATGCGGTACAAAAAGGCCTGGGGACGCAGGGATGTAAGATGGTTATTTAATAATGCTGAGACTGAATTCTCTCTCATAAAGGCAGACGAGAACATAAAGGGGAGGTGTCACGAGGGACAAAAACAATAAGTAGAGTCAGGCTTCCTACAGAAGGAGCAGCCTGAGCTGACACAGGGACTAAAGGGTCTAAAGGCTATAAAATTATCTAAATCATTTTGATTTATTTTATGAGGAGGCTGAGGCTGCAATTCCAGCATCTCCAAACACTTGCACAAAACCAGGGTGATACGTTCCTCATGTTCTTACACTGAAGGATCCACCAAAACCTAGCTGGGAAAACATTTCATATTAATGGGGTCTACACTTCAAATTTTTGGATTTATGTGAGAGCTCTTCTTACATCTAAAAAGCTAAAAAGCTGCATTTTATTACACGTTTTTGCATTTGACCTTCTTGGATGTTGCGTAAGTTCAAATGATGCATAGCTCTGGTCAAAAAAGACAGAAATAAAAAAAAAGAAAAGCATATACTATCTCTCTTTGCTGAGGGTCAGTTCTCCTATATGAGGAATCTGATGGACTTGCCATGCCAAATCCTAGCATTCAGAGGGAACAAAGAACTTTCTATTTTCCTAAGAGCTGGAGCATGCAGGCTGCTGAGTATCAGACAGGCTTCAGATGGCAGATCTAGACATGTTGTGTTATGGTTGTACACTCATTTCTTCGGTTATAAATCTCCCAGCAACCGGCTCCTCCAAACGGGTAACTCTAACCCTCATGCCCCAGCCAGGGAATGGGCTCCCCATGCCATGGATGCACAGACGCAGCGTGTCTCAGCACACATACACGCACACATGCTTCCACCACAAGTGCCAGATGTCTAGTCATCTGGCTAATCATTATTAAACAGCTGCTTTCTCTCATGTTCCATGTACCATAGGTTCTCCGCTGGCCAATGGGGTTTAATGTAACATGAACATAGCTATGGTTTGAGAGTCGTTACATGGCTTTTGTGGTCATGTACGGTACTTCAAACCTGCTGAGGTGAAGACAATTGTTGGAGCCATTCCAGTAACCTGAGCGTGGGTGGACTGTACATATACTGTTTGAGTCAAGCCATCTGAAAACCAGGTGGTTTCGGTAAAGTGATGTGAGTCTCCTGGGAGAGCTCCGTAGCTGCTACACAGGTGCAATAAACAACAGCTTCCACATCTCCAAAGCTACTGATGGAGGTGTCAGCTCAGGGAAAGATCAACCCTACCTTTCTCTGGCTTCCCAAATGGCTTTCAGGTGCACATTTACGTAAACACTGAGCAGGCAATGGAGGAGATTTTCCAAGCCAAATATGTTGCAACAGCACAACAGCCATTCATCAGTCATGGTTTAATGTTCACCTGAATCACAAGTAGATGCATTTGGAGGCAAAGTCTTGTTATTTCAGCCTACTTTTAGTTTTAGCATTGGATGCGTTTGGGATAAAATATTACGGTTCTTTATCGAATGAAAGAGGAATTAGCTGTAAACTTTACAAAGATCATACTGAATGAATAATCATCTCGGCATAAACACTAATCCTCCTCTAAAAGAAAAACAGGTGTTTTATTAATAACAGACATCGCCAAGACTTTAAATATTTAACTGCTGTCCAGCACCATTGCAAAACAATATTCTGGTAAGTGACCACATCTTAAATGCTGGTAATGTAACTGTTTTTCAATAGACGATTGTGGTAATATTGTGGTAATATATGTTGAGATCATCCAAACTATTTTTTAGAAATGTCTATGATATGTTATTGGTTTTTAGGCAATGGTATTTTTACATTTCAAACATTACATTTACAGTATTTTATCCAAAGTGACATATTAAATGCATTGCCTACACTATAATTATCAGAGTTTTCAATGAATTCTCTCCTGTAAATGGCTGTAGCCCTACAGTAAACCCATGACCTTTTAGAGAAGTGTGTAAAGGTAGACTCTGTCTAAGTTTAAATTCATAAGGAATATGTTTCAGCAGTTTGTTTAAGAAGCAGATATCTTCAGCTTCATACATAAAAACATGTGACTCAGGTTTCCTTCCTCTCAAACACTATTTCTATATTATTGCACTTCTGGACAGCTGTGAATCCACATCATCAGAACATACACACACCACTTCATGAATCTCCCTTGAGTAATGACAGAGTTCCAGCTGTCATTTCAAAACTTATTACCTGTAATTGATACGGCAGACCCACAAAACCAAGATACGTTCCTTACCGCAGTGTGTGTGGAGCCACCTTTGGGGCTCTAAACATCCCAGCATGTTATTTACATTACAGCGTGGTTATGATGGCCTCTCCATTCTGTGCTGGTCACTAGTCTCTGAAGAGCATGGCCAGAGGACACAACTAAAATCAGAAACAAAACATGGCAATGTACGTTTCTAATGACATTTTGGCAGGTGTAACTGACTGAGGTAATGGCAGAATGGCAGCATCTCAAACTTTAACAATGTGTCACAGCTGAACAATATTAATCTATAATAGGAAACTTAAAATATCTAAAAAGGCCCATATGCTATATTCTTCTTTCATTTTATATGTCCTATTCCACTTTTGTGTGGTTTTATGGACCAAAACAGTCATAATTCATTTTACATGGCCATTTTCATGCTTTTATATCATTAAAATTAGAAAACAGACTGTTTTTATTGCCAAAGTTTGTGAATGACCTCTGTTCTGGCTGGCTGTCTGGGTTCTACTGTTCAGAAAACAAAGGGGTGTAATGTATGGAATAAACTTATGTTCTTATGGAAATCATTTGATCAGAAGAAAAAAGTCATTCCTGTCATTCTTGTGGATGATCAAGGGTGATGTAAAAATGCTAATATCTGTTCAGTTCTGTGTATTATGGAAAAAAGGTGTAGCACTTTTGATTAAAATTTTCACAAACTTTTAAACTCAACAATTGAATTTGTGCTGTGCAACTTGCATGAAAATTTTATATTTAATTTTGTTTCCTGTAGAGGATGAATTAACTTACAACCTGTGTGAGACAAGTAATAATTGCTGTTTTAAAAAACCCAAAATAATTTAAAAGTTTTTGCATTTGCAAAGTTTTTGCACCAGTACAACTCTTCCATATTACAAAACAAATTCAGTTTCAATATTGTTAATTTAAGATCAATTGTAAATATATTAGTATGCGTCATTGCATGGGATACACAAGCATTTTGTTCTAAATAACATTAAGAATATTTCTGATGACAATTCACTGCTGGATCTATTGTTTACGCTTGTAAGCTATTTATTCCCTGACATTATCTTTCACCGACCTGCATCACTTGAGTAATGAAGGAGGCCTGCTTTGACTTGCACTTACCACCATTTCAACTATCGTAAGCATTTCTCTCTTATCTTCAGTCAGGAACACACACTGTATATGCAATATAAATACTCGAGCTGCTTGTGAGCATTCAAAGGAATTACAGGAAGGACGATGTGAAACAGTGCGAAACAAGTTGCATAAAACATGTGGCCAAGATGCCCAGGCTGCAGTAAAAGTGCAAGGATGTTTACAATTCGCAGTGGCCAGCCCAAACCCACCGTGCTGCTCTTCTGTTATCACTTCCCAAAACAAATTATTTAACATATACTATATCAACAGTGCTATATATATAAATAGCTTTGGCATTGTTTCGGAAAAACAAATTTGTACAAAGGAATACGTTTGCAGAAAGGTAATTCTGTCATGATTTTATGTATTTTCAAAGTCAAAAGACTTGGATAAGATGCTGCTTCATTCTGGGATGCAGAAGTGAAACATGGATAATAGTTCAATTAAGGCTTATGTTTATTTTAAAGTACAGAACAAATAAAGTCAAAGGGATTGTGTGTTTATTTGGCTGCCCGCTCTTCTACTTTTAGAACAGAGAAGAGAATTAGGTTAAAAAATGCAGGCAAGCAAAAAAAACCCCAAAAAACAAAGACAAACATCTACCACTGAAGTTGCCATGTTTTAAACATTGCCCTCTAATTTAAAAAAAGCATTTTGCAGCCATTTATAGGGTCTCCAATACTCTCAGCAGGTCACTGATTAATTAGTGAGATTTTGAAGCCCCACCATGAAGTAATTTAATCCTCAATATGACTTGATGTCAGGGGTTAAAACTACAGAGTGGAGGGGAAAGGATGACAGTTTAATTAATAGTATCATCAGTGAGATTACCTTTTAAGGCAAGCTCACCTCAGATTCTCACACCAAAGAGGATCCACTGAACACATAACAGCTTCCAGACGTTGCTGTGACCGGAGTATACAGATCGTGTGACAAATGTGAAAACCAGGAGCAGTCCACAATTCTATAGATACACACAATGTCTAGATTAATGTCCATTATGGACCTTTCAATAAAGCTACCTCAAGCCAAATGTTATTTGAAAGCTCCATGTGTGTATAGTAATACGAGTCCTCGGGACAGGAGAGGCCCACGAGAAAGACGTATACAATGGGAACAATTTGGTCCAGTCAGGTTTACAGATTTACTTACATGGAAGAGACCAGGACACCCCGCAGGAGAAGCAGATACTTTAACGCCGGAGACACACGTTCCACCGGGACTGTTAAGATGATGACAAGATGTCAGTGGTAAAAGCAAATTTATCCTGCTGAGATTGATTCTTGCCAATGTCCTAAAACGCCACTTTCACTAGATACATAAACGATTTCTTCTGACATACGAGTCATATGAAGCAGATTTTGTAAAACTGCTCAAGGGAAAACTTGTCATAACCATAAGTTTCAGAAATGAGTTAAATAAAAGGATGGAAATATCACTCAGTGGTACTTTAATCCCTTGCCAGTTTAGTTCCACAAAGCCATTAGATTTCCGATACGCTTTTGTATGGAAACGTTACAGAAGTACCTAATAGGTCTATTAAAATCTGGCAGGACTCCCAAGGCCAAGGAAACTGCCACATTACATTACAGCATCAAAGCTTTCTGAATTCCTTCTTGATGCGACACAATCCATCCAGCTGTGAATCAAGGATAATGGATATTTTTGGTGGCAATCTGCAGCATGCAAGCTGTGGGTTTTCTCGGTTCAGCAGCCATGAACCCTGAGAAGGTAGGTTGATGTAAACAGATACACTCCACAGTAACAAAAGAAAATAAAAGAAAAGCTTGTGGGGCTGCAGTCTTTACTCTGTTCTCCTTGAAACTTTGGCCTGGATGTCTTGCTGATTCAGTAGTTTCAATGACAACTGACATAGCACTTCTAATAACATAAAGTGGCAACTGAGCATGTAATGGAAAAAATCTGTTCATAAGAATAGATAGTTTTGTGAGAAACATCAGCTAAAATGAGCCTCTCAACATATTTTGTTCAATTGTCGTAATTAGAAGGATCTCAAGGCAGTATACTTACACCATCTAGAGTATAATAAAACATTACATCAGTGTCTGGGTTGTTTTCATTTTCCCATGTAACAAGATTTGCATATTGAATTGGGTTCATGTAAGCTCCCCACACAACCTTTGCATATATGACAGTCGGCTAAATCCAAACAAGACGAGAAGCCAGTATGTTCTCCTTTTTCCCACACTGAGATATGTGAGCTGACAGGTGGAAATATTTTAACTTACATTTCTCTTGGTTCTCTTATAATTAGAGTTTAGCAAATTGGTTCATTATACGAACAAAAGAATTGGGACATACTTGTTCTTCAGGGTTTAGGCTAGGCTTAAACCACCATCATATCAAGAAATTTTGGACAGCGCCATGCATCCAAATTTGTGGACACAGTTTGGGAAAGAATCTTTTCTATTTCAGCATGACTGTGCCCCAATTCACAAAACAAGCTCCATAAAGACATAGATGGATTAGTTGAGAGTGGACCCCCAGTAGGCCCACAGAGGGCCATGAGTTCATCCCCAACCATCATCTTTGCAATTTATTGGATCGGTGATTGTGAATGAATGGGCACAAATTCCCACAGAAACACTCCCAAATCTTATGGAAATAAAGATGGGACCAACTCAATAATACATTCTATGTGCTTCGATACAACATCATTAAAATCCCCGTTGGTGTAATGGTCTGGCGTCCCAGTACTCTTGTTTATGTAGTGTCTCCTGAAACAACTGAATCAGTTTAAACCAAACAAGTCCACTTTGCTTCCAATCTAAAGGACTCAGGCGCCCTCTAGTGGTCGAGGAAGAAACTGGATGATTGAAGAAACATAAAGTGACAAAAAATCACATAAAATAAAACAATTCAATAAAGTGCAATTTTGGTGATAGTGACTAGCAGGAATAGACTTTAAATTGTGATGCAGAGAGTGGATTTTGATTGTGTTTTAGTACTAATTAATGAAAGTATATTCTTTACGAGCGTTGCCTGTTCAGTTTTTTGCTACACTTTATGGACAAAATTTTGTCACGCCTGACCATAACACCACCATGACTTTGCATTATATATTATTAGTATAACATATTCCCCTTTACTTGCAAGTATTTCCACAAGATTTCGGAGTTTTCCTGTGGGCATTTATGCCGTTCATTCATTCTGTAGAGCACTTATGAGTTTAGGCACAGTTAAGTTCTTCCTCACCGAACTCATTAAACCATGTAATATGGACCTTTCTTTTTGCACTGTCCAGCTGGAATAGAAAAGGTTCTTCCCCAAAAACTATCCACAAAGTTGCAAGCATAATGTTGTTCAAAATGACTTGGTCCCCTGAAGCGCTACGACTCCCTCCACTGGAGGTATGGGGCCACCTGAATTCAATAATTAAGAGGTTTGTAACAATAATTTTGTACATATTGTATAGCATTCGTAGTGTAGCCACGTCTACAGAAAAAGCAGCGAAACGCCAGAGAGCGCCCGCAAGCCAGCCCTTCACAAATGGGGTGAAAGTTCCGAATGGATTGAAGGAAGAAAAGCGGATAAAATTATATATAAAATGTTTCTAATCTCTCAGATGATGTTTCCCCTTACCTTCAAAAAATATGATAATGTATGACATAAAGGTTTGCTCAAACGAACGCTGCGTGTTATTTGGTTGTCATTAAATAAATCATAAATAAAAGTCATTTCTAGAAAACCGTGTAACTTCAGGTAAAATAGCTACTAGCTGATGTATGCTTCACTATTGTGAGTTGGTAAAAAGGTGCATGTATGTGTAAAAAAACATAAAAACGAAAAAACTCTTCACTTTGGTCGCACCATCCAGCTATGTCTTCCAGCTCATGGAAAATGAAGAAAAACAAACAGAGAGGGACATTTATTTAAACATTATTTTTTTAACTGATTAGAAATTCGGATCTGGTGTATTTACACCTCTGGTGTTTTAGTGATGTAATAAACTAAGCTCACACTTTTATTTTGAAGGACGGTGGATGAAATTGTTATGTCATCTCTTCCTTCACGGACCGTATTGTAGACGGTGCTGTGTGCGAGTAGTACATTGTCAGGAATCGAGAGAATACATGGATTTCGGTACAAAACGAATAAATTCTTGATCAAATTAAGACCGTTTGAAAGGTTTGTTTTTGTCTGAATCTTCTTGTAGCGTTACAAGTGTGAATATAGTATTAGAATGGGCTTGTTTTGGGCAAAGAAGTCTAGATTAGCTTAGCTTGCTAACAACAACAGCTGTGTTTTCAGTGTGGGGTTGTAAGAGATATGTTGTCACTTTACAGACTTATAGATAGCATACTCCAAGTGAAAGTCATTTAACTGGCCTTGGTTAGAGCACCACAGCTTTTTGTTTCTGATGTTGGATGCTTTGTATCATCTTCAGTAATGGTTGGCAAATGAAACTTTCACGTTCTGATGTTATCCCAGCTTGCAGCTGCATTGAAATGCCAGTTGAATATAAAGAGGACCAAGACTCAACTGGACTATCCAGTCCTGTCAGTATTCTAACACCAGGAGAACAAGAGGATAATGGGATCAGTAGGGGGACCACTGGGCTGTCCACCCCTGGCCTTGAGGAGCCAGCAGCAGCCTGTCCTGGTACCTTTGGGTCAGAGACCTCGAGGAAATCTCAGTCTCTTCTCCAGATCAACCGTCAGGAGATCCAGGCAGTTGCTCAGAGTGCCCAGGCTGCTGAGCTGCAGGGGTTGGGAGTGGATGTGTATGACCAAGATGTGCTGGAACAGGGGGTCTTGCAGCAGGTGGACAGAGCCATCAATGAGGCCAACCAGGCTGCAGCTACGGCTGAGGCAGAGAAAGAGTATGAGTCTGTTCTGGATGATGTCAGGTATGGTGAGGAGATCCCTCCTTCTAATGACCCCCTCCAGTGATTTTCAGTGGTCAATATTCAGTTGAAAAGGATTTCAAAATGCACATACTGAACAAATGTTATATTTTGTCTTAGGTCCTGCACAACTGCTTTAAGGCAGATCAACAAAATACTAGAGCAGCTTAGTCCTTACGCTCCCACAAGCAAGGACATCAGCCGGAAATTTGAGTCTGTCAAAAGGCAAAAGGAAAACAAAGTGAGACATCAAACATTTTTAAGACACAGCTGTCATCCCATTGTTCTTGAAATACTTGGGTATAATAATCTGTTTTAAAAACTGTTGTTCATTACACTTTCTGTACTATGTAACTATGTATCATCTATAAAGCTGTCGGGATATCATAGCTCCCACAATAATAATACAACACAAGACATTTGAGGGCTTCTCCTGTATCAGCAACTTGGTAAGCTTAGAAACCTCTTATCATTTACAGGAGAAGCAGTTAAAAAAGATCAGAGCCAAGCAGAGGCGGTTACAAGCCATTCTTGGGATAGAAGATATCCAGCCTGAGGTGGAGGTATTGACTGAGGATGAAGGTAAGGTTGTAATGCAGTTTCATAGATACAGCTGGCCATAGGTCTTTTTAATGATCCTTATTTCCGCTGCCAATGATGTTAATATCAGGCAGTGTCTGCATGAGTGAATTTTAAATGAATTTCACAAAGAAAAAAACACATTTTATTAGTATATATTAAGTAATAGAGTAGAAGGTTTTAGTGCTGTTTTAGTATTGGCCTGCGTGCAATCAAGACATTTTAGATTTTTTTTAATGAACTTAACACTGAACGGGTGTTCTTATAAGTCTGGTTATAAGTAACACAGTGTCCTACAGTGTCATCCTGGGTGTACAGTTCTTTTCCCAAAACACAGCAACAATGACAAGTAAACAGTCATATTTAAAACCTCATATCTCAAAATGTTAATGGAATAATTTGAAGTTTGAGTGAATAATTCTGAATCATTGTTTTTGGTCCGTTCAGTATAACATTTATGATGCATGGAAAATGGCAAATATGTGGAAAATTAAAGAAGAAAATGCTATATGTTGTATTTTAGACAGTGACATTATATAGATTAGTACCTATAAACCATTAATTCTTCCAAACCTCTCCACAACAGTGCTTTCTTGTTTGTAGTTTGTTTTGGCTGCTGTGGTTAAGAGTAAAAAATACCTCAATTCCACAGTCCCCAGAATTGATAAAAAATAAGAAAACATTCAGTTATTTGAACATGCAGAAAATAAGCCTCCTCCTCTTGATAATATTCAATATCAGTGTATGTTCTGGACATATCACAGTATTATGAGGTGGACTGAGTAATGTGAGCTTTGATGGTTCCACCATAAGAGTTTTGCTAACTATGGACCTGTGCGGTTTGTGTGTGTTTGTCAGAGCCGGGACCATCAACACTGGGCAGTATGCTCATGCCAGCTCAGGAGACAGAGTGGGAAGAGCTCATCCGCACAGGTCAAATGACACCATTTGGCACAAGGATACCTCAAAAGGAAGAGAAGAAAGAGCCACGCAAGGTGATGCTCAGTGAAAATTCTGGCTTTGACAAATACCTCGCTGACCAGGCTATGATTGCAGAGAGTAGGAAGAGGCCTCCTTTGAAGAAGAAGGCAACTAGGACTCCATCGGAAAAGTCTCCTAAGAACGGATCTGTCTCTAAGCATGAAAAGAAGCTGCAGAAGCGCATGCGGAAGCTTCAGAGGACGGCACTAAAGGCTCACCCCAAAGCCAGGTCGAAGGTGGAGAAGGAGATTCCCCAGACCAAGAGGAAGAGAAATAGGGAAGGAGACTCAGACAGCGAGGGTTCAGAGTATGTGCCTAGTGAGGAGCTGATAGACCCTGACGAACCAGAACCAGGCGATGAGTTCTGGGTTGATGAAAATGAGGAATATGAACTTAAACCCTATAGGAAGAAGAGGGAAGGCAAACCCAGAAAACCCAGGAAAGAGGATGAGAGTGACGAATACTGCCCCAGCAGCTCAGATGAGGATGAGGATTCTGGGAGAAAGGGCAAGATGAAGAAATACAAAGATGATGGTGATATTGAATACTACAGGCAAAGGATTAGGTAAGATTAACAGGAAATCCTTGGGCAATATTTATATTAATGATTGAAATGTTAGAAATGTCTTTGTCAAACACAAATTTAAATGATTGAATGATTCATATAACCATCTTTTGGGTATGTGTGCTAGAGTAGATAATCCATTGAAGAGACTGGCAGATGTTCTTTGACTAAGCAAATTCTCTTTCTATTCATAGTTTTTTTTCCCCCTCATTATAATATGCATCTATTTATTCCACAATGGGGAAAGTAGATGGTACCAAACCTAACAAGATTGAGAATCTGTATTTATAGTAAGAAAATTGAGTTGGCACATTCTCTTTCTCCACACTTTCTGCACTGCGATTTGGACGTGAATGGAGCGACATATTTCTGGATGCGGCTGGTAGGGCTGTGCAGTGTGGAATGGAGGAGGTGTGAGGAGAATACAAAAAAAAGAAAAAAACGTAATTAACTGAACCAATGCTTAGTCTTGACTTAATTACAAGTGCAGTCTCGGAAGCCCCAGATAAAGGGAACAGTTTCATTGTGGAGTGACAGGGCCAGGCCCAAATGAAGATGGATTTTTTTTCCTTCCACTCTTCTCTCCACACCTTTCTTGGGGAGCTCAAACTCCTAATTGTCAGTATCAATCTTAATTTGCTTCCGTGATGACACTGCCACTAACTGCCGTATCCCTGCAGCCAGAAGTGGTTCAATTAAAGCTGCCCTGCAAGAATGATGGCGAGGGAGCTAACTAAAGCAAAGCTGTGGTCTTTTTCTGTCTCTCTCTCTCTTTCTCTCTCTCTCTCTCTCTCTCTCTCTCTCTCTCTCTCTCTTTCTCTCTGTCTCTCTCTCTCTCTCTCTCTCTCTCT
>JBBKCR010000141.1:13208812-13223024 GCA_037577295.1 Ladigesia roloffi | reverse complement strand
AAAACAGGAACAAAACAGCAACATGTGGCCAGAAATGTCGACCTTTTAGACAACAGGGTCTGAACTCTCAAAACACTCCAGGAGTAGAAGTGCTGATCTAAGAATGAATCTTTTGTGGTAACGACTGCCATAACTATTGAGGACTCTAATCCATAAGCAGTCTTCTCTAGCCCTGGTGTTGTCTGAAATGGCTGTCAGTAGCAGTGAAATACTGCTCCATTTTATAGCTCACAGTAAGTCATGTATCTTTATTATGTACGAAACCACATCAGCAAATCTTCAGCACTTTAACGGAAACCTGATTGTGGGTTAAGCTGGTTAAAATACGTTTTTGGTACGAATTTACAGATTATTGACTGATAGTGTTTATTATTAGACTTGTAGCTCCAGTGCTAAATCAAATAAGCATTATCCGGACTGTTGTTTGATTGACTACTTTTAAAAACATTTTGTAAATGAGATTTTTGCCAAGCTGTTCTTTTAAAGCATTTACATCCCCATTGAATCCCTATTTATGATGTTTTATGATCTTACTCCTATAATATTAATGTATATTAAAGGCAAATTACATATTGGTAAGGGGTTTAAAGGATGTTCAGCAAAAAAATGCACAAATTTCCGCTTACCCAGAGGTAGTCAGTCTGCCAGTACAGCAGTATAGCTCAATGTAAATCACACTCTGCCAATAAGGTCACCCTAATGAAAAACTTTGGGTTTTGAATAAGAATTTAAGGATATATTTACAATTTGTTAGTTTTTTTACCTTTGAGTTTTTGTGCTTGTTAAAATCAATCTTCCAATGCTAAATTGAAGAACCAAACATGTCTGATGGCTATTGACTATGTCTACATTAAGTGGAAAAACTATTTCTTTAAAGCACTCGGATCAAACATAATCTGTGAAAATGAGGATCTGTGAAAAGGATACGTTTCCAAGTATTTTTGATGGTTGTTACCAGTCAGACATAAGCAGGGGTTCCAGTAATTTGATGTTTCAAAAAGTACTTTTGATGTGTTGTTTTATGTATTGTATAACAGCTGTATGTTATGACGGGTCATGGGGTTTAAGGAATAACAATGTATGTGACTAGGCAGTTTTAGCATTTAGACAAAGGAAGCCTATATGCTATGAAAGGAATATGTACCATTGTACCATTATTAACCTCTTTAATAATACAGCTCATGAATTTTATGTCCTGCTTCGAGTGGTCACTGAAGCTTCCTTTGTCACTAATAAAGACCTTTATTATAATTATTAATGTTATTAAAAGGTTAGACAGGCCCATGACTTCAGAAAGGCTCTCTTCTTGGTTGTCATTATTCAAGTTTTGTGTAAAATTCCTATTTTCCTTACACAAAATAAATGATCTACTTGAATATGCATTCAGACACATTCATAATTAGGTATGTTTTTTTGTGGAGAAAAGTATTTAAGAATTTCAATGCAAATAAAATAAAATATCTGCTACAACTATAATTATACATCTTCATGCAGCATTTTATTGTGTAAAATTATATTTATGGATAAAATGTCCCCTGGTGTCAGGAATCATATACCTCTTGAGTTAAGCAGCAGTGAGAGATGTACATGATGCCTGAAGCATTTTCCAGCAGCTCCATTACTGTAGCATATGCTCTCACACACTTCACATGCTTTCATTCAGCTAATCGCACTGTCCTCCCCTCTCTCTGTTTCTTCTTCTTCTTCTCTCCGTGGTGCTCTCTCTTGTTTTCTCAAGTGTGCTCTAATCCAGGCTTATTGTGTGCCCTGCAGTGTTGTGGGCCTACTGCTGGCTTTCTTTTGATCTGCAGATCCCTTTAAATTACTGCTAAATGGCATTTGGCCTAACACTGGATCAGGAGAACATTATTGATAAAAGTGTGTGGGCCCCCTCTGGAGTCCAGCAGCACTCTTATGAATCTTTAATGTGTCAATCTGCTGAAAGGAAGAGAAGAGAGGGCTGCTGCTGACATGCCTCAGGACAGACAGCTCCACTAGCACTTTATAAAGTGTGTACTCTTTTGCCGTTATTTAGTACTGAATATTTACTGTGTGCCATCTCCTGGTAAAGACAAAGGAATCAAAACCATTTAACTTGGATTTTCGAAACCTGATCTTGAAATATTTGTTTCTGACTCAGTCGTATCTTTGACCTCTTTGTTTCTGCAGGTGCAAACAGCCTATAAGTGTGCCTGTGTTCTGCGTGACAGCATCAACCCCTACCTGCTGAGGAGAATGAAGGCCGATGTAAAGGCTAATCTCTCATTACCAGACAAAAATGAGCAGGTCTGCAATTAAATTCCTAAACATAAAATCGTTTTGTTTCTATCTGGCTTGAAATGCAACTACTGCTCGTAGTGATTAAGCCTATATATAATTGTATAACTTTTCCCCCAGGTGCTTTTTTGCAGATTAACCGAAGAACAACGGAAAGTCTATCAGGACTTCCTGGATTCCAAGGAAGTCTATCAGATTCTGAACGGGGACATGCAGGTAATTCAGCGTCTGACTTCACACTGTTGTGCTCTCAAGTGAAGGATAAGATGAGCAAGTGTGAAAGATCTTAATGCGGGATGTCGGTAAGCCAGTGATTAATACAAACTGCCAGTTTTCATATTGAGCCTACAGGGTCTGAGATGATAAAGTGCAGAAAACCATTGATGGCTTGAGGATAGTCTGTTGGTCAGTGATAAGCAAATAAGCTAAATGAAGTGCTACCAAGTGGAGATGATATATTCATTTGCTGTTTATTGGCTTTATTGTTTCGCAGGAATGCAAAAGCTTTATTCATTATTCAGTTTACTCTCCAGCAGTGTGGACTTCCTATTGCTGTCAGTAAACACACACACACACACACACACAATCACACACACACAAAGAAACACACACACATACAGGGTACAGATAATTTAGTTTTTGATGTCAGATGCTCATAGATTTTTTTTTCAAAGAAACTGTATATCACAGAGCTTCAAATGTGTGCTGAGGCAAAAGCTATGACACTTTAGTGCAGTTTACAAACGCTTTTTGTGGTCACAACAGTCCATTAATGCGCATGCATAATGCAAGGACCATTGAACTCTCTGAAGTAAGAGACTTCTTTTTACTTGACTCTGCTCGATGACCCTTATTAAATCAATCGTATTTATTAAGGCTTTCAAGTGTAGAGCCTGACAGAATGTTTCTATTTTCTTTCATTTCCTTAAAATATTGAGCTAAAACCTTTTTTTTCCTTAAATATTGAGCTAACATTCCTTTTTTTTCAGGTTTTCTCCGGCCTGATAGCCTTAAGGAAGATTTGCAACCACCCAGACCTGTTCACTGGTGGGCCGCGGTTGCTGAAGGGCTTATCTGAAGACGAACTGACTGAGGAAGAGCACTTTGGGTACTGGAAGCGATCGGGCAAGCTAATAGTGGTCGAGTCTCTGCTCAGGCTGTGGTTTAAACAGGGACACAGAGTCCTGCTTTTCACACAGTCCAGACAGGTCAGTGTTCTAACTGGAGTGGAACAGTAGAAAATGCATTGAAAGAAAGAAGAGGGAAATAAAAGTCTACATGGAGAATCTTTTTTTTTTTTCAGGTTTTCTACTGGAATAATTTTCCAGTAATTTACTAATAATTTAAAATAAGCCATTAAATACTCATTGATTCAACAGAAGACAAAAGGCAGGCAACTGTAAAAGCATTCAGATAAATCCCTCATGTCATAAATGCTTTCACACTTCGTTGTGTTAATCTTTCAAAAGTGGGTTCGTCCTGATGAAAGTTTAGATTTATTAAGGCACTGAATTAAAAAGATCACAAATTGAAACGATTAATTTAGGCGTTTTCTCATCCAAATTCCTTTAAGACCACCCATTTATCCTTTGCCTCAGTGGACATGCCTTAAGTAAAGAAATGTGAATAAACCCTGTGTATTGATGGATAAGCTGCACTTGCCGTATCTCCAGAAGAAGCCACTAAAGCACCAATAAAGATATTATGTCATTTTTCCCTCTAATAGAATTCATTATGAGCCCTTATTGCATTGTAGGGTGTCTGTCAGGACCCAGCTGTCTTTGTTCAATAGAAATGAAATTTGGCTTCAGAGGGAACCTAAAACCCACACAGTTGGTACTTCTGTACATGTAATATTAATCTCCCTTAATCCTATTAGCACTAATCCTGTTCTCAATGCTCTGTCTGAAACCATTTCTCCCCCATACACAGATGCTGGAGATCCTGGAGGTGTTTGTGAGGGGAAATGGATACTCCTACTTCAAAATGGACGGCACCACCACCATTGCGTCCAGGCAGCCTCTCATAGCTCAGTTCAATGAGGTGGAGAAATGTATTTATTGCTCATGCCCGCTCTGTTGTACTTGTATTATCTGGAATGTTCTGAGAGTGGAAGATTGTATCTGCAGTCATTATTTTGAAACCTCTGTGTTGTCTTGTAATTGTGAACATTGTTTAAACTGATTTATCATGGTAATCCACTCATCATTTGATTTGCCTATGGCTTGGTGTTTTTTCAGAACAAGGATATATTCATTTTTCTACTGACAACCAGAGTTGGAGGGTTAGGTGTTAATCTGACGGGTGCCAACAGAGTCATCATTTACGACCCAGACTGGAACCCCAGCACGGACACACAGGTTTGACACAAGCTTTAAGTTGAGCATAATAAAGCTAAGCAAAAATATTTGATTTCGCTTGCAGCTGTTGACTGGATGTTGACTGTAGAACTGCTGATACCTTGCACGCTCATGAAGGCAGCTGAGGAAAAGTGTTGTTGATTGGCTTCAAATATCTTGCCGGAAGTATGCAATGCTTTCTCACACACAGGTCAATGAATGTTCAGATTCAGATTATAGATGAGAAGCAGGTAACCCTGGAGATGGGGATAACAGGGTAAAAATACAAAGGAGAAATTTGACTGTATGTAACTGTAGGCCCGGGAACGTGCCTGGAGGATAGGACAGAAGCAACAGGTGACGGTATACAGGCTACTGACTGCTGGAACCATTGAAGAGAAGATATACCACAGGTTCGTTATCTACGTTTTGGCGTTTTGTATCTGGAATGTGTTGGAAAGTGTACTTTTTGTGAATGTACATTTTTTGCGCCTAGGCTTTTAAAGTACATTCTCTTATTTGTAATTGTTTCTGCTTGGCTTTTAGTTGGTAACAATAAGGCAAAGCAATCCACTCCATAATGCTATTGTCTCCAGGAGCTCAACTGACAGTAATTGAAATGGGTTATACTGTCATTAAATATAAAAACAAATTTGCAAATTGGTCGCTAAAGGCAGTCCTTACCCATTGTGTGATTTTTATATTGAGGCAGTGGGATTTCCCCAATGACTGTGAAATGATAGATTGTTAACATATTAATTTAGCAATTTCAGGCTTACTTATGAGCTGATATAGTTTTCTTGCAGTCACACGATTAAGCAGGGAACTGTTGTGTGGGACAGAATCAGCACTGATAAAGTTATTATGGAAAAGTCTGAAATGTGGGCCTTGTGTGCACTGGTACAAGAGGACCAAAACAATATTCCTTTTCTAAATCCACAGACAAATCTTCAAGCAGTTCCTCACCAATCGTGTGCTCAAGGACCCAAAGCAGCGACGTTTTTTCAAGTCTAATGATATTTATGAGCTTTTCACACTTAGCAGTCCTGATGGCTCCCAGGGAACTGAGACCAGTGCAATATTTGCAGGTATTAATGTAATAATGGATGAGTTTGTTGTTAAAAATTAGGCACTACACAATAAACAAATACAAGATTTCAAACACTACTACAATGTATGCATTAATTTTTTTTTTCTTTATCTGTTTAGGCACGGGTTCTGATGTGCAGATTCCAAAGAGACACAAAACACCTCATTCCTCACAGTCCAACCATCTTCAGAGACCAACATCATCAAAACCACAGCCAACTCAAGCCTTTCCATTGTGTGTAGGAGACCAAAATGCTTCATCCGATCCACCAAAGAGAAACAATCCTGCTCTCAGTGGTCTCGCAATCAATAACTCCAAATATGAAAGTGCCTCTTTAATTGTTAAAGCCTCTGATAAGGCCTCATTAACAAACAGTCCTCAAAAGGAACTTTTTAGTGCAAATACTCCTCATAAACACAGGGAAAAGAAAAAGCACTGTGATGGAGACATAGCGAGTTCATCCCCAAATGGGCATAAGCAGAAGCATAAAAAGCGCAAGCACTCCGAGGATGCCCGGTTTGAGGGCTGTCGTATCTCTCACCTGGTGAAGAAGAGAAGTTATAAGAAAGACGATAACAAGGACCAAGAGAAGAACAAAGATGATCACAAGAGTGATGATTATGTTCTTGCTAAACTATTTAAAAAATCAGGAATCCACAGTGTCATGAAACATGACACAATCATGGAGGCATCAAACCCAGACTATGTGCTGGTAGAGGCTGAGGCCAACAGAGTAGCTAAAGATGCCCTGAGAGCGCTAAAGGTGTCTAGACAAAACTGCAGAGTGCCTTTCTCCAGAGGATCCACGCCAGCTACACCAGCACCCACCCGGTAAGCAAACTACACAATCACAAGCCTTTCTAGGCAAAATAAGAGACAGAAAGATGCATAATACAAAATCAATTTCTGTTTCAGGAAACGATTTGGACAGAAGAAAAATTCTCTTCTCACCCAGACATCTGGCCCAACTCAAAAACCCTCAGACAAGTGCAAGGTAAAAGTAAAAAAAATGTTAATTGTTCTAAAAGTAGGATTTTTTTGTTTTAAATATGACCAACAAATTTTACTCTTTGTGTACTTATGTAGGATGCAGCAATTATAAAGAAGTCAGTCATCAAGAAACCAGAAATGTCTGGCCACTTCAGTGGTGAGGGTGTAGAGGAGGAGTCTGTTTCTGCCTCCCTCTCCTCATCCTCACTGCTGGCCAGAATGAGGGCAAGGAATCATCTTAACCTACCTCAGGGACAAGAAGAGGTCGAAGAAGAGGAGGAACGGGAAAGTCAGTCTGCTGCCTCTGCAACAGAGCATGATGAACTGCTGGTGGACTTGAGGAATTTTGTGGCCTTCCAGGCCCAGGTGGATGGCCAGGCAACCACCAAGGAGATCCTCGAGTACTTTACCCCCAGACTGACCTCCACACAGACACCAGTGTTTAGAGAACTGCTCAGGAACATCTGCGATTTCCATCGACTCCCTGGACAGGAGGGGATATGGAAACTTAAAACTGACTACAGATGAAAAGAACAAGATGCATGTACTGTAATACAAACCTTCCAAAAGGTAGCAGGATTACCATTCATGGGATGGCTGGACACAGCCTTTGGCGGAATGCAGTTATTTAGTATATGTTTAGAGATGTGTACTAATAAAAGTGTATTTTTTCAAAAATAGGCTAGCGTAGCTTAGTCTACAACACTCCTTTATACTAAATTGCAAGATTTGAACTTTTTCTACTGTCAAGTCAAATGTTTTATGTTCTTTTGCACATTTATTTGCTCTTGTGTTAAACCTGGGATTTACTTGATCACATGATCTGCATAACTGTAAAAAAACTCACTCAGGGAGAAAATACTCTGTTGTACCTGTGAATTTACATGATTTTTTTCTCACAACTGTTAAGTTATTCGTACCTATAAATTATACATGTGTACAAATAATACTGTCAATACTGTTTACCAACTTAATAGTTTGTAAACATTTCATGGATTGTTTTCCACAACATACACAAAACTGAAAGTATCTAGCAGAAATCTTGTAGGTAAACTGCTCGGGTGGTTTGCAAGGCCGTTGGAGGTACTGCAGTGCCTCATACACACCAATGGGACTAAAATGCTGACTGCATTTTTAGATAATTTTCAGAACAATTAAATCTTGTTGAGGTTCTTGACCCCAAACATGACACTACAATTTTGTACTATTTCTCCACATGTTTTCCACATGATTTATGAATGGAATTGCAGGTGATAGCTAAAGTGTTGATAACAGCCTGACTTAGGCTGGGTAAGGAATATTCATGACGTGCTGTAACAATGTGAAATGAGTGGTTGTCTTGCTCCTGTCATTTTCAGTTTCTATGGAAAATTAAATTAGTTCTGTGCAATCTTTCATCAAACTATTCCTTTTGTTAACCTACTGTTTTAGTTGAACTACATCAGAAGGGTTTGCTTCTTGGGCATGTTTTGTATAAATCTTAAACAGGACTAATTCTGTTCAGTGAGCTTCAGTGACTAATATAAATCCATTAACTATAAGATAAATGTAAGAAACTGGACTGGCTTTTAAGTTTGCCTCAGCTATAACATAACAGCCAGAGATTGGTGAAGTAAATAACATTGATTGTCTTATTATAATGGCACATAGCATGTCGTGGATTATACTAGGCATTAAGTGAACAGTCTGATGTGTTGGAAATAGGGAAAAATGGGCAAGCATATGGACATGATTGTCAGGGCATCTCCAAAACAGTCTGATGGGGTGTTCCTGCTAAACAGTGGTTAGTACCTACAGAAGGTGGTCCAAGGCAGGACAGTTATTGAACCAACAGGGTCCGGGGTTACCTAGAGTCATTAAAGCAGATGAGTGAAAGCTTGTGTCTGATTCAATCCCACAGAAGAGCTACTATTGTTCAAACTTCTGAAAAAATATCATGTTAGCTAAGTGCCAGAACACGGCGTGCTAACCCTCATCCACCTCTGAATGCACCTACAGTGAGTTTCAGAACTGGATGATGGAGCAAGGTCTGGTCTGATTAATCATGTTTTCTTTTACATTGTGTGGGTAGTCTGGTGTATGTGTGTTGTTATCTGGGAAAGAGATGGCACCAGGACACACTATATGAAAAAAAATAACTCTGTGGAGGCAGTGTGATGTTCTTGGCAATGTTCTGCTTGGTCCTGGCATTTGTGTGGATGTGTTTTGACCTGTAACACATGCTTAAACATAGTTGTATGTCAAGTACACCCCTTATTTTTAGTGGATTCTTTCAGAAGGGTTATGATGCACTGCAATTTTTTTCAGGAATGGTTTAAGGAATGTGACACAAGTTCAATGATGATCACCTCACAACTTACAGAAAGGGTCTGCTGCTAATGTCCGGGTGCCAGATACCAGAGCCCACCAACAGAGCTCTTGTGTCCATGCATAGATGCGTCAGAGCTGTTTTGGCAGCACAATAGGGGCCAACACGTTGAGCAGGTGGTTTTAATGTTATGGCTGATAGATGTGTGTGGGCCTTTATGATTTTAGAAGGCAAAAAGTGCACAGTAAGCTACAAAGCCCGTGGGTTTAGCTCTTATTAACGCACCGGTGTGCTGTTCTGGTGCGATGGCGAGCTGGAGCCACTGGCCACGGTGCTGAAAGTTTACTTCAGTTGCTCTTAAAACTTTTAATATTAGAGCAAATGCATCACACGAGCGATTTCTCCAAAGCTACATTTTCTAACGTTACAGGGGATTGAATAAACTTTTACCTCCGGAAAGGCTGGTTTATCAGACACGATAGAGAGGAGAATTTTTAGTAAGCAGGACATTCAGTAGCTTATTCACTGGGGCTAAGGACAAAATTATGGGCTAACTATTATTATAGTTAAAACCATTATTGTACTTAAATTATTATTATTATTATATAATTATTATCATTATTTATTTTTATTTATTTATTTTTATTGTTGCTTTATTTTTGTTGTTATAAACACACACACAGCCCTCAACGAAAATGCGGTTTCCTGATGCTGGCAGTCTGCTATAATTTTATATTTTAAAACATCTGGCAAATAAAGGAAATTATAATAATGGTATTCATTAAGCAAAATTAAAATGAACATGCAAAACGCACGCCTTGAAGTTGTAAAGAGTTATTTGATTTCAGTTTGCCAGTGCTTTTTCTACCGAGGTCATAATACCAACTTTATTTTCAGCGGTGCATAAATTAATTACACGCATTTAATAACCAAAATATCATTATATCCTCCCCTTAATATCGTAAGCGTTTTACGCGGGGGAAGCGCTTGATCGTGCAGGGCCTCTAACAGGCCATTAGCCGCCTGTAATGCTGTTACAGAGCCAATTAGGCGCCGCGCCGCTTCTTTTTTTGCCCTTTATGTGATTTCAGCCAATCCCTCCTTCCACTCGGAAATTTCAGCCGACACTCGGAGCCTCATTCCGCGCGTGTGCGCGCTCCCCCGTGCGCTCTGAAACTAATTGAAAGGGTCCCGCTGCAGGTCATTTAGACAGCAGAGATGAATAAATCCTCGGACCCCGTGCTGTGAACAAAATCAAAACCGCGCGTGGACGAGCGCTCAGCAAGTGGATCCCCGCGTAAAGTGGACCCTTAACCCATATAAGGAGCAATTACTGCTTTGACAGCCAATTTAAAATCCAAAAACAGTCATCTGGATTTTTTAATATAAAAAGAGACTGAGGAGGAGAGAGGGGGAAAAAAAACAAAGCGGCACCCGCGTGCTTCTGGTTTGGGAATAAGTGCGCGGAGGACTGAGCCTTGGAGAAGTCTTGGAGGAGCAGAGGAGCAGTGGTGTAGGAGTGGAGCATTGGAGGAGCAGTGGTGGAGCAGCAGTGCAGCCACGACTCTGAAAGTTTGACGTTGAGCACCACGTGTGTGTGAGCCGGCGGATCTGCCACCAACCACAACAGCTCCTAATCGGATTAAGGCCAATTACGCTGGAGATTATAAAGGCAAGTGGCGACAGCCTGAAACGCTCTGTGGGCAAACACATCCGGACACTCCCTCCTCGTGTGCGCGCGCCAGGAGGGAGCAGGGAGGAGAACACACTCAGCCTGGGACTGACAGAAACCTCAACACTGGACAAGAGGGACTCCTATTCTCACGAGCTCCTTATCACGGAACCCTTCTCAGCTCCTAGGTAAGAACACTCGTGTATTCTTATTGAAACAGGGTGGGTTTATATACTGTGGATGTCCGATAATAGTTTCTTCATAAAACTTGTATTCCCTTTTCAGCTAGCCTAACACTATACTGTTTATACTGACTACAGAAGATATAGTAATAATAATAATAATAATACATTTAAAAAATCAGGGCCTGATGATCTGATGACCATTCATCTTATTTAGTAGTGCTTAATGAGTTGAGTTTTGTTCATTCCTGTATAGATGATTTTCCTAAATTGTCGTGTCTAGTTTAAAGTAGGACAGTGACAGAAATTTTTCTACATTTGATATTATAATGATTGTTTGTTTGATCTTTAATTATAATTGTTATTATTCGTCAGGACATACGATCTATCGAAGCATGTTTTACTTCCACTGTCCCCCGCAGCTGGATGGGGAATGCTGTAGGACAAACTCGTGTAAGTACTTCTGCTATGCTTCTTTTCATTGCCTTGCATCAAAATGATTTAACAGTTTAAACTATTTGTTTAATAACTGGCCACGGTATTTCTGAAAACATCCCTAAATCGTTTTGGCTTTGAACACGCTCAATTTATTTAATGTGACTGTCAATTTTTACCTTCTTGTTTGATTCGAAAATAAAGTTGTTTCGGTCATTTCCGTGAGAGAGAGTTCTCCATATTTTCTTTCTGTGGATTTTTTTCTGGCCCGCACTTTAGTGAGAGTCACTCTTGCCCTGGAGCCGTGGTTTTATTGTGGGGCTCAGATGGTTCATGTGGAGCCCTTCAGTGCTCCATCTCCTCTTTGCTCCCATTCAGCAACACAGCCTAAATCTACCCCCACTCCATAAACACCCCCTCCAAATTGCCCCCAAAGTCATCAGTCCTGCAGGGAGAGCCGCTGGAGGAATGATACTTTAAAAACGAGCCCGAGAACAACTGTTAAATGAATAATCGAATTTTGATGCTTGAAAATGTTCCGTTTGTAAAATTGCGATGGTAAATCACACCCGACTTGCAATTTCAGTGAACACCAACAGCTTTGGGAATCATTCTTCTGGAGACTTTGACGATGGTTTTCTGAGGAGGAAACAGAGAAGAAACAGGACCACTTTCACCTTACAACAAGTAGGCTTGTCATCTTTTAATGAATGCTAATTTGAGTGGAATGAGAAGATATTAGGACAGAGTGTGAAGTCATGATCGTTCTGAATCAGAATTAAAAACAAAAACTGAAATCTTTCCGACTCATTACAAAATTGTTTTGTATTTGCAGCTGGAAGCTCTAGAGGCCGTTTTTGCTCAGACCCACTATCCAGATGTGTTTACAAGGGAAGAGCTGGCTATGAAAATCAATTTGACGGAGGCCCGGGTCCAGGTAAAGCTCTTACTGCCCCCTTTGCCCCCCAATGCCCCCTCCTGCCCCCCGAAGCCACTCTGCTCCAGCCAGGCGGGCCAGAGACACTCTGTCATTTCCGTGGTGCACTTTAATAACATCAACATAATGTGGAATATTAGATTAGGTTGATTAATCGGTCATTCATAATTAACTAGTGATAATGTTCTCCACTCATTTGCCCGCGTCTCCAAGGTATAAAAATTACTTAGATGCATTTTTTTCCATTTCTGAGCTTGGGAGAGAGAGGGAGAGGGAGAGAGAAAACAGGGTGCATTTTTCTGGCGCGCTGGGAAAATGCAGCCTGTAAATGTCCAGCCAAGAGCCAAACATCCTCTCAGCCACGCCAGCACCTGAATATGCCCCTATTTGTATTGCGCTGCCTCGCAAAAACATGGCTGATATTATAAATTTGCCTGCGTGTAATTAAATCCGCGTGTCCTGTGTGTAATTTCCTGCATTCCGTGTTCGCTTTTGGGTTTTCTTGCGAGCGCAGATCTAATTGTAAGAAATATAATAGTTTGCCTTTAGTTCCCCAGGGTCATCTTACTATCGCTTAAAACCAATGACTGCAAAGCGCTAATGGAATTCGCTGCTGTAAATTAGGGGTGGTAAACAAATTATTTCACTCTAATCGGATTACCACATTCGTATTATTAAATCTGAACATGAATCAGTTGCAGCATGCAGGGATATTAAACTTACATTATTATTAGGGAATAAATTTTCTCTTTGTTGTACCGTTGTAGCACCCCCCTACCCTCTCTCCCCCCGTTTGAAAGTGTCAATTGGCTTTGGTTGCATTAAGAACAAACTGCAAATTGAGATTAATGGTGCAATTATAGACCATTCAGTGCTGGGGGATCATGACTTCTAGCTGGAAGGTGCAAGGGTGAGATAATGTTGCCACAATTACATTCTGAATATTGTTGTCCTGCCAGTAAACTGTTGTCTTCCATTATGCTGAATGAATGCTATATGTGTAGGGCTTGTGTCGGGGTTTTGTTTGTCTGTTGACATCATTGTACCTTTTGCACAATGCTGGCCAGGCAGTGGAGATATGACTCCATTATGCCCCCTTTTCCCATTCAAATATGATTAATGCGTTAGAGAGCACAGACTTAATCGAATCTGATGTTGTCAAACAATCACTAAATAGGGAAATAAACGACTTCATCATGGTTCTCTCTCAGAAGCAGGGAGACTGTCAGTAGGAAGTCATTAAAAAATGATAATGAAAAATTGCTCAATTAAATGTTGTTATAGGCAATGACCTTCATTCAATTAAGATACAAGAACTTCGGTGCATATGCTCAGCAATTGTGTTCATGAAGTTTGAAATAAGTCGCCAGCCACTCGTGGGAGGTGTAGCTGGTGGCTGCTTAAGAGCCAGCGCAGCAAAATATTGAGAAATTGTGTATAAAAATAAATACAGCAATAGATTTTGCATCTGGCTGTACCATTGTTACACTTATCTGTCAAATTGACAAATGATAAAAAATAACGGTTTACATTTTTGAAAATTTGAAGTTAATAAATCTCATGCTTTTTGTTCAGGTGTGGTTTCAGAACCGAAGAGCAAAATGGAGAAAAACAGAACGAGGAAGCTCCGATCAGGAGGGCAGTAAGGAGCAGATGAGTGAAGGAGCCGCTCCTGCAAGAAACCTCAGCCAGTCTCCTGTGGATCAAAACAGAAACAAAAAAGAACCACTGGAAGCACAACAGAAGTGCGTTCATTATTTGTTACAATGATGCATGCACCTGCTTTTGTTCTACATGAATTGAGGTATAATTCTGTGTGCTTTCTTTCTTCTATCACTCAGTATTAACAGGGCAGTTGGACCTGGAGGGCCTTTTTTCCCATCCTGTTTGCCTGGGACGCTTCTGAACACCGCGACATATGCCCAAGCGTTGTCACAAGTGGCAACTTTAAAAGGTATTTAAAAATGTATTTTAAATAGACA
>JBBKCR010000141.1:13191483-13204015 GCA_037577295.1 Ladigesia roloffi | reverse complement strand
TAATATAATATAATATAATATAATATAATATAATATCATTGTTTTTAAGAGATGAGAGTTATAGAAAAGAGAAACTGAGATTGGTATGTATGTGTGCAGTACACTAACTGAGGGCAGTCAGAATCTATGTAATAAATATGTATGGAATTTACTTTAGAAGGTAAAAAAAAGTAAAATCTTTATTAATTATACTTCAAGTGTAAATTCTAACCCTAACCCTAAACCAGATTTTACTCATAAATAATGCTTCATCAACTGGAGTGGCATAACCAGTTACAATACTAGCAGAGTCCACTAGAGTGGTCTATTGTGCACATATTATAATCGACTGGAAGCAAAGGCAGCAGCAGGTATGGAAACCGTCAGAGAATGTAGAACCTCTCTCTGAAGCAGACACAAGGCAATGCATCATAATCTCTTAACTGTACTCCAAATAAAAAACTGTACTCAACACTCACATTCATATCTTTCTTTAATGACACTGTGTGGTGATGTTCCTCCAAAACACTTCTGGAAAAAAAATCAAAGCCTAATTTTACAAACATTACTTGCTTTTAAAGGTATGAGCCATACAGAGTACATCTTATGTCTTTAACTCACATTTATATATCACTAACTGAACTGCTAAAAGAATTGTTCAATTCTACAGCAAAATGCTAATTATCTATGGAAATTAGAAATCAGATTTGATATATTTTATGTCATTTCAAAGGTTTTTAAAATGTGGATCATTGCTCTGTAGGTGGAAGTGAGGAAAGCCTAATTGTATCATTTTTGCTGTAGTAGGGCTTGTATTAAAGCTGACCATGAAAATGTCCATTGTTAAGCCATCATTTTAGACCTCAGTTCCAGCATTGTGAATTCAGACATCTGGAAACAAAAGCTGAGTCACTTACATTTCAGTGATATATAATAATATAAAGCCGTCACTGAATTTCAGCAGCACCTCTGAGATTATCGTCCCATTTCTGCCTAAGGGGAGGCCTTATAATATGGCCTGTGAGATAATGTACATTACTTTTCAAAACTCATTCAAAATGGAATGCATATGTCCTCAACACTGTCATATAAGAGATAGCTCTGGTTTTTCTACAGCTACGTAATGCAACTGGAAAATCCATTGCGGTTTAACAGTGCGACTTAAAAATCATTCTCAAACAGCACAAAAATGTATTGAATTAACTTTACATCGATTCTTATTCAGTCAAGCTCAGATATACATTCAAATTTTCTGATGTTTTGAGTTGGATATAAATACAGTTTTTTTAGGAAATGCCAGTCCTTCAGCATCGGTCATGTGCTCTCCATAGCAAAGTCCTCTAGTTCACTCATCGTTATGATATCTGTATGTCTTTGAGTGATGTTGGAAGTATTTCCAGTACATGAAGAATCATCACCAGATATTTCATGTGTCCCATGCACAGGATTTTTATACTGCCGGGTGTTTCTGCGGAAATGTGGCTGGTAGCTCTCCTGCTTATGATGTTCATCCACAAGAGCTGCAGGAGCTGACATTTGAGATGATGATCTCAAAGGCAGTGATGAGACAGACATAGGCAGAAAGCCAGGGTACACTACATATGGAGGATTCAACACCTTAACAGACTGTGGCTGTGGATGGTTGTTCTGGGTCCTTTGGCGTACATTGAGCTGGACATATTTACCGGTCTCGGGGTCAAAAAATGTCTTTGCTTTAACTTGCACTGGCATGTCCACCATGAAGTACTGCCCTGAGTTTGGATCTTGTAAGAGTTTTCTCTGAGTCATTGGGAAAGCGTGGGCCACAAGTCTAGATGCAGTAGCTGCATGATTGGAGTCAACATGGTAGCTGGATTTATTAGGTGAGGCATGTACTGAATGATCCATAGACTCCATAGGTGTGGAGGGCAAACTAGAGACAGCTCGGGTAGACTTCATCTCAAGCTGTTCTTGGTTGTCGGAGGTCATTTTGGTCTCTGCCTTTTTGATCCTCCTAGTTGTGAGCTTCTGAGCTCGACGAAGGGCCTTTTCAGTTTTTGGAGGAACAGTAGGTGGTTTTCCCAGTGATCTCACGTCGCTACAGGCTGATTCAGGCCTTTCATAACAGGAAGATTCTGGCCTCTCATAGCAAGATGACTCAGGCCTTACATAGCAAGCTGACTCTGGTCTCACATAAGTATCTCGGTTACTTTTCATCTCATAACCACATGAAGCTGTACTGTCAGCAGCTATAGAGCTTTCCGCATTGCTCTCCACATCCTCTGACATTGTGCTGATGACAGACTGAGTTTCATCATCTTCAAACACTTGACTCCTTCTTAAGTAGCTCCTTTGCTCTTTTGCAGCTGTGAACTCTGATGAAGACAGACTGTTTTGGGACTGACGCTCTCTTGCCCTAGATTGTCGCTGAGAAGCTATCATTGGCTCAGGCAAGACTGAAGGGTTTGCAGGTTCTTTTGGATTATGCTCATGATCATGCTCAAACTTACGATCATGCTCAAGCTCAGTCTTCTCTGAGGTGTTCCATACCTCCTTCGGTGAGGTAACCCTAAATTCTTCTGAGAATGATCTGTAAAAACGTGGCTTAACAGCTTTAGTGGCAGAAGTGGCCCTGAAGGTGTTATCTTTCACTCTAAACATTGTGGGCTTGCCCATGGCTGGAGAGCATGAGTTGGACCTTGACCTTGTTGTCTGAGTTTCAGTTGATGCTTTCTTTGAAATAATTGTGTTGCTGAATGTAACCGTTTCAGGTGTTTCTTCTTTTTTCAAAACATTTTCCATGGTACTGACAGTGAAGTATTCAAGCTCTTCACCTTTCTCTTCTTGATTTATTTCTGGTTGCACATTCTTCTGGTTATCAGCTTGCTGATCCCCTTTATTAGGCATTCTTCCAACTGACACCTGTGGTAAGGATTCTTGATTTTTTCCTGGATTCGTGGTCTCCTTTTCCAGCAGTTGAGCATGAGCTGGTTTTCGTAACATGGATGGATCATTATTCTTGCCCTCAGCCTGAGACAACAGGGTATTCTGAACTTGTGAATTCTGTGGCTGATAATTTTCACGACTTCTTCTGTATCCATAGTGTTGTTCAGCCAAAGATGTTTTAGTGCTTGATTGCTTCTGGTTTGTTAATGTTTTCTCTTTGGTGATCCCAGTTTCTTTAATGGCAAATACTTGATCTTCTGAAAGTTTTAGGTGAGCAATATTCTCTTCCTTGGGTGTGCACTGATTATGTTCCTCAAGTACTCCTTTGGTTAGTTTGCCTCTTTGAAATAAAGTTTGATCTCTTTCATCGGCTTGTAGTGGTTTTGTTGTCAGACTTCGATAATCATATTTCTTATTCACAGTCAAATCTGTTTTTGGCTCGGTACCACCTACAGATACAGGCAGATTTCCTTTCTGTGGATCCACAGCTGTTAGATTATACTTACGATAGGTGTCAATTTTTTTAAGTAAGTCTTTTTCATTAGTGCTGTCATCTTCAGCAGCAATAACCCTCAGTCTAGCATAGTCTGCTAATGCTGATATCTCTGGTCTAATTTTCTTATCCTTCTGCATAACCTCTGGCTTATGCAGTACAGTGGAAATACCCTCTGTCTGCTTAAGCATTGTATCATGATGGCTGGATTCGCCAGTTCTTTTTGTTTCTGGTAGAAACCCTTTTCCTGGATGGTACTGGTAAACATTAGTACGATCCTCATGCTTAGCTTGTGAAACTTCTCCACTGATTGCTACCTCCTTTCTAATACCTTCATTGCTATCCTTAACCACCCTAGCACCAAATATACTTTTTGTTTGCCCGTCATCTTTCCTAACTATATCAATTCCATTTTCATCTCTTTTATAATGTGGCTGAGATTTTCCCTCCTTGAGATCAATGCCGTCCTTATTTGATTCACCTTCTGTATCTTTCCCACCCTTCAACATATTTAACGCTTTCTTGGAATTATCCTTATTTACTGGTGTGATATCACCTTTCACATTTTCTTTCTGCACTTGTGCCACTTCTCCTTTCCCTTTCTGAACTTTTAATCTTTGTGAATCTTCTTCTGTGCTTTTAATAAATAGAGATTTTTGTCCTGTCATTTTGTGCGATTCCACATTTTGTAAAGTTGTATTCTTAGGCAACACAACATCTTTGGATTTGACATTATCTGTTTTAATTAGCTCCTTTTGAGTTGTCTTTTCTTGTACAGTCAAAATGTCTTTGTTGAATTTGTGCTCTTTATTGTCTTCCAATATATTATTTGGGGATTTAAACAGACACTGGTCCAACTTTATCCTATCCGAGGCTTTTTGGAGTAGATCCTCCCTGGCTCTACTCTTCTCTATCTGTTTATTACTAGAGGCAGCGATTCCTAACTCACTTTTGTCTTTTATTTCATTACTTGTCTTGGATTTGTCTTGCTCCTGTTGAATGAATGAATTTTTAGAGACAAGCTCTTTTCTGTTTTGTGGAGCAGGATCTTTGCTCCCTTGCTCTGGTGTAACTGGATTAACAGCTTCACTTATTACATTCTGACTGTTTGGAACTGGTGATATGTCTGGTTTGCATTGATATAAATGTTCTCCCTTTGGCACCCTGTTGCAGGAATACATTTGAGCCACTTCTTTTTCTATACATTCACTGATTTTATCTTGTTCTGTAACTGGTTTTGGAATTGCATTTTTAGAATTGCGTCGAAGTGGATCTTCATGTGAGTGATTGTCAGTCACCATGGTGCTGTTACTGACAGAACTAATTCCAGCAACAGGATTACTTTTTTCATTCTCATGTTTCCCTGGTGCAGTTTCAACCTTTTTACTGAGTACATTATTATGTTCAATCTCTTTCGGTGCTTTATCTCTTTTAAAATAGGTTGCTTTTCCTTTCTGTCCAACTTCAGTATCCCCCTTAAGTTCAACAGTGTCATTTTTTGTGTTTAACTTTGAAGCTTTAGCAGACTGAATATCCTGACAACCCTCACAACTTTTCTCAGCCTTTGACATGAGTGCCTTATGACTGGTTGTAATACCCTGCCCATGTAGTGGTCTTCTGTTTTCAGAAGCGTGCAGCTTTACTTCATGTTTACGATTTTCAGAATTTATCACATCAGCTTTTTGGATCAATTCTCCATCAGTTGTCACGGAGGGAGTGGGATATTGTATGTTCTCTTCACCTTCCTTTGGAAGTTCACTGGCCTCTTCTTGAGGCTCCACTTTACTTGATTGCTGACAATGTTCTTCAAAGACTTTGGCACTGATTGTCTCTGTAGATGCACAGTCATCAGCCACTGAGTTCTTCTGCACATTTTCTGAGAGCTTGTTTGCAGAATCTTCATTCTCTTTTGTTTTTATTGTACCCTGTACTTTTGGTTCTGATTTAGGATGTACATTCTCTCTAATGGGAAGTCCATATTTGGCCAGAAGGCTCTCATAAGATGAATTAATATTGTTCACCTCGCTTGATCTATAATAATCCTGTTCATATCTTTTTGCAGGAGAGCTCATGGCTTGTTTTTCTGCTTTATCACTGCTGAAAAATCCATTGGCTTCTTTATTATAACTTGCTTTGCTTTCAGCACAGTCTTTATGTATTTCTTCATTTTTATTGCCAGATGTTTCTTCATCTCTCTTTGCTCCTTCTGTTGAAAGCTGTTTTGGAGCAATGCTGCTTTTGTCTTGGCTTTCAGGAACATCTGCCACAGAATTATCAGAAATGCTCGAAACACAAATGGAATAGATTATAGGTTCATCCTCTGAAATGGCATCTGATTTGCTTGATACACGTATACTGTATATTACAGGCTCATCCGCTGGTGCACTGTCTTCCTTGCTGGGTAAATTAATTATGTGGCTTTCAGGTGCCGGATTTGTGGTGAGAGAACTTTTGTCTAGTAGAGTTTTGCTGGTAATCTGTTCACCATTGCTTTCTATTGTA
Source organism: Ladigesia roloffi (assembly GCA_037577295.1). NCBI lineage: Eukaryota > Metazoa > Chordata > Actinopteri > Characiformes > Alestidae > Ladigesia > Ladigesia roloffi. Next base: position 13,198,116 of record JBBKCR010000141.1, on the reverse strand, counting down.
TTATGCATTGTGTTAGACTCCTCTGTTGACCTCTCACTTTCAGTGCTCCCTGAGTTATATTTGTTTACAACACTTTTTTCTTCAGATTGTTTCATTTCATCAGATATCATTTCTGTCTGTTCATTGAGATCCTTCTCCATTTGGGCCTTAAGGTCTGGTGGTCTGTCTTGCTGTATTTGCTGATTGTTGCTTCTTGTTCCTGCATCAGAATTTACCATTGGGTTATCATAGATTGCACTTCTGATTTCCTGCTTTGACTGAGACACTTGTTGTGTTCCTTCTTTTTGTGAGTGTAGTTCCTCCTCTTTAGTTTGTTTAACGTCTTCAAGTAGAGAGCGTTCCTTCACCTCAACAGATTCAAGTTCACTTTTTGCTTCCATGACTGAGTTTAATGTTTGATTTTCTTTGGTTTTAGATTCACTTTCAAATGCCTTTACCGTTGGTGTATCAGTAGGAAGTTGCTGGACAACAGAATCTTCATTTGTTTTGGATGTGTTATCTTGCTTTCCACAAATTTCTGGATAAAATTTTTCTTTGGTTTCAGCATTATTTGGCAATTTGACATTTCTAAAACTGGGCACCACATCAGCATTAAGATCATCTCCCTTTTTAAGCTGATCTTCTTTCATAGAATTTGCCCTATGTTTAACAGGCAGAATACTTTTGCTATCTGTGGGGTTCACTGTTGGTAAAACAGAAAGATCTTTTACTCTTGTCAGGTCCAGTGGAGATTTTATTCCATTTGAACTTATCCCAGCCTCCTTTTCTTTTGGTTTCTTTACAAGATTTTCTCTTTCAACATTGCTTTGATTTTCCCGGTATGGATTTTGCACTGGGTGTTTGGTTGTTTCCGCCAAGTCAGGATGCTTCAAATTAGTTAGTTTATCAACTTTTACTAAGGGTTGTTCTGCTTTTTTCACAAAGTGATCTGGGAGTTTAGTTTGCTCTGAATCATTGTATGAAGTGAGACTGTTTGTTGTTGTTTTTCCAAAGATATCGTACTTTGGACTGTCCTTTTTCTTTTCAGTAAACACTGGGTTCTCTGTCGAACCTGAACTGTATACTATGGGCAGATTAGCTCTTTTTTCTTCAGTCTTGACACCTAATGCCTCTTCATTAGAAGAACTGATAACTGTATGGCTTGAGAGAACTTTGGCAGCTAAAATATCATGACTGAGATTTCCATTTAGAGATTGCTCTCTCTGATTCTCTGTGCTGGACTTCACATTAAATTCAGACTGGGGTTCACAAGTGTACTTTTCTGCAACTGTAGTCCTTTCATCTTGAGTTGGTATTCTTTGTGTGAGTGGCTGTACTTTTGTCCTTTCTTTCTCATTAGATGTAAGTTTAACATCTTTCACAACTTCATTATTTTTCTCTGAGAGCGCAACTTCAGCCTGGGGGCCTATAGCTCTTATAGGCAGTTTAATTTCTTCTGTTGTAAGAGGTTCAGATTTTGGGCCATCCTTGTCTTGGTTTCTGTTTTCTTTGTATAAGGTTACACTGGAATAAGTTATGTCCTGGAAAAGGTGATTCAGCTTTTCTGCAGTTATTTCCTTCTTTGGTGAAATGATTTCCTGACTCATTTGTCCTTTCTCATTGTTTATGTTGATGCTTTGCTTCATTGGGTTTCTTGATAAAATACTTTGCTTTGCAAGGCCCTTTTCCTTAATGGCCGATATCTCTTTCTGAGCATGTGCTTTCAATTTTGAGGTTAGCATCTCCTGTTTGGTTTGGCCTCTTTCTTTGTATGAAAGAGTTCTTGGAGTGATCTTATCATTCTCTTTACCCACAACACTTTCTTTCCCTAACATGTCTTTGTTCAATGTGCCAGTATTTACAAATCCTTCATTTGGTTTATGTGACTCGTTTCTTATAGAGCCATGCAACATATTACTGTTTTCATGGTTGTCATAGAAGGTGGGGTCTTTTGTTGTTTGTTTTTCTTTGATTGCATCATGTTTGACTGGCTTCTCTTCAGCGGTGTGGGACATAACTGAAGGAGCATGATTTTCCAGTTTAATAAGGTCGCCGACATCAGCAGTGAGACTGTGTTTATTTTCTTTAACTTTCTTTGCTTGTTCATTGTCCCTGATTGAGAGAATGTCATTGATGCTAAATTTGTCTTCTCTTGCTCGAGAACTGTTGCTTGGCTCAGTACTTTGAATATTTCGATTTCTGGTGTCTGTCATCATGTTCCCCTGCTTTGTTTGATATATCGCCTTGGGAGCACTTTCAGCTTCCAATTGTGTCAATGCAGGTACTTCATTCGTCCTGTGTTTGCCTTCAGATGCTGCAATATGCCAGTGTTTGTTTGGCTCATATTTGTATGGCTGATCAGCAACAGACCATTCATTCTTTTGATGTTTCTCCTCCAGTGAAGTGGAACATTGTATTTTCTGACTATAATCATTTTCAGCAGCGGTATCACTTGTAGCATATTTCACATCTCTTTCAACTTTATCATGTGTTTTCCCTCTAATTTCTGAAGTCCTGCTAAGGCTTGATTCTTTGGATGAAAATGATGTCATTTTGTGCACACTATCATTTTGTGCAGACTGTAATCCATACAGATTTTGAGATCTTGAGGATACATCCGTGGAATTATACTGGGCATGTTTCATTATATATGCATATTTCAGTGAAGAGCCATCTGTGTCCGGTATCTCTTCATCTTTTGTAAGTCGCCCCTGTTTTATGTCCTCATTCACTTTATTTATGTATTTTTCTTTCTCTGTGGTGTAGCCAGAATTAGTTGAAGGTAAGTATTGCTTAGCAGTGGCTTTCCTCTGTTTATCCATTTCAATCAAAGCGGCTATCTCTCCCTTAAATGGCAGAGAGTCTTTAATCGCATTGCTATTTAACATTTCCGTATTTTTGGTATTTATAAATCCAGGGTTTTGCCAAGAAAGTTTTTCTTCAGTCACTTGTTTTTTCGTATATTCAAACACTGTTTTACTTCCAAAGCTCTGACTCTCTTTGAGGTCATGATAACCCATATCTTCTCTCTTGCTGAAGGTCTGTTTTTCTGCCATTTGAGCCAACAGAGTGTGTCCTGGAGGGTGCACTTTTGGATGGACTTTTTCTATTTCTGGCTTTGTATGGTTAAATGTCTTACTAGGGCCATAAATGTGACCTTCTGTATTCCCAGTTGTTTTCTGTGCTGAAGGCATTTGTGCTGAGAACTCATACTCAACATTCTCTTTGTTTGAAAATGTATCTGGGTGGAGAGAGCTACTCTGTGAGCCATCATGGAAGATCTTGTAATTACTAGCCCCATAATGAGGTACTGATGTCATATTATCAGGCAATCCATCAGCATACTCTTTGTGTTCAGCAGTTTGGGATAAGCCGACATCATAACTTTGCATGGTTACATCGCCAAGTTCCCAGCTGTAGGGCATGGCAGAATTCTCTTGAGTATCTGAGAGTGTCTGAGATTCAAGGTCATCCAGCTTTACGAGCAGCTTATTCTGATCTGTCATCTCTACACCTTTAAATTTAGAAGGACTATATGTGCTTTTGACTCTTTTTCTGTTGTCTTTGAGGTTGAACAGTAGACTAGATGCTCTGGATTTGTAACTATCGCGCAGCTGTTTGGCATCAGGAATTGGTTTCAGGTCAATGTCACCGGGGACAAAGTGATCAAGAACAGTGGGCGTATGTGCAAATTGCAAAATTTCAGATGTTTCTGTCTCTTGCCTTCCATGAATGACTGGTGTCAGAAGCTGAGTGATGTTGAATGGCGTTGAACTGTTGGACAACTCATTATCTCCGACGTTCTCTGCTTTGGGGTGAATGTCATTTGCATGCCTACTATAAGAGAACAAACTAGAATCTGGCCTATGCCTTTTTTCATTGGTTGGAGAGACAGTGGAGGGTCGATTGGTTGGCAGTTTGCCTCTCACAAAATCGTAATTCCTTCTCCATGGAGGACAATTTGTGGCCATCTCAGACTCACATCGCTTCTCTATGGCTGATGCTTTTTGTATTACAGTGGACCTAGACCGTTGACTGGTAATAACATCCTCGAATTTTCTTCGATTAAAGTGCCTGCCTTCGTATTCAAATGTGTGAGGTGCTGTGAGTTCTTTGTACATAGGAGAGTCATACCATCTGGGAAACTCACTGGCTGATACAAATCCGGAAGGTTTCTCACTATCAAAGGCAAACCTGTTATAATCCTTCCACAACTGAAAAGGACTGAATTCACTGTGGAAGAAGAAATTAGTGGAGTTCAGTGCATGAAACTTTAAATTCGAAGATTTCACGAGGGAACCTGTGGTGTCCACCTGACTCGATGCATGAAAGTGATTCCTGTAAGGCTGAAAGGGATCTGTCTTAAAATTCTGATGGTAAGCAGAAGCGAACAGCTCTCTCTGAATGCTGAGCAGAGCTGATTTGTCCCATGACTCAGAGTCTCTGTATTTGTCTTTTAGCAGTATAGAATCAGGAGTCCCTCTGTCACAGTAACCTTCCTTTGAGCTGAAGGCCTTGATGAGAGATGACACTCTGGAAGTGCTCCTTCTCTGTTGCCACATTGCTTCCATAGAGCCATTGCTCATGTAAGACATGTGCTCATCTCTGAGAAGCTGTTCTTGTTCTACATCGATATAGGAATGCTGGAATGTTGAGATCACCTCAGAACTTCTCTCAGCTTCTCTGTACTGAATACCATAGGAAAAATCCTCCAGACAGGTGGCTGGTAAAACATCATTCTGGGGGACTTCTTTCGCAAATGCTTTGAGGCGTTCAGTAGGGGAAGAGATTTCTGAGTCGTTGTAGATGGCCTCCTCTCCTATGCACAGGCTCCTGAAGGCACGGTCAGTGAGGTTGCTGACCTCCCTGTCAGTCTCATCCATGAAGCTACCCACACTGGATGTGTCACTGAAGCCATCAGAGTATTTGCGGTGACCCTGCATGCTTCCCCGCCTGCTTGTGTGGCGCTTTTCCAGAGAACTCATTTCAAACGCTCGCTCACATGAGCAGGGCACAGTTGCTCCTATCTGTCTTTTGAGACTGGGTACTTAGGGTGTCTTGTGTTTAAGCAGTTCACCTTTTTGGAGGTGATCAGAATGTCTTTCCTTCCTGCAACAGAAGCACACAATGATGTCAATTGTGTGCACGTTAGCAGCGATAAGAAAGCATTTCACACATATGTTCACTTTTTTAACAAAAATCTATGTCTATTAACTATTCTTTCATGAAACATGCAAAGAAATCTAGTTTTTCAGACAATATTTTTTAACATGAATTAATCCTTATACTCACTATATATTGTCTGGTCTTAAAATACGATTCTACAAACGTGGACAAGATGTCTCAAATATGACCTTCATGCCCATGCGGTTAACTGAGACACACTGTTGCTATGCACAAGACAGATTGTACCAATCGTCACGTGAATTATATTTAGAGCAGGAAGACGCTTCCCATTTTCAACCTGGAATCAAATATTGAAAGAGTCTGCCTGCTGACATAGTAAAATGACTGACATGTCCATTTCCTTGAACATTTAACCCTTATTTTAAAGAATGAGAATGGTTTACACCTAAGTTTCACGAAGTATGTAAAGGAAAATATTTTAATATATAATCAAATGTTTTCAATTGCCCAACCATAACAGAGCCTAACCCAAAATTCTATTTTTTACCCACATATACAGTGAAGTTTATGTGATTATTTTAATGGAAAATAACACTTTTAATTATAAGTATAATTATGAATACACATGTAATAATATCCCCAGTCTTTTGGTATTGCAAAATAATAAATTAACATTCAGCTTAGTTTCATATATGTAAAATTTCAAAGCATGTCTCTGTTCAAACAACTGATTTTTCTTTGATTGCACCTGTTAATAGCTTCCTTCATTGAGATGTAGACAAACTGTCTCTATTAACTTGCCAAGTTCAGTAACACGTCTGTTATTTTATCTTTACAGTAACCTTAAAACCAAAGTGAAATATCTAATCATCATTTGCCATTAAGACTGCAGCTGCTAGATAGTCATCATACTTGGCTTAGAATAACTTTTGATCCTCTTTTATCACCAGGCTTATGTTCCGAGTAAAACAGCAGCACTACCCTATTTGAACCCCAGCATGTAAAAGTGCAGAAATGTTCTGTAAAATGATTTTAGTTTTGTGAGACTTCAGTGGCAAGATAAACATGCAAGTTGATTTTTGCATAATTTTTCTTTGTTTGTTTTCTGTTTTAGAATAAAAATGTAAAAAGTTAATATATATGTGTGTCAATATATATGTCACACTGTCCTACATTTATACAGTATTAGTAGTTTTACATGTATCTATTTATATAAGTTGATTACACTGTCCCACTTCTACACTGTATTGGTAATTATGACCGATTCTCCATTGCATATGGGATGTGTTTATTTTCGCTGTACTATCCACATATCTCTCAGAGAAAACATGAAAACCTGATGCCATAGTTAAAATGGAAGTGACATATTCATTTTCACAATGTTACAGAATGTTCTATATATATAGCACATTATATTTACTTGTTTTTCTATTTATTTGTTCAAATATACATATTCTAAATATGCATGTATGTTTTTGTTATTTATGTATATGTAGATCCTCAACCAAATTCAAACTACTGTTCTTA
>JBBKCR010000141.1:13149074-13179713 GCA_037577295.1 Ladigesia roloffi | reverse complement strand
TCTATCTATCTATCTATCTATCTATCTATCTATCTATCTATCTATCTATCTATCTATCTATCTATCTATCTAATACATGCCATTAAAATGTAATACAGTACCTGAAATAAAATATATGACCAACCCTTTGAATTGTATGATGATCTGTGTTTATTAATTTTAGGATTCATTATTCAGTACCAACCGTGAATTATTGACTTATTACTATGAGGTTTATTTATGTAAAACTATCCTTTTCTTGCCCTCCCACCCTCATCCCTACACTCCTCAGAGTTCACTGAGGCTCTGAATGTGACAGTGACCCCTGGGCCAGTCAGTATGTGTTTGGAAGGAGAGAATATCACCGTGTCCTGCCTGGTGTCTCAGAGGAAAAGGAGCAGCAGTGTGCTGGTTCTGCGCTGGCTCTACTTTCCTACACCCGAGGACGAACGACTGGTAGTAAAGATGAACTTCAAGAAGGCTAAGTACTATGGAAACTACAGCAGAGCCTTCGGTCAGCCCAAGTTCCACCTGTCAGAGGAGGTGGATGGCCAGATGTACAGCCTGCTGATTCTGAACGTGTCCAGAGAAGACAGAGGCAACTACACCTGTAAAGTGCAGGAAATTCGGCAACTCAGAAACAAGTGGAGGGCCTCTTCCAATGGAACAGGGACAATGGAGTTACGAGGTAGCCGAATACAGCTTGATCATATACATACTGATAAGTACATATGATATAATAAACAGTGTATAACAATTTAACTCACAGAATAATCACAAACTTTCTTTCCACTAAGCAATGTAATTGGCTTTAGTTTGAAGTAGGCTATGGTTGCTAAATAACCTAATGGCCAAAGATTATTACATTAACAACACAATCTCTTTTTAAACTTAGACTTTATTCACAAGGCAGGGCAATTAGACTGTATATGTTTTTAATTGTGGACTTTAGTCCCATCTAAAAGCGACTACATTTGATTTGTGTAGTTAGACCTTAGTCATGTTTGCATGCATGCCCAGATTGGGTGTCATTATAACAAAAGAGAAACAGTCACATGTATGAACTTAGACCTTGATGTCCCATTCCTTAATGATAAAAATATGTTACCAAAATAGCTGTAAAAATCTTCGTACAGTTTATACTATAATACATTTCATGTCCCATATATCGACACTGATGATTTACTGCCCCTTAATAAGGAAATAAAATTAGACTAGTCAAACTGTGTCACATGCCCAGGGTTTCTATTAGGTTTGATATTAAACCACATTCAGAAGTCTGAAATAAGACTTAAATTTAGATTTGAGATGTTTGTCTCAGAGCATTAAATGAGAACTCAGTTGATGCATGTGTTATATCACACAACTGATTATCTTGAACATGGCTCTTATATATTTTAATATCATAAAAATCATTAAAGTTTTATGATGGTTACTATTTCGGACTGAATCTCATATTATATGCATATAACACAGGTGTCAAGAGAATGATATATTACATCTTTCTGATGGCTTTCCATCTGCAGAGGTCCTGGCACGTAGAGCCAGCAGCCTGGGTTAGGGCCTCATTACCCTTTCCAAAGAACACTGTGGTTGTGTTGGAAGGGTGAAAGCATGGTATCCTGCCACGGTCAGGGCTAACCACACAGCAGCTGTTTCCTCCAGTTCACTAACTCTGCCATCTGAACCCAAAGTGGGCCTTAGCGGTAAATTATTAGAAAGTGTCCACAGACCGTACGGGCCATGAGCTTTGTTATTGTTCACAAATCAGGTAAAAGTTACAATTTCTCATGGGTGAAGTGAAGTCATTTTCAGCGTGTTGATTAAAAAATGAGAAACAATGGAAAAAAGCATAACTTTTCCAATAGGTCCCATAGAAAGCTTTACCTTGCATATTAGCTTTGGGGAATACGAAAGGCTTGGGGTCCCACCCTTTGTGCATAAACATCATTTCCACAAAAAATATGTTGGTTGCCAACACAAACAGAGCACAGGGCTGTAAACGTGAGGAGCCTGGACATGCTGTGAGGACAGAGCAGGGAGCATTGGCTAGCGTGCAACAAAAAACATTTGCTCTGGCTGCTTTAGGAGATTTCTTATACCAGTCAGAGAGTGAGAGATTCCTTATGTCTAACTTTGCACTGGATCAATCACCATTTGATGAAATTAACTGCATAAAGCTTATGACTATGGACAGAACAAACACATTATGCAAAACAGCATAATGTGAGTATAATGATTCTTCTTATTATTATTGTTAGAATCTTTAAAGCAATCCTTAATTTAATTGAAATAGCTTGCCAAATATTTCAATTTCTGTGAAAGACATAAAGTACTCTAAAGTAAAAGCCAGTGACTCTTATATTGCAGAGAGACGTTCTCACTGAGTTCGCCTCACTGATCTGCCTCTGATTTAGTCAGAAATAAACAAATACTGCAGAGCATGCCAACAGCAAATATTCAGGAGATTAAAGGATGTGGTTTTGTTGGTGACAGAGGCTAGACAACCAAAGCCTTCTTGTAAGCATTCATTTCTGAAAGACAAAGACAAAAGAAAAAAAAACAGAGGGAGAGAGTAAACAAAATGAGGTAATAATAAAGGAAGTTGAGGCCATGTTTGTCCCCAGAGGAGGGAATCTGGGCTGTGAAAGACAAAACAACAACCAGTGGAAACACCCCTCAAACTGCCAAGCAGGGATAGCCTCCGACAGCTACACCCCCTAAGCATCAGTTGCAAAACAGACCATTATCACACAATCCTGAAGTTCGCCTGACTCATTGCCAAGAAGAACTACTTGATCTGTAACTAAGCATGCAGCTGAATCATTGTGCATGGTAAGCAACACTACAGATTAGGTTGATAATGCAGTATTTCCTGAACAAATCCTCCAGAGCAAGGTTCCTTTAGGAAGTCAAAGGGGTGTTTTGTCTATAGTCTTGCTCTTTAGGCATCTTTATTTTTTACAGCGTAGTATAAGATGCCTCCTCAGATGTGACTCCAACTTTTCAAAGAGTGTGCTTTATTACCTTTAGACAGACTTAGTGGAAAAACGGCTCCAAGCTGCAGGCTTTCTGTCGCAGTTTCTCTTCAAACAGCAAATGCAGATCAGATGTGTGGTTTGTATACCTGGTGCGAATGGAGCCTTAAAGGCAATCTGCTCCTCAAGTGAGTCTGAGCCAGCCCTAATAAAAAGCACATGAGCCGTGGAAAGGGATGCACACCTCAGAGCCCAGAGCAGGGAAAAACGCTGATAAAGCAAGTTTGGAATCCAATCTAGACTTTAATATGTCAAGCTCAAAAACTTCTGAAAAGTCTAATTCTCTTTCTTCAAAATAAACTAATTTTGCTGTAGTCATTACCACATATTTTGGGTCTGATAAGACATTACTAATCCTTTCAATACACCTTGAAGCACGGGTTATTGAATTTGTTGTCTGAAGTAAATGTAAATGGAGAAGCTCTGTAACTGGCATATGCCTGTGATTACAATCCTGCAGAGCACTGACCTGAACATCTGGTTATTATTTTCTCTGACCTTTGAAAATAATCGGATATAAGAACAAGGCCAGTCCAAGTTTGATGGACAGTTTATGGGGGTAAAGTCGTAGGAGTTCTTCGGAATGCCTTTATTTGTTATCTGATTAAAGTATTTTCTTTCACTGAATTTTTATCCGGATCTCACACAATTAACATTGTAAATATGGAACTAAGTCAAAACCTAAAATAAATGTGTGTCAGTGCACACTCCATCATACAGCTTTAACGTATTAAGAATTGTTTATTACTCCTTCAGTGAGGCGGATATACAAAAGCCCCATTTAGGGCCAAAGGTTAATTGCAAGGCCTCAAACACAACATTCTAAACATTATTTGCTTGGTCTTATCAAACTCTCATTGAGCACAGCCCAGCACCAGCTCTCCATATGAACACAAAGCTCAATGGGGGCAGCATGAGATGATCAGTACCATAACAAATATAAACACTGAAAGATAAATAGCAGCAGATAAAATAAACACAGTCTAAATTGGATACATTTCTTTTGATTGACTGATTTTTTGGTACTTTTTTTATTTATTTACCATGGCAATGAATTGCATCAACATAATAAAGGACACATTTGAAATCACCACACAGTTTTAGTCTTTATTGATAATAGACTTTATTGATAGAGTGCGATAGATGTTCTCATTTTATTTCACACAGGAGGCACTGTACAATTTTAAATCACCCAGAAGCACCGTAAACCTGTAGGCCTGCTGGTGCTGGTAGATGTGGCTATGTTTGTGATTATTAACATATATCTCCCTTTATGATTCCAGTTCACTATATAGCAGCCTCTGAGAGCACTGATGATATATGGCGCTTGTTTCAAGGTACGATGTGTGTGGTTTTTTAATTAATTTTAGTAGAACACAATCAAGTTAATATGTAGTTATCTCTTTATCTATCTATCATTCTGTACATATATATGAGTTAAAAAATATGTTAAGGTTTTATCTTATACTGAATTGTTTTCAAAGAAAGGAAAACATTTTAAGCATGTTTTTTATTTCACCTGGGATACTGCTTTGGAGATTGAAAGTTGTACATGCTTTTGTAGTTTGGATCATTCTGTATTCTGTTTTTAGTCTTGTTTGACCCATTTCTTTGGCCAACCATCTCGCATGAGGGCATTCTCCACCCTGTCATGAAAACACTGTAGAGCAACTGGATGCAATCCCTTCAAACAAAAAAAGCACAGCAGTGCAGTCACATACTTTAATTAGACCACAGTGTAAATATTGTCTGCATGTAGTCATGGTGTCTAAGTGTGTAATAAAAAGCTGTGGTGTCCCAAAGAATTAGATATAAATGACAAAGAATTTGTGAAAAACCACTGACTTCCTGGGAGAAAGTATAATTGCCCAAGTCAAAACCCACACAGAGATCTCTTTTCTGTTTACTTTTTCAGATCTGTATCTGTGTGCAGTGTTAATCTGCTCCGTCGGACTCTTTTGTATGCTTCTCTTTGCTGTGGTAATCACGTACCAGCACATACAGCGCAAACAAAGGCTAAAAGGTGATTATCCTTCTCCTCCATGATCTACGCAAACGTATGAACAGTGTTGTTTCTAAAATATACTGTCAGTTAGGATCGGGGGGGAACAGACAAAAATGTTTTGGTGACTGGGGTGGTGGGAGGTTGCCATGACGAGTGGTCACCCGGAGCCTCTTAACCAAATGGGCGGTCCCAAACATTTACCTAGTTTACCAGCCCTGACAGAATGTCTCTGCTTATAAAAAACACATTTTGTGTTCCTACAGAAGTTTTCAAGGAATGTTTTAATTGTTTGCAAATGAGTTTTGTAGAGTACAAAGTATAATTTGTTTTGTTTAAAACATCCACATAATGTGAAAGCTCTAAACAAATGACAATTCAGTCAGGGTTTAGGAATTTTTATTTTGTGCGTTTTAATAGGCAGGTCACTGGGACCATAATTATAAAAGTGATTTGTAGATGCCATGTACCATGTATTTTTTTGTAGATTTTCTGATTTAGTGCTTTAGAAACTTTCCTAACCGTGCTGTGTATTTTGAATTCTAGAAAGCTACTCTTTGGTGAAGTGCTCTCAGAGCAGGTAAGCCTGATTTGTCCACAATACTATGCTACATGCAAATGCTGCAAGTGCTACCTATTCTCAGTATTTCATCCCTATCATTAAACGTAGTTCTGGTGAGACAGTAACCAGCGTAACCAGCGTATCCAGCTCCTCGCCTGGAATGCACAGGAAAGAGAAGAGACACAAAGCTAAGCCCAAAGAGATCACAGCACCACCACCAGAAATACCGGTGAAAGGTAGGAGCTCTGGTGTAAGATCAATGTGCATGTGCTTTATGGACATTTACTCATGTATGTTGCACATTTCATCTTATGCTGTTAATTCAGTAATTCTTTAAATGAAAAAAAATCTCTAAATGTAATATGAATAACATTAAACATTGAACATTTGCAATAACAGAAATGGTGAGTTCTGAGACTGAATGTTTAAAACATTAACTTAAATCACTCATTATATGAGCCTTAAACGAAAAACACATACATTTCACATGTAAAGCAGGCAAAAACCACAAGTGCTCACAAATATAAAAGGGCTCAGACATTAAATGTAATAACATATAGGCAAAACCCCAATCACCTTATTCACATATTTCTTTCTTTAAAGGAGGTTAATGCTGATAGAGGTTATAATACAAAATCGTATTGTTGAATGAGTCCCATGATGGTAGTCCCATGAGTTTGGGGATACAAATAAAACATGCATTTCTATATTTTTAACAGCTCCTGTTCCAAATAAGCCTCGCAGAACCAAACTTTTAAAAGCCCAGCCTAGAAGAACATACGTGGTAAGACCTGTTTGATTTCATTTGCACCACTTATTCACTTTCTTAGTATGAGAATGAAGGTAATTAAGCAATTTTAATATAGTTTCATAATTGTAAAAGCTGATCTTGCAGCTGCTTGATGGTATTGCTCAATTGAATCACATGCATGCATAATTTTATTTTTACAAATTGTATAATGTTTGTATTCTAAAAGCCTCCTGTGCCTTACCTCATCTTTTTTGCCAATTGAATTATTACTTGCTGGAAATATGCAAGGGGGAAATTATTGCCTTTTTTTATATGGCCATGTTTGTTGAAGATATTGCTGTAGCTACACCATTTATGAGACTTCTAATTTTATTTGCTTTTATTGCTTTTTTGAAAAACGATTATTTATTTAGCAAGCTTGATTCTCATTACATTACCGTGTCCTGAAATTATTATAGAAAGGCAGAAAAAAAGGGAGGAAAAAATGAACAGATACTTAACCCCATCTTCAAGAATGGCCGGGTGGTCTGCTGGGCCTTGCTTCACCTCGTCTGACTCTCCAGATGATGAAATTAAATATGTGGGTGATGTGCTTTCATGAAAGCTACTGATTAAACGGACGTGACTATGAGGAACTTTGAGGACATTACGCCACCAGAGACAGACAGTAAACAGACTTTCCATGTAGGTTGTTTGTGCCATCCGGTTAGATATTGCTTCTAGGAAAAGCATTTTTGACAAACTATACTCTCAGATCACTTTGCCCAGCTTAGATTTCAGAGGAAACTTTGAAAACACAAGGACACAAGCATTTTTTTTTAAATGAAACCAATCCTAAAATTGGGTTTGTAATTTCATGTTGATCCGACCGAACATTCCGAGCTCACCAAATCCACTTCCAGCCCTCTGACCGCTTACAGTAGTCTTTATCGTACTGAAAGGCCCTTCTCTCTGCTCTTCTCTCCACTTCTTATCCCGAAGCCGAGGGTGGCAGATGACCTGACATACGCTGAGCTGGAGCTGGTCAAACCGGTGCCTGAGGCCACAGTCAGCAGCTCAGGGACAACACAGCTGGATCCCAAAGCCAACTGCACAGGAACTGTTTATGCCCAGATCCTTTTTGTGGAAAAACAGGTGTAAAGTCAACCGAGACTGAAGCAGAATTATTTATGAGAGCTCTTTTGCTATTGTGTATTAGTTTAACTAATGTTCCAAGTTTTTTCTTTCCCAGAGGTACTAGTCAAAGCATCTGGTAGATCTATTTTCCCATTCTTTTCTATTTTTTACCACATGTACCACTATTCCTGTGAATTGATGATATACTTTATGTATTATAATGAGAACCGAACAATGTCAAAGTGTAATATTGATGCCAAGCATCTGCTGTTTTTTTGTTCTTTTCAATTTGTGCTCAACACTGTGCCTGTGAGCTCTTTAATAAATATTATATTATTGTTTGACTTCATCAAATACATGTATTTGATTGTAAGTATATCATTTTGTTTAAAAAATACATTTTGGTTATAATAAACACTATCAGGATTTTCAGAGTTGTATTATGAATATTTTAGTATGTGAAATGGTATTTTGCTTATTTTATTGATTTACATTACAACCACTGACAGGGGATGTGGACTGGTCTGAATGCCCATAGGCCAGTCAGAGTGCCCATGCAGATCCATTTCAACCACTGAAAGAGCCTGCAATAAGCTGGGGGAATTTGTGTAGTTCATGTCCATGTCCATGTCTTTACGGGTCAGAACAGATTTGATGGGATAAATGAGACCTAGACAAAGTTAGGCAGGTGGTTTTAATGAATAGGCTGGTGCATAAAATGTATGCATGAAATCTTTGCACAAAATATTTGCTTAAAATAGATTTATATTTTATCTACATGTATATAATATGAATATACATTCAATATTCATTTATATATCATACAAATATATAGCTATCAGCAACTGGCAGTCCAGTTTATATCTGCAAATATAATTACAAAATGTGCAACACACACCTTTCCATTTTCATGGGCCATTTGTACTAATGTTCCATCAACTCCTGCTTATGGCTGTTTGATTTGTAAGACCACAAGTATTTTGTGCACCATCACTTGTTTGACAGCATAATTAATACAGCTCCTTCTCTGTAAGTCTTAGTTCACTCTGAGGTCTGCTATCATTCTCTGTTTGAGTTGAGAAGAGGGTCTCTCTCCATCTCCCCCACTCAGAGTCAGTGACTGTGATGAACCCTCTAATGGTTACATTTATTAAAATTATACTAATTGCAATCATGCTTAATAATTAGCTTTACAGTGCATTATAATTGGGTTAGGCTACAAGATGGTTCTGCCGAGGTGCTATAATTTATTTGATTTAATTATTCAGAAGAGCCCAAATGGTTTGACATTTAATGTCATAAAATCACCGACGTATTAAAACTGAGATAGCCATTGTCTTTTCAGAAGGTCATTTGCTTCTCTCCATGAGATATATGATGATTATTTTCCAGTCTATTAAGCGCCTCTACTTAGCACAATTAGCTACTCGCACAAAGGTTAAAGAGAGTCACCCCCTCCCCCGTTCGCTGTGGTCACAGCGCATATTAATGAGCAGCTGCAGTGGAAGCCTTGTAGAGAGGCCTTATCATAAGCAGGGAAAGAGAATGAGACTTGCTCTGGGTATTAGCATCAAACACAAAGCAAACACACAGTCCATAGACTCTCACCCGCTCCCCCTCTCTTAAAATAATGATGACCTTGTTATGTCCTGTTTTTTTTCCACTCTACAGGCCAAGCCGTGCTGTAGCAGTTAACTGTCTCCCACTTTGCCCGGCACGCTTTCAGACCCTTTCTGTGTGAGCGGGGTGAAAAAGGGGCCTTCGTGCCCTTTCGTGCGCCATGTGCTAATGTTGTGAGTGCAAATAAGTAAAAGGACAAATGAAGCAGAGTCTCACACAGGGAGATCCACAACAGAACAGACCGCAGAATGCGGCTGTAAGAGGCAACAGCAAATGGGGACGGAATTTAGGAAATGCATTAAAAACTGCTTTCATCTGCACTCAGTTCTATTGTGCTTTCGAGTGTTCCCATCCCAATTCAAACCAGCTGCTAAGCGAGTTTTGAACCGCTTAAAAACACTGCTCTCGTTGTAGAGTTCAGAAGTTGACGTGATTGAAGACTGTATGTTAATTATGAATACAGTTGACCGGGGCTGCAGCAACAGCTACGAAAACAGAACTCATAGCTTTCCTCGTCTGTATGTGCCAAGTCTAAATCTCAAAGTATGCTAATAAAGCCTAACACAACTAAAGGTACAACCTTCCTGAATGGGTGACGTTGTGTTCCCAGTTCCACAAAGCAACCAGGCCCCTGGATGGTTCAGGCTGCTTAATGACCATTACAGCCATTAGGAGAATGCAATCTGCAAAGGTTGGGAGTAAAGCGACAATTAACCCTCTCCCTGAGGGAGGTGCATGGAGCGTAGCCCAGAGGGAGCTCCTCCACTCCCTGTAATCACAGCTCCTCTCTTCCCTGCTCTCCTGCAGAGAGCCTAAGGAGCAGGATGTGTCTGAAGAGCTGTAAACCCAAAGAACTGCAAAACAACGCCCAAACTGAACTCACACCTACATAACACACCAGAGAACAAAGAGGAAATAGTGATGAGTCACACATGGAGAAACAAATCAAGTCCTATAAAACTAGATGGGCATGTCTGTGCTTTTAACTTGGAATTGTTGTTTAAAGTGACAGGTTTTTTTATGCATCGATTACGTCATATTTCACATTAAACCGCAGGATTTTATTTTTCCTAGAAGAAGTTAGATCTTCTCAGTCATCTAGAAAGCATAAGAGCTTCTCAGTGAACACAATGACAGAAGCTGCTAACCTAAATCAAAGCAAAAAACTATATTGAATAAAGTATCTCCAAAATGGGAAGGCAAGCCTTTCTTTTTTTAACAATGTATTAAGTAAAAAAAGCAAAAAAAAAGGTGGATGGTGTACAATACATGAATAGTCATCCATGTGTGAAATGTCTGACATTCTAGTAATCGATATTTAGTTTTATAAATGTGGATGTGGGATGCTCAGAAATGTCACTCGCACAGTAAATTGTGGATGGTAAAATGATGGGCGTGAGGTTGACTATGGTGTCAATCCGCACTTGTGGTTTGTTATTTTGAAACAGCACTGTTTAGGCTTGCACAGCACAGACAGGTTGTCTGAGCGAGGCCATTAAATCCCAGACAACAAAATATTTTGATGGAGTTTAGTACCACGCTGCAAAAAATAGACATGGCTTAGCATACACAGCGAATATCCTACTTTCTACAAACTATTTGTACAATTACAGAGTGTGTGTTCTCTAGTGGGAAGGAGAGGGTCATTTTGGGTCAGTTCAGTATAGAATTAATGCTTTTGGGTTTTTTGGTTTGGTCCAAATGGGGGTCTACAATTTTTTGGTACATTCCTAGGTGGCACCTTGTGATTCTAAGTTAACACTGGTAGGGTTCCTGTCACTACACATGGGAAACTACAGTATCTACAAGAATCTAGTTCATGGATCTCCAAGCATCATACACTAGATATGACACCACCGATACCACTGCTCGAATAAAAACAGCCATGTGGGTCAGTGTATATATGAATATATATGACCAAAGTGCTTGCTTTACTTTTCTGCAGACCAAAATCTAGACCAAAGTCTTTTCTGGTATCTGCAGGGAACTCCTACTCCCACTGCAGGGAACTGGCTGAGGAAGGTCGATTCAGCCCTTCTGTTCCTCACAGCTCCAAGAAAAGAGCGGAGACACCAAGACCACAGAAACTGTAAACATATTTATTCATATTCAATTACAGATTAAAAGGCTGCCAATACAAAATCAACGTTATTATCGTGAGACAAAAGCAAACCTGCTTCCAAATCAGTGCAGAAACAACCAAATGCTAAATTTTGAGCAGCAAAATATGGAAAGTTGTATTCACATACATTTACACTATTCAAAACAGTAGTTTATGATTTCATACAAACTGGACTCTAGGCTGGAACGGTGAGCAGAAGCCTGCTGCTCAGAGGAAGAAACATGTCTCTACAACATGATAAAATGAGCTGACCAAACATCATGAGGGGAAAAGGAGTATAAAAGGAAAACACATTCTAAAGCTAAGATAATGCATGGATTGCAGACAGCTGGGCTTGAAACTCCAGCAGGGCAATGTTTCTAAAATAAACATGGTTTGGCTTCAGGATCATCCAGGGAGATGAAAGAGGGGAAAGCCTACTCTACAGTAAAACTGATTTGCAGCGTGGCTCAGACTGAAAAAAAAAAAAACTTTGCAGCATCTTTCGTTTCTTAAATAAGCAGTGTCTTGTTTCTGGTTGGAGCCAGAACATCTCAAAGTCCAAGAAAGTATGCGTCATCTCTTAAAATCAGCACACTGTGTGCGGGTTTGTGAAGTCAGTTGGGATGTGTGTTTGGGGAGGGGGTGGACTGCTGCTGGGTGAAGGAAATCTGGGCTACAGTCCCGACTGAACGGTGTGTGGGCTGTGATCGATGCTTAGTTGACCGTTTTTAGCACTCACAAGTCCAGCTGAACACCCTGCCCCATGCATCACCTACCAGCAGTGTGCCATGAGTCCTGCACATCGAAAGTGCACACATACATACACACACACACACACACACACACACAGAGAGAGAGAGGGAGAGAGATATCAGATTTCATTGTACCTGATGCTGATTTTTTACTTTTCTATTCAAATGCTTGTGTACACTTTTCTGTGACATTTTTAAATGCATTGTTGGAGAATAAACTGCGTATGGCTTGACAGTAATGTCCATTAAAATCACAGATTAAAACCTAAATTCCAAACGATTTTTGCTATAAAGAAGTGCTTTTTTATGTAACCATGTTTATTTTATGTTTCCGTTAAGCTATCGTTAGATTGTCCTCAAAAATGTGTGCATCTCAACTGATGATTATAATGAAATTAAACTATGACTCTCTTAAGTTTCATAAATCCTATATTTACAGTATATAACTGCTTCGCAGCTAAATGATTTTTCATTGTTTCCATTTGTTTCTGAATAATAAACCTCAGAATGTTGACATGCCAAAAGGGTCATGAGTCATGCAAAGCTGCGGTGGCAGAATGAGAGCCAGACATCAACCTTAGTAGAGGAAATCAGGCTCTAAGTTCAGGTCTGGTGTGTGAAAGAGCCATTCAGCCATACCTGGATATGGCTAGCGCAGTGATGGCAGGGTTGTTTTTGTAGCGGCGACGGGAAATGACTTGACTCCGGTTCAGTTCTCGACACAGGACCAGGTGTCTCTCCCACCTCGTGCTGCTGTGCTCTGAAAGAAGCCCACAACAAGCAGAAGAGTGAGAAACGAGCCGCTGCTTTTATTAATGGTCAGCATGTTGTTAAATTGAGAAAAATACATCTAATATAAAGCCTTCACTGTTACGAAGAGTTCCCCCAATTTAATTTGTGTGTTGTGATACTTATATGCTCTGACGCTGTGCTGTAACCAATGTGCACCAAATTGGATTTGGGTATTATTGCTTTCTAAATTGCATGCCTACATCAGCGAAATTGCTCATCAGTGTTTACCGGCTGTATGTTTAATAACTTTGCCCCATAATTCCTTGCAGCTAGCCCTAATGCCTTGCACAAACAGTGCACAATTATGAACTTTTCTATGGAACCCTCCTAGTCAAACTTCCGGCTCAGAGTCCCAGCCATGACACTTAAGAGTAGATACAATATAACTGGATTTACAAGCAACGTTTTTGAAATATGCCTTGCGTGAGATTCCTATTTCATTTCATGCATTACATGGATATTAAAAATAGCCACTTTTATCACATCATAGTTTTGTTTTCTTCAATACTACACAGGAATTTCTGTTATATTGTTTTTGTGGACCGCTGCATTAGATGCATTAGAGATGCTCATGGTTGAAATAGTCTTATAACCAGCCAATCTATTCCAGCACAGCCAGAGGCAACTAAAGACTGAAGAAAATCCAGGCTCTTGTTCAATGCTGCTGTTAAGGTGAAGTGTATTAGTGTTACCGGTGTCCTCCGCAGGTGCAGATGCACTATGCCCCAGAGACTCTGAACGCTCCTCATGTCCAGGTAATTGTACCTTTGTATATTCAGTCTTCCATATCTGCAAGAGAGTCACACAGCTAATGAAGAAAAAAAATCAAACGCAATAGAAGCTATAATCATAAATCAAATCTTGCGGGCCATTGATGTAGCACAGGTCCGTGCTCCAATTTGATGCCTAATTTAGAACCCATTTTGATTTAATAACTGCTCTTAGCTCATCTAAAGTGAGCATATGTTACTATCAGAGCTTCCTTGGGACTCTATATCGCAGCCTGTGAGGACTTTTTCAATACCAGTCATCATATTTGAATATTTTGTAGCAGTATTAGCTGACTATTAAACAGAGGAAAAAATTTCAAGATTTATTACCCACACAGAGAAGGTACTTGTTTGAAAACTATTCTCATTTAAAAACTCATGATAGTGCCTAATCATCAATAATGCCTAAAGCAGAAAAGTTTGACTCGTATGTTTGCGGTTGGAGGGCACTCACCCTAATGATGCCGTCTGCACAGCCAGTGATGATGACGTTGCGTGAGTCCCACTCATACTTCTGTGTGAAGCAGCAGCACTGGATGCTGCCCTCTGGACCATATGGGGTGTTTACAGAGGCCAGAAGCTGGCCCTTCATTGTCCACAGGTACAGTTGTGTCCCCGAACATGACACAATCTCACCCTGAAAAAGGTAAATAAGGAGAGAACTGGTGTCAAGGAAAGAAATAAAAATTAAGTATGCCCCTATATGGATTTTCTGAATGAGTTACAACATGCTGGGAGGTATAACGATACCAATAACAGTGAAACACAATCGATACATGTGCTGTACTTTTATATAGTTATGACTGGTGAAATAATTTCAATGTATATCAAAATAGCTGATCTAAAACAACGAATTGAGATTTTATACTTCATTTCTGACTCTTCCATGTGTCTCTCATTTGTGGAAATGACCATCTACATATCCGTGTATATGCCAGTAACATGGTTGGGGAGGGTGCAGGGCTTAGACTACAGGCACGTCCATGCTAAAATTACAGCTTTCTTTGCTACTGTTATAGCAGGTGTTAATATGGTAATTATTTTGCTCAAGGAACAGTATTGAAATAGTTCTATGAAAGAACATTTTAATGTGTTAATATATAAATAATCAAACTTTTATTTAAATTATGTGCATAGTTATACCCAAAGTAATGACAGTTAAATCACACATGACAGCATTGAGCAGAGCTTTTATAGAAAAGCATGCAATAATGGATGAATTAAGCTCCAGAAGTCTTGATCAAAGACTCTTATTGTGGCGTTTCTTTGTCAACATAGAATATAACCACCAACCATCTGTGCAGGGCTCAGGGACTCCATAGATTTGAAAAATCCAAGGTTTGTCATAATCATTTTCTCATTTACTTGTGAATAATATACTGGCCACTGGTGTATCACACAGCCCTACCACAAATGCATGTTAGGCTTTGAAAAGTTTAGTTGCAAACTATACTTACTATCCGGAAAGACCGAAGTAAACAGTATCTGGACATTAAAATAGAGGATGTAATCTGAAGTGGCCATAATTCATTTAAGTATCGGATTTCAATACAATGTCAGGAATTCATTTCCCCTGCACCAGACATGAGCCAGACAAAGGAGTGTGAAAGCTCTGGCTCCAGTGTAGAGAGAAGGATGTGCCCTACCCTTCCTCACTATGCTAGGTTTTTGAATACCCCTGGTTTGTCTGTGACAGGGAACACAGACAGCACCTAGCAGAACTAGCAAATTCACTGCTGTATTCCCAAAGGACTGAGAGGGCAAGTTGAAATCTGTATGTCTGAAAACTCACAGTCAAATCATTGATGGCCAGTGCAGACACACCAGAGGAGTGTGCGGGTAGCTGAGTGATGTAACTGAGCTCCTCCAGGTCCCACAATATGCATGTCCGGTCTTCAGAGCCGCTAATTATCACACTGTGGGCTTCCGATGCTACCACACATGTTACTGTGTCTGTGTGTCCATACAATGCCTGTGAGATGAAGCCACTCTCTGTTAGAAGAACTTGAGAGGAGTAACTGAACATTTGTAAGTGTATAAAAAAAACAAAGTATTTTACGAACAATGGACATGACAGTCATTGCAGAACCACATTTCGTTTTTGTCTCAAATGAACACATGGTTATTTTAAAGGAATAAAGGAATACTCTAGTATTTCTCAACCTTATCTCAAACTATAACAATTATATTTAGCTACCACAGTTAATAGTTTAGAAGCATGTTTATGTATTCATGCAACCTATAACATCTCTGGTTAGAGAGGCTACCAAGAAGATATTTATTTATTTTTTTATCTTTGGAGGCATGTGACAGCAATACCACATGTGCTCTACAAATGTGGCTTTTACAGGTTGCAACAAAAAAGCCACTTCTCAAGTGAACTTTTCCAAAGTGCACCTGAACGATTCTGAGGACAAATGGTAAAAGGAGTCATGGCCAGATGATGAAAACTGACTCCAAACACACCAAAACATCTTGCCATCCAAAGAAAACCATACCTACACTAAAGCTTTAAAGTAGCATTGAAGAAAATACTGTCAAATTCTTGAGGAAAACCTGTTTGCCAGAAAGTTGTCACCTTTCAACATGGCAATGACTCAAAACACACAGAAAAACAGTCAGCAGATGAAAGAGAAAAAGTGAACAGCCTTGTGTGGCCTAGTCAGAGCCGAAACTTAAAACTTAATGAAAATCTCACTAACAACCACCAATCAATTTGGAGAGATAGCAAATATTGCACCGTCAGGATGTGCAAAGTTTAAGAGAAGTATCCCAATAGACTCAAGGTAAAATATCCTGAGTTAAGGTAAAAGTCTTATCCATCTCTGTGCTTCTGGATTTTTTTTTGTTTCCTAAACTTTTGATATCGCATTACTTGAATGTTATAAGCTGCAATAGGAAAACACAGCTGGACATGTTCTGTGTGTGTACATTTAGCTTACGACACCTTTGCATAAAGGTGTATTTGACCTGTTTGAGTTTCATGTGCTTGAGCTTGTCCTTATTGATGGAGATATCCCAGACGCACACTACGGTGCAGCTCCCAGCTGTGATGAGTGTGTTACTACTGGGACAGACAGCACACACTGCCTCACCCCACTCTGATAGACCTTCCCACACAGCAAAACCCTGAAACACACAAGACCATCTACACTTCAATGTGCGATTTCAGAAAGCCAGGAAAAGAATGAATGAATAAATAAAAGATTATAGATGAACAAAAGTGAATAAACAAACTAATCCATCCATTAAGCAATTAATTAAAGAAACTTGTAAACACCTTCTCTGTTGTGTAATTCCCAAATGAGCATGTGTTGTCATAATAACCCCAACAAAAGTACGTATTCCAGAGAGGAGGAATAATCAGCTTGTTTTTCTCCACGACCAAGACATCTTTCTCTCCACAAACAATCTGGCCAACCGGCCCATGCATCAGCTCTGGGTAGATCCACAGAGAGGGAATATTATTTTCACAACAGTTCAACATTACAGTAAATGTCAGATTATGTAATCAAGGCATCTCCTGACATCTCTCTACTCATTTTCTCATTTCCAACTCAAATAAATTGTTAGCATAAACCACATAAAATAAGCACATGAGACACACCAAACACCAAACTGTTACAATAAAACTGTTTTCCCGTCCACATTGATGACAAAGTGAAACCTATGATCAAAAGAGAAAAGGGGAAAGAGAGTTAGAGAGAGAGAGAGAGAGAGAGAGAGAGAGAGAGAGAGAAAGAGAGAGGGAGAGAGAGAGAAAATTTTCCATCTCATTTTCCAAAGAGACCCTTTTGGGATATTGAGATTATTAAATAAGCCTCAGTGGCAGCATCATCAAGATGCGCCTAACAAATAGAATGAGCTGCTGCCCCTCTGCCTGAGAAAATTAGCCCATGAACAGTCTAGCCAGCATCTTCACCGCAGCTCCTATTGTTCCCAGCGGACATGGCCCCATCTTGTAAAATAATAATTGAGGATGGGATAAAATAATAAGGTGGCTAAGAATGATTAAATGAGGGTATTTCTCAACCACACTTCCACACTATTTCCTCTTGAAGTCTTTGCCCGAGTGAGCAGCCCTGTACCTTTTATGGGCTGCGCTGAAGGCTTCAATTTGTCCAGTCGGAAGAAGAACGGAGTGACGTGATTGGCGCCGGACGCCTCCTTGCCTGCAGGGTTCTTGTGTGCAGCTCGGCTGGGGTGAGGCTTAGTGAAGAGCTGGCAAATAAACATTTATTATCTTAATGATTGTTCCGTTTATTTAAAGGATTTGGCCGTTGAAATGCTGACAGGCTGATTACTGCTGTTAACTGCATCCATTCCAACAGTTATTATACTTGTTTACCCACACACATACTAAAACATAATAAGCAAGCAACTGCAATTATTCTTAAATAAAATGACACAGAAATTCAATGAAATGTGCAGAATTGTCTTTACTGTCTTACTGTTTCTGTAAACATCTTTTATATTTTGGATTAAGAGCCCTTTTTGAGTTTCAGAAAGCTACGTCTTGACGCAGAAAGCTACGTCTATAAATACTACAAAATACATTTGATGGAAGAAGAACCTTTGTGTCAGAGACCCTGTGTGCATGAGCATATGTGACGCCTCATGTTTTAGTATTTAAAGTTTCCTCTGTATTAAAAGCCAAATCTGTTACCTGTTTGGGGATCTGACCAAAGTTGCTGATGTAGCCGAGGACCGTGTTTTTCTTCAGTTGGTCCTTTAAGCTTTCTGCGTCATGCTTGTCTGTGTAGAAGTAAGGATGAAAGGTGTTGAGGGCTTCCACTGCAGGTGAACCCTGCTGCCTGTATCCAAAGATCAAATCAATCCACAAGTGCAGGTTTGCACTCACATAATCACTCTCCAGAGCCTGAGGACAGGTCACACAAAGTCAATGACTACATCCAAGAGCCTGGGTAGAAACTTATAATATGTTAAAACAACACTAATTTGTACACTCAGCTGGTATAATGCATGTATGATTTAGGTATACAACAGAATACAAATTTTATTGTACCGGAAATGGAGATTATTTTCAAAATATCCTTGAGAGCATGAGAAAAGTTAGAAGGTGTATCTTCATGCTTGTTTAATTACATTTTGCTGAAGATGGCATGAGGTCTAAAACAGTCCTAATATGACTAATCTTAAAATAGCGGGGCAGGGGTGGGGGGTGGGTGTGTGTGTGTGTGTGTGGGGGGGGGGGGGTGTTGGGGCAAGAGGGCAAACAATAGTAGAAACCATAACAACAGTGGTGGAATGTCCCTATATTGTCTTTAGTTCATTTGCATATGAAGGAGAACGAGGAGACAAAATAGCTCATTTTGCATGATCTGGAAACGATACAAATATTGCTCAGTAGATTGGGACCTGATAATGCCTGGCCCTTATATGCCTGCAGGCATAGCATGGAGAAAAAGAAAGCATTTATTCCAATAAGCAGCAGGCTACAGTAATGGAGTTATGAGAGAGTGCAGATATTGTGCTCGTGCTGAATTGGCCCTGTTATCATGTAATGACAATGGCGTTAAGTAGAGTAATGGGGCTTTCTTGATGAACTCAACAAGTGCCTATTATCTCCACAACAGCACAAACCAGAGCTGAGCCAAAAGCATTTAACTCTTTCAAAATGCGTCTAGCAGTATGCAAATGCTAGAAGGTGTTTACACAGAATACAAATGTCATGGTGAATTTATTGATTGATTTATTTATTTTTGGTTTATTTTATAACAGTGCTGACAGCCTCCATTATAAGGAAGAGCAGAATGGTTCTGAGGGGAAGTGGGGGGCAGAGGGTACTGATGTTGTGACACTACTCTGACAAATATTAACAGACTGAAAACGCAGAGATGGATTACCGACCTCCCTGTGCATCCTAATAAACTCCTGTGGGTCTCCTTTGGACCATGGTGGCAAAACCACATCACCCAGAGAAGTTCCGTCCTGCATGCAACCTGTAATCGCAGCCAAAGGAAATTAATATAGCATCAAATAAAATCACCTGAAGTATAATTATCACCACAGACAGCGCGTAACTTCAGTCACACAGACTCAAAAGTTATTAATTTTGTTTATCGACTCGTTCATTCCTCAGCTCTTTATCTGAAGACCAAAAATCAAGGTCTTACCAAATTCAAAGTTGTTGGAGTTGACAAGGAAATCTGGCAGGTAGTAAAATTCTGGTATGAGCTCTCTGACATCACTCATATTGTCTTTAGAGGCTGATTCCCACTCCTTCTGTATGCTGTGGAACATTCTCTCAGGAACATCAAATGAACCGCCCTGCACAAACCCACAACAACGACCAAAATAACAGCAGTCATTTTCAAGCAAAGTAATGTTGTTAGACAAAATAAGCCAAATGAACCAAAACAATTAAGGTAAATCCTCAGACACACTGGAAAATGAAACAGTACTGCATCTAATAGCCACAACACTATGATGGTTTGATACAGTCTAGTTGAAGTTGCTGCTTCAAAGCAAGGTTTATAAAGAGATACAGAATCAATTCATCAGAATTGACTGGGGCTTATTCTGTGGCTTTAAATCCTGATGGAAATCTCTGAAAAACGTATGTAATTTGCTGTAAAAAGATTACCCTTATTGAATGAAAGTAATAAATACTATACATAGCAAATGCAGTTAGTGCCCCAAATCTCGTTATGAATATTACTGTACAGAAGAAAGCTGTTCATGTGCGGAAAATATCATTGTGAAGCATCATCCTAATATTTGTATTGTGTACTATTAAATATGCATTATTTTAATCAATTGGTTGCTACTCTATAAATAAGATATTTTTAAAAGAACAAAATGTGGTTTTGCACATCACTGATGCGGGAGAATTTATTTGCATATATATTAAAATTCTCACTTTAATTCACTTTTGCAATAACAAAACAGTTCCTGCAAATCCCAACAAGGCAAAAATAATGGAACTCCTTTTATTTAGTAAGCTTATTTGCAAAATTGTATTTTGTAGGAGACACACTGACACACCAGATTTTTTTTTTTTTTAATGAAGCTCTGGATTTTTGCATCATTTAAGAATGAAACAATGTGCTCAGTACCAGATTATTTGACAGGAGTTCCCATAAAATCCTGTCATGGTCCAGTCAAAGACACATAAGCAGGGGGAACTAAATGCTTTACTGTTTCAGTGGGTACACAGCATGCTAAGTTATACCTGCAGGGAGATGAAGGTCTGGGAGAAAGGCTCCATCCTCACCAGGTAGGATGCCACTATGATGGCTGAGGAATAGTGAGTGCAGTAATGACACTGTGCAGACAGATAACCTGAAACACCAAAATCAGACTGAGCAGCCCAATTCGATGCATGAATGTTAATTACTTTTATCAACTTGCAAAAAATAAGAATGAGTAGGATTCACTCTGTAAAATACCTGAACAAAGCTTAGTTCATGTAGTAAAAAACAATGACAGAAATGTTTGAACTCCTACCATCATTGCTTTCGACTTCGTGGTATCGCTGAACAAATTTCTCTCTCCTTTTCTCAGTCTGTGCACCCATTGGTTTGGATAAATCCCTGAATGTTGTAGGAGATAACAAATCCAGAGTCTAAATAGAAAAGAGTGAGTGAAATGAAATCATAAATATCATAAGGTAATTAGGCACACAAATATTTAGCAGTGATAAAAAAAAAACAAAATGCTGGATGGACACTAGTTCTGACTTTAGTCAGAGGTAATCAATTCGCTTTTTTTTTGGCCACAGTTATTATACATTTATATATTTACTAGAACATAAATGCAACACTCCATAATTTGGTTAAGGTTATGATGCTACTAATATCTGTAATGCAGCACTTTGTCTCTTTATAGTGTGGCTGATTTGCTCACACTGGTACATACTGTCTCAACAGTGTATATGATGTTAAATTGCTACTATACAACAGAAGTCCCTTTAAAAAGCAATTGTATGAGATACTTGATGTTGTCTGATGCCTCGATTTTGGAGGGTTATTTCTTATATTAGTAAAGATCAGTGCATCGGGATCAGTAAATCTTTAATAAGCAGACATACAAATGTGTGCAAAGAAACACATAGACAGGACAGGCAGACCAGCCATAAAATTAAAGTCACTGACAAGTGAAGAAAAATAACATTTTCCATGACAATGCCTGTCAAATATATATTGAACAGCCTTAACATTAAAATCACTGACAGACAGGTGAAGCCAATAACATTTAATATCTCGTTACAGTGGCACCTGTCAAAAGCATCAAGTGAACTGTCAGTTTTGATGATGTTTTGGAAACAGGAGAACAAGAAGGACAACCATGAACCAGCAGGGTTATGGGTTCCCACGGCTCACTGATGTGCATGGGGATGCAAATATTGCCGCATAGCCACAGACCAGCCAGGGTGCCCATGCCGACCACTGACCATCACTGGGCCATAGAAGAAGGTGAATAGAATAGCAATAGAAGAAAGTGGCCAGGTCAGTTGAGTAACAGATGCAGTGTGATACTTTGTGCAAAGGAAACCTTACGTGCTACCATTCCTGTGGATCTACAAGTACCACATACCTAAAACTGTTGCAAACCATCTATTCATTATGGAAGTGTGCTCTATTGCAGATTACCGTAGTATTTCCTAAGTGGTTTGAGGAACATGATGAAGAATTTAGAGCATGGACTTGGCCTCTGGACTCCACAGATGTCAATCCAATAGAGCATCTGTGGTATATGTTGGACAAACAAGTTTGATCTATGGGGGGCCCTACATTGCAGTTTACAGGTCACATTCAGAGCTCATGTGGAGTGCATGCCTCTGGGAGTTTGAGCTATGTTAGCAGCTTGAGGAGGACAAACACAATATTAGACGGGTGACGTTAATGTTAATGGCTGACTGATCTGTCTGTGTGAGTTGGTGTGGATGTGGATGCCTAAATGTGTGGGTGGACATGTGTGTGGTTTGGTAGGTAGGTAGTATTTCTCTATGTACAGACAGACAGACAGACAGACAGATGAAAAATAATAAAGGTTACCGTTGATTCG
Organism: Ladigesia roloffi; assembly: GCA_037577295.1. Lineage (NCBI taxonomy): Eukaryota > Metazoa > Chordata > Actinopteri > Characiformes > Alestidae > Ladigesia > Ladigesia roloffi. The sequence goes on along the minus strand of JBBKCR010000141.1, from coordinate 13,157,197 downwards.
TAATCAGCAAGGACCCATGGGAAGACTGGATATTGCATCAAATCATTGTATGTCCGCCCAGCTAAGGTGTTTAAATGCATGAGGTATTCAAAATTGCTCATTTCACCTTTCTGTAAAACATGAAAATTGACATGAAACACACAGAAGACTGTAAAGCAATCACATACAAGTTCAGTTCCAGTACTGCTGACAATGTGAGAAGCAGTCGATTGCTTTAATTTAAATGATTATTTATTAATTAAAATAAAAACTGATATATTACCTGCCATTTAGTAAGAGCTGTCTTCTCAGGTGATGTTGTCTTTCTGGAAAAAATAAACAAACAAACAAAAAAAACCCAATAAAAAAGTGTTTTAAATGCTTGTGAATCACAGAATTGTGACTATCAGCTTGGAACAATTGGGATTTGGCTTTAATGGGTGACGTTACAAGGATTGTATTGTAGTTGCATGGCAACAGTGTACAGATCAGCAAGACACTCAGTGTTCTCCCCATGAGCACACAGCGGAGACTCGAAGAAAACATGCATTCGTGCTCTGGGAAAGGTAAGCTTTCACATATTCAATAAAATTCTGCCGTGCAGCAGGAAATGGTGCCATCTATGGGTTTTTACTGTAACAGTCAACTACTGAGAGTTTACAGAGAAACGTACTGCCATTAATGATCAACACTGAGGTAAATGCTGTGATACAGTCAGTTTATCCCAGTGCTGAACATATAAAACTTAATGCTTCAGTAAATTACAGGCAATTTTACCTTATTTGATGCTTCTCAATAGGTGTTTTAGCCCACAGGAAGGCTTGTTTTCTTCATACATATGAATGCAGATAGCATAATTACTGATGAAACTTAACGAATTAGTTAAGCTGGATTTTTTAACATCTTGACCAGTGCATATAAACATATTTTGTTAACTACTACTAGTGGATGTGCTTTTTAAAAAAAGAGATTTAATTAAAGTGAGCTCTCACCCCACAGTTGAGATATGCTGGGATGTATTAAGTATATTTTAAAAAGCATACAAATGCAAATTGCCCTTTTTTTGTTTTGGGGGAGGTCCAAAGTACAATACATGCGTCGCACCCCGGGCCTACGTTGCTAAGCGACAAACTTAAAATGGGACAAAGCTTTTTCAGCCCTCTGTAACATGGCCGGGTGAAGAGGTAGTTTCAATTTGTCTAAGGATTCTCTGTACACTAATTCAGCTGGACATGCCAAGCCTGTTTAAGTATAAGGTCAACTTTTGGAAGATGTTCTTCTCTTGGACAGGGGTGAAAGAATTCTGGACAAGAATGGCTACCTTACTTTGATTCTACCAAGGATTAAGTAACCAGTGCCCACACAACATTACTGACCATTTATAAAGAACTGCCATATGACGCTGGTGAGTATAATGTGAAATAAATAATACTGAATAACAACTAACCTTTGAGAATCTCAATTTAACAATTCTGATATTGTGATTTTAAAGGCTAAGACAAGAATCTGTTTTAAGACAATGGTTCAAGATTCATGTGAACGTGTAATATTTTAGTATTTGCAGTCAGATCTTGGGCCAGGGAAAGTATTTATCCTCTTTTTGGACCAAAATAGCAAGAAAAAGAAAAAGAGAACACGCGACATCTTGAAAATATCATGATACCATTTCATGATTAAAATAAATAAATCACCTGCATATAGGCAATCCTACAGTATAAAGAGTGATACCTACCTGAATGCTGTGAGAACTAGTATCAAATAAGTCCTACACATAACAGGTATACATATAAATAATACCCAGTATTTGGATTCTTTAAAAAACATTGTATCAGGATGGATCCTCCCATTGGTCAGCCCTCTATAATTGCATGTTTGGATGCGAAGGGTTTACACAAAAAAGTGTAATGGAAACAATCTAAACCATATTAGCCTTGTATCTATATGCACTTGAATATGATTAATGAGTCGTGAAAGGGCCCGAAGGGCTTACAATGCAGCCACTCTTCGTTTTTAATAGGGATGTGTGAGGTGTGCAGGTTTTAAATCACTTCCCGGAGTGTCATTTATCAAAGCACTGATTTGACTCCATCCTCACAATCGTACATCCTGCGAAAGCGCTCTGGATCAATCAGCTGTAACGCAAGCAGCCCCACCCTCACCAGCAACAGTCATTTGTTTTTCTCAGAATTTACATTCATTGCTCTTGTCCTCATTGTTATCTGGTATATCCTCAATTAGAGCGCAGTGTGATCTTAGGAGATCCCTTTAGGGTGAGATGGGTGAGTGAGCTGGAGTGTCAACAATACACCCTGCTCATTCCCCAAAAGACCTCACATTTTCCGGTAAAGTGCTTCAGGGCCTACACGATACCACCACTCCTATGTAAATAACTGAATTGTTTTGTCATTACGTGCTGCATGTTTAGTTAAAGATATTAGGTCCTGAGATAATAATTACACAGATCAAGTTAAGACTTAATCAAGTTGACACTGGTGTGAAAACGGTTTAACCATTAATCTTTATTCACACAGCGCCATGGCAAAGGGAAAGAAGGGTGGAGCAAAGGGCAAAAAGATCACCCTTAAAGCAGCCAGAAGTGCTCTCAGGATGACTCCTGAGGGGAAACGGCGACTAGATCTGAGCAACATGGGCATCGATACTTTTCCCAAATGCCTCTTGAAACTGACTGAAATTGAAGAGTTGGACCTGAGCCGTAATCAGCTAAAGAAGATACCAGACTTTATTGGGCAGTTCACTACTGTCCACTGCCTGGACCTCCACAGCAACTACATCGAGCAGCTGCCTAGGAGCATTGGACAGCTGCAAGCCCTATGTCACCTGAATCTGTGTAACAACATCCTGAGCTCCACTGGTTTACCTGCTGACATAGGCAACCTGAGGAACCTACAGACGCTCAACCTGGGCATGAACAGGCTGACTGCTCTTCCACCAACCATGGCTGGTCTAAGAAACCTGAGAGAGCTGGGCCTTTTTGATAACCAACTCACTGAGATTCCCGAATGCATCCGAGTGCTGCCCAACCTGAAACAAATCAACACAAAACGCAACCACATAGCCTACGCTCAGGAACATTCCAAAGACATCAACGCAAGCAAGGAGCTATTTTTGGTGAAAGAGGGCGATCTGTGTAAGCTTTGCCTGGAGAAATGTAGGGAGGAGAGACAGCGATTGAAACATAAGGGTCTTTCGGATCAGTCTCAGAGGAGATGTAATTTTTCAGGACTGATCACGCCAAACTCAGTGGCACAGAGCAATCAGGAACTGTGGCGATAAACCAGTGTCTCACTTGAAAGAGGCGTGCACAGCCGCTTCAAGAATTCATTCCCAAATATTTTTAAATACAGACCATAAAATATTTTTTCTTGAAACAAACAAAAAAAAATAGTTGGACTGCAGTAAAAAATGAATAAAAAAATAAAAATACAACATTTACATTTACCAAAGTAATCTTGTCTGGTTTTTAACCTAATGGGTACACATTTAAATCAAATCAGCAGGACAAGCAGGAAGGCATTTTCTACAGTGTCAGCTATACCAAATTCAATCTCACTGGTCAATATTGCGAAACAAAAAAAAGGGGAAGAAATCAAAATTGTGTGGAAAAGAATGTGATAGTGACAAATAATTACCCACACACCAATCCGCGAGTGAATACTCAGTTCCTGAAGTTGATGTGTAGGAAGCAAAAATAAAAGTTCATCATAAAGATTTGAGCAACTTCGACAAGGCCCAAATTGTGATGACTTGGTCACAGCATCTGCAAAGAACTGGATGGAGTGTTCCTGGTATAAAGTGGTCAGTACCCACCGAAATGGTCCAATAAAGGCCAACTAGTGGCATTGCTTTTGGTGCATAAAGCTCATTGATGAGTGAGAGGTCTAATCCCACAGATGATGTTTTGTATCACAAACTATCGCAAAAGTTAACACTCACTCACAGATTACCACAAATACTTGCGGACCAGCCAGAGTCCCCTTGCTGACCTCTGCCCCCAACAGACACAAAGTGCATACAATATGCACACGACCATCCGAGACGGACCATCGAGGAAAGAAAGAAAGTGATGGCCTGATGAACCATGTTTTCTTTTACATAATGTGCATTTCTGTGTTTGTTTGTGTTGCTTACTTGGTAAAGAGAGATGTGTTATAGGAAGAAGGCATGCTGGCAGAGGCAGGGTGATGTTCTGGTAATAATCCTAGGACACCGGTACTCAAATGTATGGTACTGTGGTACACATGGTACAGCTTTCCCTAAGGGTATTGGATTTTTTCAGCACGATAACACAGCCTGTTACACCACACAAAATCAGGAATGCTGTAATGAACATGACATGAACACCACTAAAATTTGACTTAGCTTCCAAGTTCCCCAGATCACAATATTTCACGAAACTCAAGCAATATTTCCAGGCTGTTTTAATGTTGACTGATTAGTGTAAAGGTGTAAATGTAATGTGCATACTGCAGGCAACAGCTATTGAAATGTCTTGGTGTATTGTTTATAGGATTTAGAGTTTTTTGTCAATCATTTACAGTATGCACACAATGCCTTTCCCAGAAGCCTTTGGACAGTAGGTGTCTAATTACAGTCTGTCCTTAGCTGTCTGTGTGCAGTAACTGCATTGTTTCTAGGGTAGAGGTTTTGGGGAGAGATGCAGAGGCACAGAAACATTTACCTGACATTATGCATAGCTTCTGCCACCCCTCTTCCTTTTAACAAAGGCACTACACAGCACAACCTAGAGAGAGAAAAGAAAATCAATATGTTTCTACCCTGGCTAACCTTATGTACCCATCAACCAGGATCTGCATTCCCTATTTTTACCTCTTAAATGCCCCAATGTGGTCTTTGTTCACGAACACCAGAAATACTGAAGACCCATTCCTCATTAAGATCTCAATCGCATTCTCCTACATGAAACAGAAATAGCCTTATAACACAACAGCATGTATTTGTACCGCTTAGGTATGTATGATAAAAAAATGGAAAGATTCATTAAAAAAAAGAAGCTAAATATGCAAATTCATACTGATCATTATTGATCTTATTGCTCATACAATAACATGTAATAGACTGAAACCCAAAGAAAATTCTGGACCAGATAATGGAGGAATATATCAACAAAACAATTCTATAACAAATCTAGTGTGAAATATAGTGGTGAATGTAGCATAACAAGGTGATGCAAAATAATATACAGTGGCTATGTGTAACATATGGCCTAACCTTCACATAAAAACAATGAGTACCAAATACGTAATTTCTATTTACTTCAAATGGTCTGATTTAACATGTGAATATGAGTTCAACCAAGCTGCAATTTTGAAATGTCATGTGCATTTCAGATATTTTTCCCAATGGAGTGCTTGAACTGGTTAAGCATGGTGCTTTCAGATGTGAAATCAGTGTCAGCCACTACTCAGTATCAGTATCTGTATTGGTGCTGGAAAAGAGTGAAAATGTTTCATTTCTTAATACCAATGTGCAGTGTGACAGAAAGGTATGGCTTGGTTTGACATCAGTAGTTAATATGCCATAGCTAAAGACTCACCTCAAGAAGGAAACGCATGAAATGGGCATCCTTAATATCCTCGTATGACCAGCGTCTGCAGCTTGGGCTTGCTGAGCTCTGTTCCTTCTTCAGCATGCCACAAATGAATGAGTCCCTCACACTGGAACACACACACACACACACACACACACACAAAGCATATGAGAAAATACTGGGGGCAGGACTAAATGCAGCAGTCATTACAGATATCATAAAAATCAGTAAATTGAAAAAAAAAAAAACATTGACTGAAGGGCAAAAAAAAAAAATAACGATTGAAATACCAAAGTCGTTCTCAAAAGAAAAGTATAAGAACATTGTTAAGGGGGAACAGGAGGACAACACAGCATTTACCTGGTGGGATGATGAATCCCACAGCATACATCTCCACTGGAAGTGAGCGTGAAGCCTTCACAGATGTACAAATCTGCCTTTCCGAACAACAGCACCCCTTCTGTCAACAAATGGCCACTGACTACAACCACACACTGCTTGGCTTTGACCTGGGAGAGGAAAAATAATTGTTTTAAATAATCTCCTAAAAATAAAGATGCCCAAAAAAATTATATGGAGCAAATTCATAAATGAACCACTTTTCGTTCCGCACAGACCCATTCATTTGTGACTTGCGAAGAACCTACACACAAGTTTCGATACCAAATACTGTGAATGTTTTCCTAGAACCCTTCAAATTAAGCAGATCTTTTCGAAACCTTAACATTTTAATAGCGTTTTGTTTTAAGTGTTTCCTTTTTAAGTAAATACAAAATCACATTTTAGGTCAATTATTTCATTTTTTTATCTTAAGATTTAGTATTTAGTAACTGTTATACATTAAACTATTACTTAAATTGTGAAATTACAAGAGTGGATATGGACCCTTGCAATTAAAAAGAAGTATAAGCAGATGTTGTTTTTTATAATCTGAGAAAGGCCTGAGAAAACTGGATGAATGAATAAAGCTGAATGCCTCTATGTTAAGCGAGCTATTTAACTGATAGGTACATAGCCTTCAGCACATGTTTCTAACCCCTTGCTCTGGAGCTAGAACGTCAAAGAGGTACAGCCCTCTCCCTGATTGATCACTGTTACCACTTCATTATCTAAACAACATGGTGGCAAAACAAAGCAACAGAACCCAGAACACGGATGACTGGCCTGTTTGGGAAAGAGGCCGGAGTACCGCAGGCAGTGTCCTAACAAAACCCTGCAATTATGCACGGCTAATTTTATTGTCTCCCTTCATTTCACACCATGTGTCTGCACCTGGCCCCAGCCCCGGCTCTACAGCTCCGGGCCCTTGGGACCCACGTCTCCAAAACATATGGGGCCCGGCTGCACCGACAGCCTCTCCACAATTAATACAAATCAAATCAGAGTCTCCTCTATGCCAGCACCCCTACAGCACCACGGAGGGGGCCCCACTGTTTATTACTAGAATTAATCAATGACAAACACACAATAGCAAAACACTAATTGATTAAAGCCATGTTCCAATGTGTGGTACACCTGGTTGGCCCTCAGTCTCAGGTCAGATATGATTCACTTTTCAAATACTCTTGAGGATTTCATACTGATAAGAAATATGACTTAGTTTGCTTATTTAATGTCACTGTAGCTCTCGAGTATTACATAAGCAATTTCAGTTAGAGTTTAAACACACAGTTCCACTTGCAGAGGGGATGAAAGTTCACATCAGTCCACACATACGTTTTCAAAATGCTTTTCAACAGAATAGATACAAACATCAGTATCAGATGACGTCATATTTCAGCAATAAACATTTGTGTGTTTCTTTATATTCCCTGCCTGTCAGTGCTGAGCATCAACTTTTCTTCGATCAAGTTTGGACAAGAAGTCGTTAACCATGCATATATATTAATAAGCATGCAGAAATCCATTCATCGGACAAACAGCACAGCGGGACTCACAACCTTCAGAATTAATACACGACAGCTGACATCACCCCCTACTGCTCCTTATTAATACTTCTGTCAGGAGCTCGCTACACAGTTTACCCTGAAGAGGCCTGTCAGTTCACACACCAGGTCTTCCCCCTGCCATAATGAAACTATACATATATGCTATGACGGACAGCCAGACAATGGGACATTACAAGCTACTAATCATAGGTTGGGTTAGGACTAAAGTCAATCTGAGGTCAACCTTGGCCCCTGCTGGGTGCTCTCACCTCCTCATTGGGGACCAGCTGCTGCAGTATGAGCTGAGTCTCTGTGCACTGCTCAGAGAAATCCTCCACAGAGAGGGAAGCTTCGGTCAGCGTTGGGAAAAATGTCAGCCGCTCACAGTTTGACCCTGGCTCCTCTTCGGCCTCTCGGCCTGGCTCACACAGGATTCTGAGGTCTAACAGACACAAAGTTCTCTTAATGCTTTTTCAGGGGTCAAACATATCTTATAATATTGCTCATAAATCCAAAATAGAATTCTTACTTTTTAAAACCTTATTATTATTCAGAGTAATCTTAGATTTTTATAAATATATTTATAAATATATTTTATAAATATATATAATAGTATTAAAACACTAGAGTCAACATTTCTGCCTATA